>CAWUHW010000004.1:3173882-3638875 GCA_963922195.1 Panagrolaimus sp. PS1159
GTTCAGCCATGTGATTTTGTTTTTGATTCTTGAAAAATACAATGGACTTTGAAACTGTTTTAATTATTTTGCAAAACATTTATTAATGTATTTTTGGAAAAAAAATCATGATTAGAATCAAATTAAAACTTTCCGTTTTCTAAAGTTACTAAAAAAGAGATTTCAAATTTTTCAACAATGCATGCAAAAAAAGGTTGAGATTTAAAAGTGTTACCAGTTTTGTAAAATTAAAAAGTTTGCAAAAATAATTTCATGATATTTTTGTTTCCCATATTCGAACAACAGAAAACCGGCTGCTTCTGTTAAAACTACAAGGAAAAAAATGTTATTGGAAAATTCATTTTCTCATTCTTATTGTTTTTCCCGAATAAATTGTATGTACTTTCACATCTTCAACAACTTTTTACCTACATGACTTTTTTAAAAAAAAACAATACATTGTTTTTTTCTTCATGTGAATTTCCTCCGATCGGCTGCAAAAAAAACTTTGTATCCTTCTTTTATTTATCCGATTCCCTTTTCTTGTAATTTAATCCATTTTTCGACCTCTTTTCTTTCAATTAACCTGTATTTTTTCAAACTTACAAAAAAAAAACATTGTAAGAAAAACAATCATGCAATAAAAAAAATGAAAAGCTTCAAATTACATTTATAAAAGATGACGCCTCCAGAAAAAGCTTTTAAAATAGGTTAAAAAACTAAAGACATTTTTGTCAAATGTTTTATTTCCAAAAATGGTAGTGCAAACTTTGTCCGGATTTTTTATTTTATTTATTTTAAGTTTAATGGAAAATATAAAAGCTGAAGAAGTTGTAAGTTGAATTGATACAGTTAGCTCAATTAAAGATAGACGAAAGCTTTTTTGGCTTGGCATTGACCCTGCTTCTATTTTCTTTTTCGGTAAACGTACCGGTGGCGCAACGTGCACCGACTCTGAAGCTAGGAACAGGGCTTCCAGTGGTTTTTAAAAGCAATAAGCATTTATTCATACTCTAGCCCGGGAGCCTGCACTGGGCGGAGTGACAAGAAACAGGGTCTGGGCCAAGAATTTTGGACCTTGTCCATCTTTTAACTCTCCTACAAACGATATTTTAGAATTCCACAGCAATTGCAATTTCCACCACTGCTGTTTTCTCAAGAAATTCAACTCTGATCCGTGCAAAACGACAATGGGGTGGATGTGGATTTGGCGGATGTGGAAGTGGATTTCCAAATTGTGGTGCAAATGGTTGTTCTTTAGGTTGTAATGGTGCAGGATGTGGTGGTGGAGGATATGGAGGTTGTGGATGTTGTTCAAGAGGATGCGGACAAATGTGCTGCCAAAATCGAGTAAGCAAAAACCAAATTTAAATAATGTGCAAAAAACATTCTTTAATTACTATAAAAATTTAACATCCCCTTTTTTCAGCAACCTCGACCATGTGTAAATTGTGGTTCAGCATATCGTTGCTGTCCATGTTGTATGTTTTGTTTTTTTATTGTTTAATTGTTTAATGTTGTATTGTTTAATGCGAAAAATGAAATCAACTTCATTTTAGGTATGCCAACATGTTCACGAGCCTGTGTTCGTGGAGGTGGTTGTTATTGTGATTATGATTACGGCACCGGTTGGGGACGAAAGAAACGGCATGCATTAGATTTTGATCGAAGCAATAGTTCTACTGAATTTATTGAAGATTAATTTAAAGACGTTAATAATACAGTTGGTTTTACTGCAATATATTCTTTTTTTTATTGTTGGTGTAAAAATTATAAATAAAGTTCTTAAATCATTTTAAAATGTTAAGCATGTACGTACAAGTTTTTTAAAAAATTCGTTTTTTCAGTTATTAGGGGGTTACAGTATTTTATTTTAAAAAAAACATTTAAAAAAATTTGTGATATCTAAAGAAAAAATTAAAGCAGATGAAATGGATGTTTACATCCATCATTAAATTTCAAAATATTTTGCTGAAACAAACAAACTTGAATAATCAAATAATTTTTTTCTATTTGTTTGTTTATCCTCCTTCAAAAACAAACTTCGTTCAATGTGTATTTTCAGCGGTCACCTTTTTTCAACAGTCTAGTCAACATCATTGTCAGCTGGGGGCTTTCCTGCATAATTTTTCTTGCTTCTTTACAGGCATCTCATTTTTCCAGTCGGGTGGTTCTTGCAAAGCCTCTCAACAACGAACGGAGAGCAGTGTTTGTCCGTGTTCATTTTCTTTTTTCCAGAGTTGAACACTCTTTGCTGCTATTTTTTTTTCTTTTTTTTCTTTCCTGTTTTTAAATGTCCACTTTTTTTCCTGCAAAAAAGATAAAGAAACTTTTTCTAAAGTCCATTCATTTCTTTTTCAGCTGTGTGTAAAACTATAAAATATTTTTATATCCAAAAAGGTTTCATTTTTGAAGAAAAAAGAATAATCAAAAAAGAAAAGAAGAAAAAAAGTGTATAAGAATTTTTTGTGGTATTATTTTTTGTTATCAGCTCTCAAAAAAAGGAAAAAGAAAAACAACTTTTAAAGAAAAGAAATATTTTTATTGAATGAAAAAATGTCAGAAGAAAATTCAAATAAGAATTTAACAGCAACAGATAACTCACAAGATCCACAACAAAGAATTCGTACATCTTCAGCGACTTCATCATTTGTTGGTGAGTGTATTTTTAGCTTAAACTTTATGGGTTTTGTTTACTTATAAACCCTAAGGCTATAAACGCACATCACGTGTAATTTATGTTTTTAGCGTTGTTAGGGGTTTTAAGATTTGCATGATGTTAATCTGCTTAAGCTTTCTTACGTTTTAGACTAAGACTTTTAAAACATAATTAATTTTTATATATTTTAGTTCCAACACCAACAGCTCCAATAAGCATTCCTGGTTCATCTGCATCAGATTCACCAATACATCATCATTCAACAACAAGTTCATTACCACCATGGATTGCAGGTAATATATTTATCTTTAACATCTCCATTTTAAAACTTATATATTTTCAGGTGCATCACCAGCAAAATTCTTTACAATTGATGAGATATTAAAAGTTAATACAACACTGGAAAAAATGATGTTAGCACATGAAATTGCAATAGATCCAAATTTTTCTCTTGAAAAATTACCAAAAGATCCTCTTGAAGAACAAGTAAAAAAGTGTATGCATGATGCATTTTGGGGAAAACTTCGTGAAGATTTTGATAAAGAACCACCCGTCTATGAACATGCATTTAATTTGATTGTTGATTTAAAAGAAGTAAGCTTTACTAGTTTATTATTGTAATTTTATCTTTAACACTTTAGATGATACTTGGTTTGTTAACTGAAGCACAAGTCAATGTTCGACAATTGATAGAATCTGGTCTTGATCCTATACTTATTAAACAACAAATTCAAAACAATGCCTTCGATTTAAAAACTTTGCTATCATTTGTTATGGAAGTTTTGAGTAAGCTTTGTGCTCCAGCAAGAGATGAACAAATGGAAAAGTTGAAGCAAGAAACAGATATTGTTGCAACTTTTCGGTAAGTGTTACGGTAGTTTTATTGTTGATGATGTACAATGTTTTTCTGTTTTTAGAGGTATTTTTGAATTTGTGGAGTTAATGAAACTTGATATGGCAAATTTTACGGTATCAAAGAACCGATCAACAATAGAAAGATATGCAGCAGAATATGAAAGAGAGCAATTTTTGAAGGTGTTGGAAGTTGATCCACGTATGCATCTTTTCTTATAGCACAAATTTACATAAAAATGCAATTTTAGAAGGAAATACAGCTTTAAAATCTTGTCTTCATCAAATTCTTACTGATTACTTTTCTTCACATCCTGAAATTCAATCACAAGAAGAATTAACAAATACACAAGTGAAAGAACTAATTGCACAATTTTATATGTTTTTATTTGATTCTCCACCACCAATGTTCCAATTTCCAGAAACTCTTAAAATGGATGAATTACGAATTCGAGCATTATCAGAAAAATATTTGCAATTAATTTTGGTTATTTCTACAATCTTTGTTTCGGGAAATATTGTTGGAAAAGAAATTTGTGAAACAAAAAATTTCAAAGCTTTACTGAAAAAAGATTTAATCATTTTGTTGAATGATGTTACAGAAAGGTAAGGGATTTTGGATGCTGTTGTTGCAGATACATAAAATTGTTTGTTTTAGTAATCATGTTGAACGGTTGGATAGTGTTGGACTTCAAGTAATAAAATTGTGTAAAGAAATTTGTGGAGAAGGGAAATGGTTAAATCAACATGAAGAACTTGTGAAGAATCAAATAAATGATTTAAAGAATCCTGAAAATTCAATTCGAAAACTTGCAAGTAAGTTTCATTTATATTTGGGTTACTGTAGCTATATACGATTGGAAGAAAATAAAAAAACACGATATATTCAACTTTCGGGTTACTGTAGCTTTGCTAGTATTCGACTGATTACAAATTCCTTTTTTTACAGGAGATCGAATATATTCATTTATTCATTCTGTAATTATCTCAGCTGGTGCTGGCTCAATTAAACTTCCACCTGGTTTAAGTGTAATTCAACAAGAAGTTTGTGCGTTAACTGCAAAATTCTTACATTTAACATCTCACAATTGGAGGGCGTTTGGTATTTATTACGGTGAAATATTAGAAAATGATTTTAAAGAATCGTTAAAATAAAAATCAGATATTTTATATATTCATTGGTATTTTTGAAAATATATTGTATGTTTGTAAATTCAGTAATAAAATTTTTTTTAAATTTTTATTAAAAAAATAAAATTTTGGCAAACAATTAACAATAAAAAATAATGTTTAAAAAATGTATGAGATTATGAAAAACCGATACAACATAAATGAATGCAAAAAAAACGTGAAAAGGAAATTAGAAGTAAAAAAGGTTTATACCTTGTTTGCAGTTGAAGAGAATGTTGAAGATGAAGCATTGATAACATTAACAGATGGAATACCTTCAGCAACAAATGTAACTTTATCTGCCAAAAATCTTGCTAATGATTTAGAATCTGCTTCTATGGCTTCTAAAAAATATTATTAGGGATAAAGGTTACTGTAAGCTTAAAGCCTACCTTCAAGCGAAAATGTCGTTGTTTGATCAGAACCAGTTTGTTGTGCAACAAATGATAAAGGTTCACCATGACCCTTTCGATAAATTCCTTCAAAGATTAATTCAACTTTTGGTTTTTTATTCTTTTTCTAAAATATTCTTTTATAATAAAATCATTGAAAGATAAAACAACCAACCTTATGCTTATCTTTCTTATGCTTCTTAGAACTTGAACTTTCATCAACATCATTTTCAGCAGCATCTTTATCCGATTGATTTGCATCCTCTTCTTTATCTGGCGTATTTTTATGAGATTTAATTACTAGCTTCAATGAACTTGAGGATGGAATATCTTTAGTTGGTGTTGAAGATTTTGAATTTGTATCATTTTGCTTTTCTTTGCTGTTGTTTCCTTCATCTTCTGAAGAACTATCCATAAACCATGGAGTCTTCTTTACATAAAAAATGAACATGTATTAATAAATTAAACAAACACATATAACACAAATAATTGACGACAAATACATAAACACAAGTTTAAAGACAAACAAACATAAATACGAAAAATGATAAGATCGGGAATGGAAGGAGTAAGTTTTTAAAATTATGAAAGCAAAGTTAGAGGATTAAAAAACCATTACTTTAATAGATCTTATCTTTTCTCTTAGTATTATAAAATAGAGCAACCAACATTGGAAAGGAGGCCATTTGAAGATGTGATTGGGGGTACAGCTGATGGCTTTGTTGGTGATGATGTTGTTGTACGTGCACTGCGATTACGAGATGGTGTTGAAGTTTTACTGCTTGTATTGTTAGCTTTTGCTCTATAATAAAAAAGACCACCGTAGTAAGCATAAGAAAGAAAGGAGCAAAAGCTGCATTTAAACTTACTTCTTTTTAGAACTTGGTGTAAAACCTTCTCCATCAGAAGATGAACCACTATCATGAATAGATTCATCATCAGCATCTTCAACAGTTGAACGACGTGAACGAGTTGTCTTTGATGTTGCAGATGCTGGAGTTGCAGATGGACGTTTACGAGACTAAAACAAAGTATTTATATATTTTGATTCTTTGATGTAAAAATATACCTTTGAATTTTTTGATTTCTTATTTGCTTCATATTGAATCATAAATTCTTTCATTGATTCTTCTGCCCCATCTTTTAGAGAATCTTCAGGTTCCCTAAAAAGAAACTTTAATTATTGTAAGCAAAATATGAACGTTGGCTTTGTAAATATAAAAACCATTGCTTCAAATGCCTACATAAACGTACCATGTATCCCATTCAGGTCCATAATTCTTCCAACGGACTTTAAAAAGTCTTTTTCGGCCACTCATTTTTGTATCCAATATTTTTTCAACTTCAAATTCTTCTTCATCTTCGACAGGTTTTTCATTTTCATCTTCTGATGATTCAGGAGTATTATCACGTTCAACGGTAGCAGCAGACATTGCTGATGGTTCACAGATTTCACTTTTTATTTGAGACGGTGTAGAAGATGAGGTTGTGCTTGCACTCGAGTAGTTGTTTTGCTAAAAATGTAATACGTATTCAAAAATTATATTCAAAAGGTAAAAAATGTAAAAAAACGTCAAAAACGCGTTTAAATTTTTTGATAAAATCTTTAAAGTCTGAGTTAGAATTATTTGAGTTAATAGTTTTTACCTGTAACGTTACTTGCGCAGCAGTTAAAAATAAATGAGGGGTTACTTCACTAATTAATTGTGCTGCCCGTACTCCAATGTCCATAAAGGTTTTTCGTGTTGTTTCTTAGCATGCAAAAAACCGACAGATTTCAATGTCCTTGTCGGGTTTTTTTCCTGCTCTTTTTATG
This sequence comes from Panagrolaimus sp. PS1159, assembly GCA_963922195.1. Lineage (NCBI taxonomy): Eukaryota > Metazoa > Nematoda > Chromadorea > Rhabditida > Panagrolaimidae > Panagrolaimus > Panagrolaimus sp. PS1159. Next base: position 3,180,751 of record CAWUHW010000004.1, read on the forward strand.
GCTTTAAAAAAAGTGAGGAAGGAAAAGTAGCAAAATAAAAATGAAGGTAAAATCTGTTGGTGAAGTAAATATATGTTTTTACCTTAAAAATTAAAGATATTTATTTTTAGTTTAAATTACAAACAATGAACATAGGGCACAAAAAAAATGTAAGAAGCGCGGGAAAAAAGACAGTGGTATCCAACAAAAAATTGTTTTTTTAGCGTTTAAAAAAACGCATTGATTTGACCCATGAAAAAAACGACACGATGAACTTTTCGCGCGGAAATTTGATGAACACAATGCCAGGCCTCCACTGTTGAAGAGAAAACAAGTAGTGGGGGAAAAATATCAAAGGCAAGAGAAAAAATGTTGGTTTTCTTTTTGTTAAAAAAGCCTGTCAGTGGCCATGGGGAAAATAAACTTGCAGCGGCAGAAACGGGAAATAAAAAGAGCAAAGATTCCAAAGACTTTTTTTAACTTTTTAAAAATATTAAAAATATCTCAAAAAAAGTAAAAGCGGAAAATACTATGTTTTTTTATTTATTTACCACTCTTTTTAATTTCTCTCTGACGAATTCGAAAGTTTAAGTAAAACTGTCGTGTTCAGACATCAATATATTTAGTATACTGTAGCAACAGAGATTGGCACACATTCATACCTGATTGTGTATTTAATTAAAACACTCATTTTTTTTAACAAGAATTTCTCAAATTTTTCTTTCTTGGCATTTTTTGATGTTTGTAAAAGTTATGCACTTTTGACTTGGGTTACGGTATTTTAGTATATTGAAAAATATTTGCTTGAGGAGGCATTTTTGTTTTTAAAAAATGTAAAAAAACATACTGTAGAATTTTATAAATCTTTTTTAATAAAAAACAACAAAAAATTAATAACAATTTTAATGGCACTTTTAAAAAAATAATATGCAAGGCACATTTTTGTTTGTATTTGATATAAAAATTTAAATAATATTTTATTTTTCGTCCTCATTTTCTTCTTCTTTTTCTGTTGAAGGTTCTTTATCGATTGGTTCTTGATGAAATAAAACTTTTACTTTTGAATTTCTTCGATCTCTTAGTTGTTGCTGTGTTGCAGGTGGAGATATTGGACTATCTGGTGTTTCTTGTGGTAATGGTGATTGCGGTTGTTGTGGCAGTGGTGGTGATGGAGACGAATGTTGTTGTGTCTGTGCAAGTGGTGATTGTTGATTTGTAAAATCATTAAATATTGCACCAAGAGATTTTCTTGATCTTGCTGTTGCAGGTGGAGATATTGGACTATCTGGTGTTTCATCAAGTTCGTCAATAACATCTTTATATACATTATGATTTGAGACATTTGTATGAGATGTAAGTCCCAAGGATGGAGTTGCAGCAGAGACAATTCCTTTTGTAATTGAAACTTTTTTCTTTGGTCTTACACCAAATATTCCGCGATGACTAAAAAAGATAACATTGAAATTTTTTGGATGTATTAAATCCCTCACTTTTTAATATCAATTAAATTCAAATTAATAACTTTATTAACTTCATGTTTAATAAATGATGGCTTTGGTGTTGTTAAACTTTGCCTTCGCTCATGTAATTCTTCATCAACAAGATTTCGATCAGGATATAACTAAAATTTGCATAATAGATATATAAATTCCCCAATGCGATGACGGATATATGAAATCTTCTAATAATAAAACTTACAGTATCATTACAAAGTGCTCGAATTTGTTTTACATCATTTATTAATTCATTTATTTCTTTTTCACTTTGTTCCTTTTCTCGTTCCTTAGAGTTTCTTATCATTAATGCATCACATTCATCAATGGCATCAATTTGTCCACTAAAATTATTACTATTAGAATACATCAAATCCATGAAAAATTTACTTTTCTGCCATATCATCAATTGTTTGTTGCCTTTGAAAGCTTGCTTGGGATGGAACAGATTTTAGCGTTTCTCTGTAAAAAAATATAATTGTGGTTAAAAAATTTTTAAATTTACTTCAAATTTTCCATGTTTTCAATACTCATTAATTTATCTTCAGTTTTTCGAATTGTATAATTTTTAATAAGATATGGCCGCAAATATGTACTTCCCAAATGTCGAACTTTTTGCTAAAAAAACACATGTTTTAAAAATTTGTGATAAAAAAAATTAAATATTCAAACCATAAAAGTTTTATTTTTTGAATATCCAATTAAATCTTCAACTCCTTGGGTCATATGATTAATCATTCCTTTATTAAATTCACAAAATAGCCGGAAATTGTTTGTATGATCCAATGTAATATTTAACATTTTTACCAAAGTTTTCATTGATGATCCCTGAAAAAAGAGAATAATAATTTTGAAAATGTTGGGTAAAAATGATACTTGAAAGAAGACAGTAAATAAAATGACAAGATATGTTGCAGCTAACAGAGTTGGCTTTGCATCAACTTTATTATCAATCATAAAACAAAGCGAAAAAGAAACTGCTCCACGTAAACCACCATAGGACTAAAAAAAGGATAGGGTGATTAAATTTTCAAAAAGCAAAGAGATTCTATAAATCCAAACAGGATTTATAAAATCTTGGATGATCAAAAAATTACCATAATAATTTGTTCACGGAAATTGATATACCGTACACCACCAGTAAATCTATTTACAATCCATGTTAAGAAAAATACGACTAAAATTTTAAAGTTTATCAATTTAAAAAATTTCAAAAAAAATTTTACCAACAAATCGTGCAATAAAACAAAAAACCAACGCCATAATTGCAAATAATGGATGCCAATCATCAAAGAAAAAACTATTCTCATTTAAAAGCATTACACCAAGAATAATAAAAATTAGCGATTCACTGACAGAACTGAAATAATATTTGTAAAAGGGTATTTGAAAATATTGAAAATACCTTAAAAATTTAATAATATAATTAATACTAATGTATCCTTTTCCAGTTAAATTTAACATTGTATAATGTGTTTGAAAAAGTCCGCAAGCAATAATTCCAATAATACCAGAAAAGTGAAATAATTCACTTACAATATATGCAAGATATGCCATTCCAAAACAGATTACCGGTTCAACAACTAAAAATCAAATTAAAATAAGTTAGAGATTAGACATATATTTGGTTAAAAAAATTTTTATTTGGACACGTTTTTTTGACTGTGGTGCGATGGGAGGGTAAGTAAAAACACGGGCTCATTTTAAGGCCAAGTGAAGAGCAATTGGTCGCTGGTTCGACTCCCGTAGCGTGTAAAAAAAATTTCAACGAAATAAAATTTTTTTAAAAATAAAAATTCTAACCTCTAACATGTCGAGTAAATTTCGTAATAAATGATGAAAAAATGCCCATAATTAATCCAATAATTAATCCACCAAATGAAACACAAAGAAATGCAACAAAACCCAAAAAACACTAAAATTGATCATTGTGTTTTTATTACAAACGTCTCAAAAACTATCTTACATCATACAATCTTATAGTTTCAAGATTTTTAAATTCTCCAATCAAATTGTAACAAACAACCGTAACCGCATCTGGAAAATTAATAAATATTTGTTTTAATATTTAAAAAGTTTTTTTTACCATTTAATAAACTTTCACCAAAAACCATAAAATACAAAACTTTATTAACTCCAACTTCTTTAAAAATTGCCAAAACTGCAACGGGATCAACGGCAGCAATTAGCGATGCAAAAATAAGTGTATCCAAAGCATGAATTCCAAAAGTTCCAAAAAATCCTAACCACCCACAAAGAATTAATCCACCTCCAATAATAAAAATATTTAAAACAGTTCCAACAACGGCATATAAAATAATTGTTCCGAGATTATTCACAAATGCTTTATCATTTAAATCATATGCAGCTTCAAGAATAATTGGAGGAAGAAGAAAAAAGAAGAAAACTTTTGAATCAAATTCTAAAAATCGAACTGCTTGAGCCGATTCATTTCCGGCGACAAATCTAAAAATTATTAGTTTTACTGTTTTTGTCGTTCCAAAAAGATTTTAGAAATTAATTTGAATAATTTTGTTAATTTTTAAAAAACAAAATTTTAAAAATCTGTGCTTAGCATAATTTGGAAATTTTGAATTTGAATATTTTTGCTGTAAATTAGCATACCGAATAAATCCACCAATTGCACATCCCAATGCAATCAAGCAACACGATTCTGGCAACCAATCTTTAATAAATGGCATTTCATGATAAATTAATTTGAATAACCCAATTAATATAATAAATGTACATAAAACAAGTTCAGCTTTAACATATTCAAATTTAAAACTAAATACATGAACAGAATGTTGATGCTTTTCTTCAAAAATATGCGAATTATCTTCTATTATAACCGTAAGATTATTTGGTATATGTAATGCAGGTGGTTTATTTCCAACTGGATTTGGATCCCATGAAATATTTGTTAAATTTGATTTTGAAAATATTGCTTGATCAATTGCATCTTTTACATGTTCACTTATTAGCGTTGTTTCATTTAATATTGGATTTGAAAGTGTTAAATTTAATGTTAGCAATAAAATTAATAATGTTTTAATAAAATTTGATTTAAAATTTCTACCCATAATTAATGAATTTGATATCTAATAATTTAAAGTGTAAATTTTTGCTGAAAAATTTTGTGGATTTTATTTATCTTTTTGCTTTTTAAAAATAATGCATTTGATTTTATTCCGTAAAAACACGAAAAAAATCGAAATACCAAAAAACGGAATTTTTTTTTGCAACAAAATTACTAAATTTCGATTTCAGCATTTCTGGCATTTTTGAAATCAAATTTCAACTTCCAAGTTCAAAGATTTCATACTAAGAAATTTCAAGTGGCATCATATTTTTTTTTAAACCCAAACAAAACAAAATAAATCTTCTTTTTTTCAAAAAAAAGCATGAAAGTACATTTATCATTGAAAAAAAGAGCAAAATAATAGGAACAAAATGTCCATTAAAGTAAGATTTAAATAACCCCTCCAAAAAAGAATGTCTGGGCCAAAGACTCTATTTCAAGGCTTCAAATCTCTTCAAAGAAATCTTTCAACTTCAAAAACCCGGATTTAACCAATCCTTTTCAACAAAAAACGTGTAAAAAATCACGCCAAACCTTTAAAACGTGAAAATAGAAATTTATCGATAACATAAAAAAAAGAGTGATAAAAGAAACACAAAAACTGTCAAATTTTTCTCGGCTCTTTTATTTGTCGCTTTCTTTAATGAGAGGGAAACGTCAAAATAATATAATAAAAAATATTTAAATAGGACCTTTCAATGCAGTTAAAAAGATGCAAACATTGAAAAAAAGTCTTCCAAAAAAAGTCATTTTTTGTATAAAACAATAAAGTTATTGCGTTCGGAAAAAAAAGAAAGAAGGTTAAACAAGTAACAAAAAAATAAAATAGAAAAGAATTCTCCAAAAAAGTGCCAAAACCGGAGGTCATATTTCTTTTTGCTTTAACAATGGCCATTTCAATTGGGTTCGTGAATAAAAATAAAAAAAAGATGAAAATTTATGAAGCAAAAACACGGAAAATGAATGAATACAAAAAAGAAAGAGAGAAATAGAAAGAAAAAGAGAATAAAAGATGGATAAAAAAGCAAAAGATTTGTTTTTTCGTGATTTCTTTTTTTTGCTATTGCAATTACAGCTACAAATTTAGTTAGTAATGGAGGAACAAAGAAGAATTGTTGTTTGTTTTTAAAAAAAATAAATCAAAAATTGAAACAAAAAATGTGGGAAACATCCTTTTTTTTTACTTTTTTTTTATTAATTACAAATTTTAAAATTTAAAAAATTTTTGTTTCTAAATTTAATATTCAAGAAAAGTCAACCATTTTGCTTTGTTTTTTTTTTTCAAAAACAGTATTCAATATCAAAAAAAGATTTGGTGCCAAACAGAATTTTCAGAATGACACAGTTGCCCCTTTTATTCCTCGGAAAAAAATAAAATTTCTTTAAGAAAATGACAAATATCCCGCAAAAAAATGGTTGATACTATATTAATTTCCGTTTTTGAACTATAATAAATTGATAAATATAAGATTCTATAAAAAAAAGATTTATAAAAAATGAACGGAAACCAAAATTTTCCTCCTCCTTTTCATTTTTTAAATTTTGAAGAAGAAGAAAAAACATACATTTCATTTTTTAAAATTGCAAAAAAGAGTATAATAATTGATATATTTTTAGGAAGTATAAAAAAAGGAAGGAATTTTCACGTAGCAACAAAAAAAAGAAGATAAAACACTTACTGTTTATAAAAAATTTAGAAGTAGGTAAAAAATGGTTTTATTAATTTTTATAATAGAGCCATTTGAAAAGAAATTTAGTTGCAATGTAAATGAAAAGCCGTCTTAATTTCAAAAGTAAAAAAAAGTTTTGTGATAAAAAATATCGTCATTTTTTAAATTTGCAAAAGTGAAAATAATGGGGAGGAAGTTGTCAGGGGATTAAAAAAGGTGGGTAGAGATAGTTTAATGAGTAAATGGGAAAGGTACTCAAAAGAGTAAAGTAAAAACATAAAAAAGGTGAAAGAAATTTATTATTTAAAAATAAATTCCAAGACCGACATTCAAGTGGGGTTATAATAAACATGAGTAAAGCTACACAATTGTGATACAAATTTAAACGGTTAATTACATCCAAAAAATATCAGTGTTGTTCGACTCCGGAGTTGCAAAATGACATTGTTTGCACTCTTTACAGATTTGTCTCAGAAGTATAAAAAAGGTGTGAAATGTCAATCAAGAAAAATAATTGAAGAATAATCAATTTTAAAGTAATAATTTTTCTTGGAATAATTTTAATGACGAAATGAATGCAATATTTATTTTGGAGAGCAGCTGATATTTTTTTATATTTTAAAAGAAATTTTTTAACTACTTTTAGATAAAATTTAAAAGTCAAAATAAAAGCGGCAAATCAAAGCAAAAGTGAAAAAAAATCATAGAAAATGAAGGTGTGAAAAAACATCAAAAATATAAATATTTCAAAAAATGGACACAAAAACTTTACAGAAAAATATGCTAAAAAATATATTGAAGAAATTCCTCAATGTTTCTGGGATAGACAAAAATTAGTACAAAAATTTTTAATATTAGGTTACATTTTTTTATTCTACATAACTTTAGAAAGTTATAAAACTTATGTGTAATTTATAAATATAACAAATACAAAAAAATGTGGAAAAAATCAAATTAGAGACAGGTTAATTTACATTTAACAAAAAATGTCAAAAAATATGGATTTAAAAGTTCAAGCTCAAATCAAAAAAATCTTTGACAGTATTCTGCTTGTAAAAGACATAAAAAAAATCAAGAATCACACAATTTTTTTGATTTTATATCATTCTGGATGGTACATTTTATTGATCCATCACTGCTTTTAAAAAAAACAACTCTAAAAAACATTTTAATATTAAAATATTTTTATTACTTTTAACGATTGCCTTTTTTCAATACTACTTTATTTAAGAGTACAAAAATATGAGAACTATCAAGGATGCGTACATGAATGTAATGGCAAAAATAATAATAATTTTTAAAACAATTCAAAAATTTATTGTTTGATTAATTAAAAACAGATTTTAAAAAATCAGATAAATCAAAAGAATTGAAAACAGACGAATTGCCAATTCAATATCATTAAAAGAAAGCTGTGTACAGTGACTCACAATGTCAGCTTTTTGTTATTTTTATAATTCTGATTTACAAATATAATCCAAAGAAAATTTTAAGCTAAGTTTAGATTTGTACAAATTTAAAAAGGTGTAACACCTGAATAGCAAAAATGCAAAAAGTCTGAGAAAAATATTAATTAGTTAAAATAACGCTTTTTCTATTAAAGCAAACAAAAAGCGAAAAAACAGAAAGCGTGAAACAATTTTAACAAAACAAAAGAGAAAAGATGGAAAAAAGGTGTGAATCGTTGCAGCTTCAAAAAAGAGTGAAAATATTTAAAACAAAAATATAATTTTGATAAAAGAAAAAAGAAGCAGTTCTTTTTAGTGCTATTTCTAATGTTTTGGATTATTTTTAAAAAAATTATTTAAAAAGATTAAAAAAAAACAAGTTACAAAAGTCAAAAACTATAAAATCACAATATCAAGAAAGTTCATCAGGATTAAATTAAACAAAATCAATCAATGAACGGATACCGGTAATAGCATTCCAACCCTTCCGAATTTAAAGGCGGCCAAACAAAAGGCTTCCGTCCAGAAAACATCAAAAATTTTCACCGCTCCAATATCAAAAGTTTACAGCCTGAAGTCATGATAACAATTCCATGTAAACAACTTTTTTCCCCAAAATGTACCCGGAATATGTCATTTTTCTTCCTTCAAATATATGACTCAAAAAATACAGGACCCACTCGTTTTTAGAAGGTAATAAAAAACACAAAAAAATGAGTGTTTCCAAGGTTTCCTTAATCAAATTGACACTAAAAAAGAAGGACAATATTTTTTAGCTAATTATTGATAAATAATGAAAAAACAGAACAGCTCTTTTTTATTACCTTTTTTATGCTTATTTGTACCTGATCATACACGTCAAAAGATCTAAAAAGAGCAAAGATGTACATAAAAATTATTCAAAGTTTATGAAAAATTTAATTTTTTTGAATAAATAATTTATCATGGATTTTCCAGAACTACAGTAACCTGTAATTTAATTATTCCACCTTCAAATCAATTCTATCATTAAACCCAAAAAATGGCGTTTTTAATTAAAAGAAATGGCGTTTTTAAACAACAATGTTTAATTTATAAAACAGATAATTAAGTATGACATTTATTTCCTTTTTTCCAAAAATATTTACTTCTTCCGCGGAAATGGCATTCAATTCAAGCTACACATTTTATAATATTTCTTATTTTAGTCATTTTATATTTCTCAAAATATAAACGTTTTAAATATTTTATTGCACTTTTTAAAGCATGTCTATCTGCATCTTTGTCATCGTCAATGAAGCCGATGCAAAAATACAAGGTGCTTCAAGAATTTTTCCCCCCATAAATGTTGATCGCAAATTACAAAAAGTTCGAGAATGAAAACCAATTTCGACAAAAAGTTCGGGAGTACGTTAAAATCGAAAATTTTAGGTCTTAAAAATTTGATTTTTTTTATGAAACCTCTTTTCTATTAGGTGCTAAAAACAAATGTGAAGTCCGTTTTTCGATTTTTTTAATAGTATTAATTTGCGATCAACATTTATGGGGGGAAAAATTCTTGAAGCACCCTGTATGTGTATTACTTCTTTGGCATTCAAGCAGTGTTGGCGGTCGCCCGAAATTTCTCGGTCTTCGGTCCGGTCCGGTCTGGACCGGACCGAAACTCCTCCGGTCCACGGTCCCGGTCGACCGGACCGGACCGAAAATTTTTCGGTCTCGGGTCCTCCGGTCCGACATTTTTTCCTTGATTTTAATTTTTTAAACCTTTTTTGTTAAAAATATCTAGGTTTATTATCATAATTTCTTCATTGGATTTCAAAGTTTAACGGTTTTTTCGTGAAAAAATGGAAAAAATATGAAAAAATTTCGGACCGGACCGAAAATCTTCGGCTTCGGTCCGGTCCGTTTGGACCGGACCGTAACTTTTCCGGTCTTCGGTCTGGGTCGACCGAAAAACCGGACCGGACCGGGCCGAAATGGACCGAAAGAACGGACCGAAGACCGAAAGACCGCCAACACTGCATTCATGCATTTTTAATATATCGATGTTGTTTGTTCATGAATTTAAAGCTAAACTGTTTAAGATGAAGCTTTTACGGCGATTGAATGAATTAAAATACAGAAATTTTACTTTTAAAATTTAAAAAGTAAAAATTCTGTATTTTGAAATTTAAAAACACAAAAAATCGTTGAAAAAATACGAAATTTTTTTGTTTGACTTCTTTCAAAAAGTCTCAACACGAAAACGTTAGCCTATTCGAGTAAAATTTTTTCATCGATGTTTTTTGCTTGAATTTTTTACACGTTTTTTTCCTCTGAATTTTGTTTTAACATTTAAATATATGTATAGTTTTTATCTTTTATTAATCCTACACGTAATCCACACACTTTTAAAGCCGTTTAACGTATTTCTTATACTTTTTGCAATCTTTTTGACTCAAAATTTTGTCTTTTTTGTTACACGTTTCCGCGTTCAATGTTTATAAACTATTTTATTACTATTTATTACTATATTTTATATTTCAGTGATCTACAAACATGCAGATCTTCGTCAAAACTCTCACTGGCAAGACTATCACCCTTGAAGTTGAAGGCTCTGATACAATTGAAAATGTTAAAGCCAAAATTCAAGACAAAGAAGGTATTCCACCAGATCAACAACGTTTGATCTTTGCTGGTATGTTTTTTGCTTTGCTTTATAGTACATTTTCTTATTATCATGATCGTTATAGGTAAACAACTCGAAGATGGACGTACACTTTCTGATTACAACATTCAAAAAGAATCAACCCTTCATTTGGTTCTTCGTCTTCGTGGTGGTATTATTGAACCTTCACTTCGTCAACTTGCTCAGAAATACAATTGTGATAAACAAATCTGCCGTAAATGTTATGCTCGCCTTCCACCTCGTGCTACCAATTGCCGTAAAAAGAAATGTGGTCACTCAAATGATCTTCGTATCAAGAAGAAGCTCAAGTAAGCTGTAATTATTTTCTTTGGGAAAGTGAATAATTCCTTATTTGTGTTAAATTAAAATGTTCTGTCTTGGATGTTTTTTTTGTTGTTTTATAAATCTTTATTTTATGTTACAGAAGCTATATTATGCACATATTTTGGGACAAGAGTTTAATCAAGTGCGACAGCAGTTATTTTAGTAAGGTACATGCAAAACCTCTCACATTTGTAGAATGTAAAACTTTTAACATTCTTTAAAACCTTATTGCTTCGTTTTCATCGAGTCACTTCCACAATTCGATTTTCAATACCGTTTTCCGTGCAACATTTAAGTTATGCCAATTTTTATCAAATAATAAATAGAAATAGTTGTGAAAAAACAATTTATTTAACAAAAAATAATTACATAGTTTATAAAAAAATACAAAAAAGAATATAAAAAAATATTGTTTTTCATACTTTAATCATTTTTTGCTTTTCGTGCTGCACGCCTTTTGAGTTGAGTAAGAACTTTATTTAAATTCTTTTCAATTACAGCTAATTGATTCATTTTCTCATTCTCTTTTGCAAAACCATCATCTTTGATTAATTCAAGCATAATCATTTCAGCATAAACCAGCTGTTCTGGTACTTGAATTGCAGATCCACGCATTTGCCGCAAACTTTTAACAGCCTATAAAAGTTTTTCATCAAATTAGGATACTGTAAACTGCAAAAAGGGCAGAAAAAAGTTGCTTTAGTAAAAATCAATGAGAAAAGAAACAAAAATTTTTACTTTTTACTGACTCTTATAGTTTGGTAAAAAGTTGTTTTAAAATTGCTAACTTTGCTGCTTACGAGAAAAAAAGCATTCCGTTTTTAATGCTGTTGATACATACGGTCAGTAAAAGAACAGTGGGCAAACGGTTTTTTGGACCAAAAAATTAGCAAACATACCTTTTCAATTGATATTAATTTATTATTTTTAAAAAGATCAAAAAAATAATATGATGCAACAAACGAACCAGTTCGTCCAATTCTGAAATGAAATACTTAAATTATTGCAAAAATATGGAATATAACAAACCCTGCTGAACAATGTACAAAAACAGGGCGATTCTTTTCAATTTCAGGATTAACGAATTTTTTCATAATATACATTGTAGCTTTTGTTGAATCAGGAATCGACAAATCCTTCCAACTCTTAAGTTGTACATGGAGAACAGTACGAACATGTTTCTGCTTTTTACTAAAAAAAGGTAAATTAAGTTAATAAAATTTTCTATTTTTTAAGTTAAACATACCTATCGATAACACGAAGTTTACTAACCATGACAGATTCCCGACCTTGATTAAATAATTCTTCTTTAACATTTGTAGCTTCAACTTCAAATCCATCAAAATGAAATTTTGTATTGGTCGGCCAATAAATAAAACTTTTTTCCTTTGAAATTATTTTACCAGAAATTTTATCAAATGATTCTTCAAAAGGCAAGCATAACATAACAATAACTGTAACTCCTTCTTGCATTACAACATTCCAAAGATCTTCAACTGAATCAGTTGTTGGACCTTGTCCAGCAATAAAAATCTTTTGTCCATCAGAATTTTTAATATAATTGCCATTAAAGAATGGTATACCAGGAACAATAACACGTTCATTATCAATACACGGAATATTCGAATACCTAAAAAAATATCATTTTTTAAATCGCTAATAATCTCCAGATACTAAATTTTTGAAAAATGGATACCGTAATTTTTATATAGCAACAGTTTTAATTTGTACTAAAATAAAACTATCGTATCTTTAAAAAGTTTTACTGCAACGTTTGATACTAAAAAATCATATTTTTCCAACTTTTTTTACAATATGATTTTATAATATTTGCGCGCAAATTTAAAAATCTTTTTATTTTCAAAAGTTTATCCTTACCGATTAATACTGCTTTGTTTATATTTTGTCCAAGCTACAGAAGAAAGGTCTTTGAGTTGTGTATCATTAATTATAGAGTTCCATTCTTTATAAAAATCCTTTGGATTTTTTGATGCAAGATTTGCCAAAATTTGCTGTTGTGGATTAATTAGAACATGATGTCGTTCTAAAAAACAAATATGTTAATAAAATGTGGTAAACGAAAAAAAACAAACCATTAAATAGCTTTTTTGAAGCTTTTGGAATTGCAGGATTCTTCATCACGCAAAAAAGTTGATTATGACTAAAGGAATGAAAAAGATTAAAAAAAGCAATGGTTTTTTTTGATGTAAAAAAAAGAATCAAATTTTAAATGCAAATTTGACTTAACAAAAAAAACGCAACGCCACAACTTTTTTTGAAAAAGCCTTTTTCAAAAAGGAAATCCAACTCACGAACTATTTTTTGATGCGTTAGGGGCTGTCCAGATCTGACGTCGGGGTTTTTGGGGGGGGAGGGGTATAGGCCAAATCTGACGAAATCTGACGGGCAGGGGTGGGGGGTTTTTCCGAAATCTGACGTCGGCAAAAACTGTCAGTTGTGCATTTTTACGTATTTTAATCTGACGTTTTGCAATTAATTTTCTTTTTAACAATTTCTGTGGAATATTGAAAATTTTCTACAATTCTTTTTGCACAAACATTTGTTGCATAAAAGCGGCATCATTTTTATTTATGTACATCTGCATTTTTTTGGTCAAAGTGCATCATTCTTACAAATGTGCGTCGTTTGGGCAAAAGACAAAAAAGGAACATAGCTTTATTTAGTCAAAAACAGGGGTGTGCGTTCGGTCAGTCTTGACTGACTTTGACACAAATTCGTCGGTCAAGCATAGACTCAGTCACGCTTTGACGAAAAAAAATTTCGGTCAATGATTAACCGAGTCAAACTTTGACCGAGTCAAACATTGACTGAAAAAAGTTCGGTCAATCATTGACCGAGACAAACAAACGAAAAAAAAGTGAATGCATTTTTTTACATGCGGACACACGTACTTTTTCATTGTTTATCATTGTGACGGACAGCATTTTTTTTTCTCGGTCAATGTTTGACTCGGTCAATCATTGACCGAGAATTTTTCAGTCAGTTATTGACTGACCGAAAAATTTCATTCTTTTTTCGGTTAAGTCATAACCAAACCAAAGAAGAAAAAATGCGTTTGGTTTATGACTAACAGCTGTTTGACTGACCGAACGCACACCCCTGGTCAAAAAAGTCATTATTTATTTTCCTTGTTCGGGCCGTCGTGTATTTGTTTGTGCGCTGGTTTTTGTTGCAGCAGGCTGTTTGCGAAAGAAGAAAATTCTATTTTTCTCCGACATTTCTTTTCCATTATATTTTCTTTGTTCTTTTTTGTATTTGAAAAATCTATTTTTTAAAATTTAATCCAAAAATGTTTGTTTCAGATGTCAACAAAGAATGATAAATATTCATTTATTGAACAAAGTTTTACTGCTTCCAAAAATCAAAATTACAACTTGAATTTTAATCAAAGCAAACAATGTCCAATTTTAATTCCTTTTCAATCTTATAACAAACCAAATAATGATAAATATTGTGGTAAAAAAATTGCTGCTGCAGCAAATCCATCAACAATAATTTTATGTTGAAAAGTTTATAAAAAAGGTTACAGTAGTAACTGATGCCCATTGAAAAAGCTGATTTTTTAACGATAAAGTTAATATTTAAAAATTTTACGAGGGACTGCAGCAACAAATTTTATAGTATCTGATAATTATGAAAACTCATCTTTTTGATTTTCATCGTCTTTTTGATTTGGAAGCATTTGAAAAAGAAATGAAAGATGAAAATGGCAAGCTTAAACCAATTGTGCTTGTAACGGTTGATGGTGGTCCAGATGAGAACCCTCGTTTTCCTAAAACTTTATCATCATGGGCATCTGTTTTTGTTGGATATAATATTGATTTGTTAACAACATCTGTATTTTCAATTCTTCAAGGTCAATTCTTACCTCCGCCTGTTCCATTCACCTTTAGCACTAATGGTAATTTTTGAAGATTATTAATTATTTTTTATGCAAATCAAATAAGATTATTAATTATTTTTTGATAAAAATGGACATTATGGTTCACTTGCAAATCGACTTCTTTGCAGCTATTTAATTCCTGAAAATGTTATTTTCGATTCCTTCTATCCATCAGTTAACAAAGATTTAAAATCAAGAACATGTGAAGATTGTGGCAAATATTTTGCAACAAAGAAAGCAAAGATATCTCATAAAAAAAGCCAAGTTTGTAAAGCATCGGATGACTTTCTTTTGGAAAGTGATGAAGAAAAAGAAACTGATGAAGAAACTGAAGAAACTGTAAATAATAATGATGTGGATGATTTGCCAGTAATTGATGATTCAAAAGATCCTGATGCTTATATTAATGTTTTTGAAAATCTTCAAATTTGAGAGTTTTTGAATAATAAATGATTTATTTTTTAAAACTTAGTATTTATTAAATTTTTAAAGAATCTGACAATTTTTCTGACGCAGGGGGGGGTTTACCTGAATCTGACGCTATCCAATTTCGGGGGTGGGGGGGGGGGGGGGGGGGGTTCAAAAATTGCGACTTTTCCCCGACGTCAGATCTGGACAGCCCCTTATTTCGCCGACGCCTTTTTGAAGAAATTTTTGTCAACATTTTCCTAGAAAATTGCACTTTTTTTGTGCTTTAAATACAAAAAAAGTGCAATCAACAGCATTTTTCTTTTGAACTTTGATCTATATCAAAAAATGGATCCTAACATTATGAAAGATGAATACATTTTAATGAGGAAGAACGAGCAAATAGAATCAATATAAGTGATAAAAAGCAAAATGATATTATTGAAGCAGATACAAATAATCATCAAATTCAAGTTTTTGATCGGGAAGGACGTTTTAAATTTCATGATGGACAATTGTTATATCCAAATCGGTAAGCTATATTACTGTATATTTGGCATATATAAACTTTATCCTTTTTTTAGTGTATCTGTAAATCATGTAACTGGTGATTTTATTTTTGTTGAACTTTCTCCAACACATCAAATTCAAATTTTTAATATAAACAATTTATACGTAAATTTGGTGCAAAATATCTTACAACATCCTCATGGCATTTTTGTTAATTCCCAAGGTAGCATTATTGTTGTTGAATTCAATTAACAGTATTTTTATATTGGTTTAAAGGTTTTGCGTAAAATCATCTTTGATTTATATGGAAATGTTTGGCAAAAGTTTAGCTGTTTTCAATATCTTGAATTCTCAAATGGTGTTTGTGCAACTCCAAATAATGAAATTATGATCTCTGATTATTGTGCACAATGTATCAATGTATTCAACTATGAAGGACAATATTTTGCGACAAACTGGTTGTGAAGGTATTACAAATTATCCAATTGGTGTTGGAATGAATAGTAATGGTGAAGTTATTGTTGCAGATAATCATTACAATTTTATCTTACCATCTTTGGTCAGGTTTGTTTTTTGGTTTATAGTGTTGGGGTTACTGTATTTATTCTTTTTAGAAAGGAAATGTGTTATATGAGTAGTTATGCACAGGTAAAATGACCAAATCTGATCTTTGATCCCTTAGCTTTCCGGTTACGGTAGCTTACGGTAACTCCCTGTAACTTACAGTAAGCTTTTGGATACGTTTGAATTTTTTGTTTTGCATGGTTACTTTAAATTTTTATGTAATACTGTTAGAAACATTTTTGCATTACGGTTGTGTTTCAATAAAATGTCAAAAACTTTTATTAAAAATAATTCTGTTGTTACAATATTCTACGATGAAAAGGGAGCTATTAATAATGCTAAATTTGAAAAATTTTGTTGTAATTCAATGAAAGCATATGTTATTAGATATTCTGAACGAAATAAAATATATAATTATATGAAAAGTAAAGCTGATAATCTTGATTCTGACGTCATTTTAAATCTTACACGTGATTTTTTAATTCCAGATTTTGAAGAATATTTCCGTTATATCCCCGAAAAGTCTGCAAACGAAGATCTTTGTCAAGGAAATGTAGACTATGGATATCTACATTCTCTTGAATTCTTCTGTGGACACAATTCACCTGCTTTTAATTGTAAATACACACCAAATTTGGATATCGAAAAATTTGTTGCAACAGCTACTGAATTCATTAAAGAAAAGTAGTTATATTAAAATTATGTTTTAGCTTTGTTTTTTCTTATTGTAGAAGGTATTTAATAAACATGTTTTAATTTTGAAAGTTTTATTTAAAGACAAAGTAAATTTTTTATTACTAACATTTTTGCATTTTTTTATTCAACAAAAAAATATCCCAGACAAAAAAAGGTTATTGATTTGAGAAAAGAAAAGCAATAGTTTACAGACAAAAAGCTTAGTCACTTGCTAACAACAGATTATTGATCAGTACTAAATAAAAAGAAAACCAAAAAAATAGTGTTTCATTTTTCTCGGTTTTGTTTGAAAAATGATGTTTAATTGCTGTTTATTTATGGTTCCGCAAACCAATTACACTCAAAGAACATGTTAAACTTACAACTGATTTTGCAATGCAATCTTTTGAAGCTTAAAATGTATGTTTCATCATATTTTTTATATTATGATTGAGTAAAATATGATTTATGATCTTTTGTAGAATAAAATTTATGTATTTACTTTATACTGTTTTTAATATTTTCATACAGTATTTGAATAAAACTAAAATTTCCTTTTTATAAAATTTTTCTTGACAGTCATCAAAAAAGAAAAAGAAAGATTAAAAACTTTGATTATAATGAAAAAAAACTTTGAAATAATTAAAAACTTTCATCGAAGACCTCAAACCACAACTATCGTGCGTTTTCACAATGCGCGAAAGGTGAAAAAATTTTGGTTTTAAAAAAAGATGAGCTTGAAACCATTAAAAAAAGTTGCTGATGTGAAAAATTGATAAATTTTAATAAGCTTGAAATAAAGCCACAATTGCCGTAAAAATTCACACTTCTTTTTCAAAATGTCAAAAAAAAGAAATTTGATTGAACGTTTTTAAAAGATGCGGGAAAAAGGGAGGAAAAAGGTTTTAAGGAAAATCTGCAATAAAAGCGGAGTTAATTCTTCACAAAATTTTTATAGTTAACCAAAAAAAAGAAATAGAATCTTTTATTTAGTTTTAAGAATTTTGTCAAGATATATACTTTACTAAAATGGAGAAAACAGTTACGTTTTTTTTTAAAATGTTCCTTTTAAAATCCGTGACCTTTCTTTTATTTTAAATTCTTAGATTATGGATTATCATGTAATCATTAATACTCAAATAAACGAGCTTCCAACCCAAGAAGCGATGCTCATAATGGGTATGAATGTAAACATTCAGGTTTATCACGCTGAAATTCAGCGTCTTCAGCAAATAAACCATGATATGCAACAACAGTTGCAACAAATGCAACAACAAATTCAAGAATTTGAGCCTCAACAATACCAACAACAACAGCAGCAATATCAACAACAACAGCAACAACAACAGCCACAATATGAAGGTAATCTAAAATTATAAAATTTAAAAAAAAAACTGTTTCTTTTATTTTTTAGAAATTCAACAGCCAAATTATGATGCCCTTTACCAACAAACCCTTGGTGAATTTCTAGAAGATTTCTTGGTTAATTAATTTATATATTTCAAAAAATATATCTTTTCTACTAATAATATGTAATCTCTACTGTTTTTTTTACTTTTTTTACTCTCTGTTAACCGTATTAAAAATATTAATTTTTTATTGTAAAACGTCTATGTTATTACTTGTTAAAAGATCAATAAATACAAACTCCACAAAAAAATTGTGGAGTTTTTTAAAAAATAAAACTCCACAAAAAAATTGTGGAGTTTTTTTGAGAGAAGAAAATTCAACGTTGAGTTTTTTTAAAAAATAAAACTCCACAAAAAAATTGTGGAGTGACGCTCCAAGGTCAAATACGTTTCCTTACCGAAAAAAAGTATTTAAAGGCGAGAAAAATGACAAAAACCTTAGTTGAGTTTTTTTCAACGCTAAATTTTAATCGTCTGTCTTTTTTGTGGCGTTTTTTTTCAGGTGACCAAAATATAGCAAACTCAACGTTGAGTTTTTTTAAAAAAATAAAACTCCACAAAAAAATTGTGAAGTTTTTTAAAAAAATAAAACTCCACAAAAATTGTGGAGTTTTTTAAAAAAATAAAACTCCACAAAAATTGTGGAGTTTTTTAAAAAAATAAAACTCCACAAAAAATTGTGGAGTTTTTTAAAAAAATAAAACTCCACAAAAAATTGTGGAGTTTTTGAGAGAAGAATATTCAACGTTGAGTTTAAAAAAATTTAAAACTCCACATTTTTCTCAATGGAAGATAAAAATTGAGTTCATAAAAAAGAATAAAAAGAAGTATGTGAATTTTGGGGAAAATGATTTATGTTATTACTGGTAAAAACGAAAAAATTTTTAGAAAAAAATGAGGATAGGGGGGACCAAGGCAAAAAATGGATCGTCACCCGACCAATTTTGGCGACGTTGCGGCACTGGTTTTATGAATATGCGCTAAGCTCCGCCCCTTTTTTATTTCTATTTCCAAAAAATTCCGCTGTGAAAAAACATTTTCGACTTTTCCTCCATTTTTTTATCAGTTGACACGTCGCAGAATCTTAATAACTTCTGAAATAATGACTTTAAAAAAAACTAAAAGCGCCATTAAATCAGGCATGTTTGAAACCACTAATATATATAAAATTTATTTTATAAAACGAATTTTTATTTTTTACGTCAAAGTCCCTACTCAGATAAGTCTTTTTTTGACGTTTTTGTTCGGATTTCTTTTCTTTGGTTTACATTATATTTGCTAAAGTTTATAGGTTTCTGTTTTGAATAAATGACATTTTTCGTCGACACCAGTGTTGCATTTATGGAGATTTAATAAATATATATATTTACATTTGAATATGAATGGTATACTGTAATTATGAAATTTTTACCATTTATTATAACTGTTTTTTGAATGACAAAGAGTTGAAAATGAATGGAATTTTGGAAAATTATGTTTTACCAAGATAAGTTTTTTTGAACGACTTTTGTTCCGTGTTTTTTTTCTTTCGTTAAAATTATATTTGATAAAGTTTTTAGGATTAAAGAATAATATTATGGATGTTTTTAATTTAATTGATTTTGATTTTTGCTTTAAACATGGAAGAAAAAAGAAAATCAAGAAATATCAAATGTTTTGAATTCAAAGAAAATTTCTCATGTATTTAATGTTTTTCAAAAGGTTTTATTTTACGTAGTTTTATTTTTTTTAAGTAAAATGTTGATTATTTGTGTTTGTTTGTAAAATGTATTTCTTTAAAAGTTTAAAATTTTAATTAAATATTTATTTTTTATGTATATTAAAAAAGAAGAACCCCATAAACAATGAATTAAAAGTATAAAAAATATGAATGAGAGAAAATTACATGGGTTTGAAAGAGACAGAGAAAAGGAGACCCTTTTGAATTCGCAAACAAAACTCAATAATTTTATGCAAATTTTTGTAAATGAAAAATGGTGGGTGCAAAAGTAAAGAAGTGCCCTGAAGAGATTTTTATTAATCAACTTTTTTGTTTAAAAATAAGGTTTGTGATAGGAAAGAAAAATAGAGGTGGAAAATTATTGTAGAAAAGATGCTTATTTTATGTAACTTCTCGCTTTTGTATTTTTTACGCTTTAAAAATCAGATTCAGTAACCCTATTCTCGAAAAAATTTAATTATTGATAAACGAAAATGCTTTCGAAAGAGTTAAAGAATGATACAAAAATTCGATGCGCTTTGACAGAAAAAAAAATACTATAAATAATAAAAGAAAATAAATTCCGCCAAAATTTGAACTTTTTGAAGCCTGCCACAAAAGTACGAAAAAATCTTTTGTAAGTAATAGGCAAAAAAAGTGTTAAAACTATTAAGTTTATTTTAAATGTGCGTTTTACGAAAAAAAAGGAAATAATAAATTTGGTGATGATTGATCAGATGAGAGAGATAGAAGTAATGATAGAGATTAAACAGATAAATTTAAGATGAAAGAGAAGTGAGTGATTGTAGACATGAACTAAAACGGCATATATTAAATTTGAAGAATGATTTAGTATTTAAAATACCTCACCGTTTATTTTAACGTTTTGCACCTTTTGTTGGCTTTTTTGCTTGTTTTTCTTCAGCACCTTTTGCAGCTTTCTTTGCTTCTTTTTCTTTAACAACTTTTAAAATATAATAAAATTTGGATTTAACTTTTGATAAATCTTGACCAGTAAAATTTTCAATCAATTCAATCAAAAGTATATGAAGAAAAAAATATTGTGAACTTTTTTGTACAGCTCTACCACGCATTCGACGGATATTACAAATAGCCTAAAAATGATTAATTCAGGGCAGCAACTGCCTTGGGAAGGTTGAGGAGATCTGCCCCCCTTTGTGCCAAATTTACCGTGAAAAAATTAAATTCATACTAGGACAAATGAGATTTTTTGAAACCCTCCCCAGGAAACCTCCACCCTCCCCTTACTTGGCACCATTTTGCGGCACTGGATTAAATGTGGGAAAAGGATAGAAATTGCTAAGAAACAATTGATGTTCAATGCCGAATAAACTTACAGATTTGACAGATACAAGATGACTGGCTTTAAATTGAAGGAAACAAATGTAGGCAGAAATGAAGCAACCAGTTCGTCCAATCCTTAAAAGTTATTGAATCAGTTTGTGAGAGATAATAAGGACAGGAAAAAAGAGAGAATTAAACAAACAAACCCAGCGCTACAATGGACAGCAACTGGAGAATTATTTGCAATTGATGGTTCAATAAATTCATTGTAAACATCAATAATTGGTTGAGTTAACTTTGGTACATCAAGATCTGGCCAAGAACGATGATGTATATGAATAATATAGTTCAAAAGTTTACCAGTTTGACTAAAATATAAATATTTTAAGTGAATATATTATTTCCCTTTCCTCGTTTTTATGACTTTTAGAATTCAATCAATTATTTATCAAAATTCAAGTTCAAAAAGAAAATTGAAAGAATTGTCAATTTCAAAAAAGAAAATATTGATGCAGTATTTAATATATATTTAAAGAAAAAGAAAATGAAAAGAATTAATTAACAAAAAAAACTGATGCCGTTTTTTTATTTTTTGATTGTCAAAAATGATTTGTTAAATGTGCATGTAAGTCCTTTTTCTTAAAATTAGGGATAAAATTTTTTTAAAGGATAGCGACTGCTTAAGAATTTCTGTTTCTAAACGCCCTTTGAATTTTTAAAAGTTATTAAACGAAAAAATGTTAACGAAAATCTAAAAAACTACCGTAACCCATTTTTCTGACTCTTTTTGCAAAAAAGGACCGCTTTTTGAATATAAACATTTTTGGGAATAAAATGCTTTTAATTGTCAGAACTAGAATGAAGCAGAAAAATGAATAAAAGATATTCAGAATCATTTAAAGCGTTCTTTATAAGGTTCCAAAAAACCTGTTAATCTTTCTTTGCAATTTTTACGTCTGCGTGAAATAAAAACGAAGAACCTTTTTGTTCAAACGAATTGAAAAATGATATTCTAAGTAAAACCTTATTTTTTTTTATTAAAAAACAACGTTCAAACATTTTTTGCTTTTTTGGGTATTTTTTTGCAAATGTTAATTGTGGGAATTAAATGGAAGGGGATGGTAGGGTTGCGCATAAATTTTTTATTGTATTTTACTTTTATATAAATTTCAGCTTCCAGAATGTTTTTGTGCACATGTTTTGGCCTAAAAGATTGCATTTTAAATGCCAAAAAATAATATAAAAAGAACAAATAAAAAAAAATTAAAACCAACGTTAGGAATCCATAGATTCTGAATCGTATTTTTTTTACTAGTTTTTTTAAAATTTTTTTATGGTAGTTAGAAAAGTCTTGATTGTATCTTTATTACGTCTTATGATGGTCCACTTTTTGAATATGTTATTCCTTAAATAAAAACACATATGTTAATATCAATTTAAAGTTTCCCAAGTTTTTCCAAAAAACGTTATACAGAAACAAAAAAAGGTTTTCTCGAAAAAACGAAAAATTTATGCGCAACCTTAGGGGATGGAAAAAAGGGAAAGTAATCTTTTTTTTTGAACTTGAATTTTGATAATTTCTTTTAAACAAAAATGTCATTGCTTTTTCCAAAACTTACGTTTCACGAATTTCGAGATGTGAAACAGCAACAGTTTCTCTTTCATTTTTATCAACTGTATAAACGGTTTCAGTTAACTTTTTTAATCGAACTTCAAATTCACCAAGTGAAAGTGGTGTATTGCGTTCAACAGGAAAATATTGAGCACTCTTTTCCTTGATTATAACTTTACCTCCTTCATTTGATTCTTCGAAAGTATTGCAAAGTGCAACAATAACAGAACATTTTTCTTGGAGAATGACCTTCCAGAAATCTTTTACAGATTCCTGAGTTGGGCCCTGCATTGCCAAAAAAATTTTCTTCCCATCTGAATCACCAACGTAATTTCCATGGAAATATCCATTACCACCAACCAAAATCCGTTGAAAATCATTCATTTCAATCGAGCGATAACTAAAAATGTGAATTTTAGATTTTCAACAAAATTTAATTACTGTACAGTCATTTTAAGTAATACTCAAATTTAGCCCAGAATTTCAAAAAGAATTTTTTACTCTATTTTTACATTTCATTTTTCTTTAACCATAGGTGGGAGGGTTTAATTTAATATAAATAAAATTGGGCTTACCGATTTTTTCGAAGGCGATCTGGAAATTTTGCAGCTCGAATTTCTTCTTGTTCAAAGGCAAGAGATGGAAATTTCTGTGGAATTTGGATTTCATTCCATTCCTTTATTAATTCACCACCTCGTTTTGTAGCAATATTATGAATGAATTGATCTTGAGTTGATATAGTTATACGATGATTAGCTTTAACACCTGGATGCAATTGTTGCTTTGATCGATATTGTGCAACTTTTGGAATCTTTTGTTTATTATTTTCTTGCTGTCGAGGAAATTCTGGCATATTCTAAAAAGAAAGTCGTTTTTGGAAAACACGGATATAAATGAAATATTACATGTATTCCATTATTTAAATCAGATTCAGCTTCAACTTTATTTTTAAAAGGTTTAATATAAAGGGAAAGTTTGCTGCTATTTGAAGGGTTTGAATTTTTTTTTGTTTGCAGTTCATCTTTCGAAGCATAATTATTTCCCAAATTTGGTGATAAATTATTTGTTGATTTTTTCCATGAATGTGAATCTTTTTTCGTTTGAGTTTCAAAATTATCATTTACAAAGCCTATTCATTTTTTTGAAAGTTGCAGTCCTTTTTAAAATTTTTGCAGAAGCATAAATAAAAATGTACCAAAACTATGTAATACACGTAAAAAATTGTTTGGCATAACATAAAAAATAGTTGACAATTTTTTTGATATTAAAACTTAATCATTATTTTATTCGAGTAAATATTAATTTTATAAAAGGACTGCAACTTTTTTCTTTGCTTTACCATGATTCAAAGATTTTCCTTTTTCAGTTGAAACATTTTTTGAATGTTCAGATAATGAATTTAAAGAATTTTGATTCTTTTGATTTAAATTTAGATTATTGTATCTTCCATTCGAAGGACTTTTATCACTGTTAAAAGCTTGTTTATCTTTAAATGGTAAGGAGTAATCTTTTGCCGTCATCTAAAAAAATTTATAATTTTTTTTGCTATAAACTTATTAGAAAAAAACGCCGAGAAAAAATTTGAGCCGAAACAGCAATTTCTGTAAACCTAAAAGTTTTTTACTATTGTCAAAAAATCTTAAAAAAAAAGTTTATGACATAAAAGGAAAAATTAAAATTCGACAGTAGAGACCAGATGTCATTTTGAGCACTGTCTAACAAAAAAATGTTTATCTTTCGCTTCTTTTTAGGGCCGAAAAAAATTTCAGCGAATTGTTATCTCATTTTGAAAAAAATAACGTCAGTCATGTGTTACATCATTTGTTTAAGCTTTTAAAAAAACTGAATGAAACGAAAAATTTTTTTCTATAATTTTTTTCGTTAAAAATGGACAAAAAAATGTCAAAAAAAGTGATACTGTAAATATTCGTTTTAAAAAATAAAGCAGAACAAAGCGATTTGTAAAAAAAATTGATATACTTTTGCCTCCATAATTTTGCTGAATTTTATAGCAACTTTTTAATCTTTGACATAAATATGCCAAAAGTTGCCAAAAAAAACCAGTTACCAACTGATGTTTTATTGAATTTTTGGCATTTTAAAGAAGAATATTTTATTTTTGCAAAAATCAAAAAGTCAAATCTGTTTCTTTTTTTTAATTCTTGCAAAATTAAAGTTCAAAAAGAGTCATTTGCATTTTTCATTACAAAGATTTTCAAATACCCCGATTTTGTTCGTGCGAAAAATATTTTTTTTCTCTTTTTAAAAATTTCCATAAAACATCTTTTGCAAAATGTATTTCTCTTTTTTTTGGCTGATATGAAATAACATATGCTGTATTTGTCTATTTTTCTTTGCTATCGAAAGACGAAACAAAGAAAAAAGAATATCAAAAAACATCGTCTGCCGTTTTTACAACCTTTTAGTTCACTAAAAAAACTTTGAAGCATTTTCAAAAAGAAAAAGTCAAAAAAAACTGGACAATATAGATTTTTGTTTTTGAAATTAAGGGGGATGGATTATTTTATTTAATAAAACCGTGATCGTTTTAAGCAACAAAAATTTTTTGAACGAACTTTAAAAATTCCTTTTTGTCTCAAAGTCATAAAAATAAAAGCATAAATTTTTACTAAATTTAATTTTGGCATATTTATTCGAAGGTCTTTATGCTAATATTTTTTCAGCTGATTTGAAACAATATTTCAACAATATCAAAGCTTTGATTCGACAAAGTTTTTTCAAAAATGCGCGTTAACTATTTTCTGTCAAATCAAAAACAAATATTTTTTTATTTTAATTGTAATTAGGAAACATTTGTAAAAAAAAGAACGCGGATTCATCAATGAAAAAAAAATTTCTTTTGTTTTATGCGAGTTTTTTTTTTCCAAAATTAATTAGGGACACAAAAAAAATTGTAAGACTTTTTGCAAATTTCGTTTGTAATTTTTTTTCCAACAAATGCATTCATTCATTGTGCCTTTCTTTTTCACAAAAATGATGACGTTCATGTTTTTTTTTCATGGTGGTTTTTTTTAAAAAAAGCTTAATTTTTACAAGTATGTTTTTTTCTCTCCCTTTGAATTTATTTATTGCTGTTATATTTAGGTAATCCTGTTGAAGAAAAACTTGCTCGTTTATTATGTCATGATTTTTTGCAGAAAACTTTATTAATGGTCTTCCTAAAAATAATGTCAATTAGTGAATGGCAATCCGACCAAATCATGATTTTTTGGATTGTTGTATTTTTTCTTTATTTGTTCTGAAAAATATTACAATTAATATTTGTAAAAACAATAATCAAGCAGTTTTTGTGTAATTCCATCAGAATCAAAAGTGAACCAATCGGATCCAGAACGGAGAAACTGATAAATAAAACAGCTTTATCAGTTTTTCTTTTTACGTATTTTAATTGTAATGTTTTTTGAAATTATGAAAAGATATTATAATTAAAAAAAATTATCTAAAAAAATTTGTTTTATTTATTTTTCATTGCAATGATCCTTTTAATGAATATTGAAAGAGTATTGTTTTATGAAAGAAGCCAACGATCGTAGATTTCCAGATAAGTTTTTTTTTGACGAATTTTTGTTTGTTGGCGAAAATAATATGTGATATCAGTTTATAGATATCTAAAGAATATTTGTGTTTCTGTATGGTCATAAATGGTATACAGTCGAACCTCGATTTTACGCTCCTCGATTTTACGCAAACCTTGATTTTACGCGGCCTTTTCGTGATTTCTCCAGACGAAAATCCCTGTAAACAGACTTCGATTTTACGCGAACCTCGATCTTACGCGGGTTTTTTCTCGGTCCCTTGGACCGCGTAAAATTGAGGTTCGACTGTATGTATTTCTTCAACACCCATGAATACAAAAACTATGGCTTTTGAACATGCATTGTCTTGGTTTATTGTAATGATGTGGATTGCAAAATGAGTAGAATTTATATTTTACTCAGATAAGTTTTTTATTCTTTTTTCGGTTTCCTTTTTTTGACTGAAATAATATGCGATTCAAGTTTTTAGATTTCATACCCTTGCATGTTTCTTTTTATCATAAATTGTGTTCCATAGCAGTTTTTTACAAATGGATTATTCATGCAATGGCTTGGGACATTGAATGCCTGTATATGTCTGGTATACTGTAATTGAACAATGTACTTACATAAAATAAATTGAGCATTTATTCAGATAAATCTTTATATTAATGAAGATTCAATAAATATGGTTTTACTTTTCAAAATGAAATGTTATGGGTTACTGTAGTTATGTCAGTTTTCGCAGAAACCAAAAAATTGATGGGAAAATTTTAAGATTTTGTTTTTCCTCAAATAAGTCTTTTTTTGACGTTTTTTTTTCTTTTATTCATTTTTGGTTAAAATTATATTTGATTAAGCTTTAGTTCTCTAAAATATCTTTGTTTCTGTTTGGCTGTGCTGAAAAAGTTAGTGTATTGCTTCAACACTTATTTAAATTTGCATTAATGGATATTCAAAGAAGAATGAAATACTTTTGTTTATTCAAATGCCAAAACATTAAAGTGGTTAAAATATTTATTCAGATAAGTTTTTTTTTTGACGTATTTGTTTTTACTTTTTTGTTTGTTGGATGAAATTATATTTGATTATAGTTTTCAGATTTCGAAAATTCCTGTTTTTCTTGTTTTTTATTAATGGCTTTTTTCTTTAACACAAATGTTGCATTTATAGAAATTCGACAAATATGATTTTGCCTTTGAATATCGTTGGTATACTGTATTTATGCAAATTAGATAAGTTGTTTTGACTACTTTTGCTCCATTTTTTCTTTCGTTTCGTTAAAATTATATTTGATAAAGTTTTTAGGATTGAAGAAAAATATATTGCATGTTTTGTTTGAGAGGGTGTGTGGAAAAACTGGACTGGACCAACTTTTGGACTGGACTAGTATTTCCTGGACTGGAGTCGCAATTTTTTAAAAAAACATATTTAAGATATTAAAATAAAATAAAATATGATTCAATAGATTGTTTTTAATACCCCAGTTGAGATATTATCCAAAAATTCAGACACCTTAAAAATTAAAAATTGCGAGTCCAGTCTGGGAAATACCAGTCCAGTCCAGGAAATACCAGTCCAGTCAAGGAAATACTAGTCCAGTCCAAAAGTTGGTCCAGTCCAGTTTTTCCACACACCCTGTTTGAGTGATTCTAATGTTCATTACAAACATGGAAGAAAAAGAAAATCGAAAAATATCAAATGTTTTGAACAGTTTCCTTTTTTTTATATTAGTGGATGGGGACAACATCACAACAGCGAAAGAATCATTGCAGGTCAAATAGCAGCCATTTGAAATTATTAAAATAGAAAACACTTTTTTTTTAAGATTCTGTGATTCTTTAAACCGTAAAAAAGCGAAATTATTCATTATAATTATTTTTTGAAAAACTTCTGAAAGGACATAAATTATTATTAATTTCTAAAAATCGAAAAAATTCAACACCAGTTAATTTTGTTTTCCATTTCTTTCTTTATTTGATCTTCTTTTCTTCTGTATTTCTTCTTCCATTTCTCTACATTTTCTTGGAAGATTACGAATACAAGCTGCAACAAGATTGAATACTGCAATCCAAAGCTTCATTTCCGCTACTAAAGCTGCGTTTTGAAGTTCTTGGGATGTCCTTTCAGCTGAAAATGTGGTAATAACTATATGGCACAGCTTTTTTAAGATTTGATTTTTGAATCAACCAAAATCAACACACAGCTTTAAAAAAAATTGTCTCAAAAACAAACTTCTGTATCAGTTTAAACTTCCGCTTCACTTTTTCGTTGTCTTTTTTGAATTAAATCAATAAAATATTATCGATATTTTAAAATACAAAGAAGGGTTACGGCATTTTCAAAAGTACAGGAAATAAACGACAAAATTTGGTTGTCTTCTTTTTTGAATGAAAAAATCTTGTAGTTTTATATCCCCCAAAACAACTTACTTTTTGCTTGACCATCATCATTCAAATATTGTTCTTTCAACGTTTCAAGAACTGAAATGAAAAAGTTATTTAGAATTTTAGAATATAATTTTTTTGTTTACTCAAAATTTGACAATAGAGATGAAAACAAAGAAAATACAAGAACTCAAAAAGTAAAAATTTACACGTTTCTTGAGCTTTTTGATTATCTGATTTTGGAATTGCTTCATCAGATTTTAAATCAGTATTTTTATTCATTTGTTGTTGAATTCCTTGAGATTTTCCACGTTCTTTGTTTGCAAATTTTAACTCATTCTTTTCATGTTTTTTTCTGACGATTTGATGGTGGAAAAGAATTTTAACGACATCGGCGTTCTGTTGCATCACTTTTATGAGATTCTAAAAAAAAAGCATTGATTTCTTAAAATGCTTGAATTTTTTAAGTAAAAATAACAGCATATTTGAGAGATTCAAATAAATAAAAATAAGTCAGCTTTGGTTATTTGAAAGTACGAAAAAAATCCGTATGTTTTTTGTTTTTTGCCTTTTTCATTTTCGTAACAAAAATACTAAACAACCGTTACCCAAAAAGTCAAAACAGGCTTTAAAACTTGGTACTCTTTCTTTTTGACTCAAAAATAGTAAGGTTACGGTAACAACAAATTTTGAAATAGGTTAAAATTTTCGCTTTTTTGGAGTTGAAATTGCAGGAATTTTTTCTTTAGTTGTTTTTCTTTTGCTGAAAAGAAATATATTCCAAAAATGATATGGCGATAGGTTCTGAAAATTTAGTAAAAAATTTTTCCACTATTTGCGCTTCAAAAAAATGTAATACTTAAATAAAAAGATTCATTTCAAGATTCATGAATGCAAAAATCAAAGAACGATAAAAAGAAAAGAAAGCGAAATTTTCTTTTTTTATATTGTGTTTTTAAGTAAAAAATAATGGAAACCACAAAAACCAAAAGAGGCTTAAAATTTGCTATTTTTTTTTTAAATTCAAAGAAAGTAAACTATACACACCCTATAGTTTCATAAAACTTACACTTTTTGGAGTTGAAATTGCAGTATTTATATTTGCAAGTTTTTTGATTGCAAAAGCTGGGAAAAAATTGTCGCAGGGCAATATGGTGACAGATTGAGTAATTTGTGTTAAAACATATTTCCCCTATTTGCACTCCAAAAAATGTATAATATTTTTATCAAAAAGTCGAACGCAAAATGATGTATAAAAGCCAAATGTCAATGAAAGATGGAAAAGAAAAGAGCGAAAAAACATTGTTATCTTTACTTTTTATTGATTTAATAAAAAACATCAGTGGTCAGAAAAATGATTCAATCCATCAGCTTTTCTTTAAATTGTTTGTTTTGTCCAGATTTTATTTGTTTCAAATCCAATTTGTATTTTTTATCATATAAGACGCGGATTTGAACAATGTTTTTTTACAGTTGTTAGAAAAGGGAGATTTTGCAACTATTGGAAAAATGTCATTTTTTATATGGGAAAAAATGATATTTTTTTAACAAAAATCGTTTTTTTAGCAAAACGGCTTTTTTGTCTTTTTTAAAAAACTCTTTTTGAATGGAGTAAAAAAACATTTTTCAAATCCTTGTCTTTTTTTTTAAAAGAATAAAATAAACTTTTTTAATGATTTATTCTAAAGCGGTTTTTGGTTTTACTAAAATTTTTCAGATAAATGTAAAAGTATAAAATTTTATGTTTAATTGTAAACCTTAAAAAGCAAAATCATTTTATGGATTTCAGTAATTCCTAAGGCAGAATTTATGCGTGTTTGTTGGGTTAAAAATACAACTGTAGTTGGAATTATTCGTTTTGATAATTTTTTTTGAAACACAGACATTTGCAAAAATAAAATTGGCCAATATTTTTCTGTTTGTTTCTGTCTGTTGATGAAACATATTTTGTTTCAAGAAAGATGCAAAATGGTTTTTATTTTTTTTTTTTGCGACGTTGAAAAATTAAGTTTAACAACACAGTTTTTCGTCAAATTTTTTTTTGAAAAAGCGGTGTCATTATTAAAAAAAAGTTGATAAAAAATAAAATTTGTGGAAGCAAAAATATCTATTTTAGAAACAGAAAAAAGACAAAACTATACAAAATATAAGATATTTGTTTAAATTTTTGACAGTTTTTTGAAACTCTTAATAAAGAAAGAATATTGACGACGTTTAAAAAGAATTTTCCTTCAAAAAAGAAAAAAACTATTGCCTCATTTTTTATTTATAAAATATCTTTTAGTGTTTTGTGCGTCTAAAATCATGCATTTTTAATGTTTAGTTTTGTTTTAAATCGTTTTGTTCAAATAAAAAGGTTAACGAAAATTGTTAAAATACTGTTTTAACTATCCACACTTAAAAAATGTTATTTAAATATCTGCTTTTAGATGTCAACAAAAAACAATACATTGTTTATTTTAAAAAATGATTATAACAATCATTATTCAAATCTAAATTTAAATAAGTATGGTAAATGTTCAAATGTAAATGTTCAATCTTATACAAAACAAAAAAGTGAAAAGCAACAACGTAAAAATTATTGCAATTCTACAAAATAAAAAACACATATTACAGATTCTCTGTTCTATGAGGAAAACGAATAATTTTATGAAGTTTTAATTAGAAAATTAGACAAAATAAAGTTGTAGAATTTCAATAATATTTTAAACTTTAGTTGATACTGTTATTGATGTTACGTCATCGCCATCGTGGAAAAAATTAGTAAATGATTCAAAATTATCAGATGATATGAATATTTGTCATAAACTTGAAGTTAAAAAGACTTGGAAATCAATTAATTGCAACAACACTTTAACATATCGTATTGCGGCTATTGAAAATTTTGGAGAAACAAAAAATGAAAAAGTTACAGAAGCAAAATCTTGGAATTCCATTCAAAAATCATATACAATCAATATGTTCGAAATTCCAAGACAAGCAAAAGAAGAAAAATCAAAACCAGAAGTAATGCAATTTAAAGCATCACAAAAATTATTAAATTTGAATAAAGATGAAAATGGTCCATCAACAAATAAAGTAAGCTAAAAATGAAAAACTCAAAAAATCTGTGCATTAAACCAAACATGTTTGCACTAGCTAAATTTCGCTTTTTTTACGAAACTGTTTTTTGGATATCAATATAATAAAACAAATATTTTTATATTAAAAAAGTTTGAACAAAAACATAAGCAAATCTTTCAAGGATCTACAATGGGTGACAAAAGTTTCCGCCCATTTTTTCCAATTTTTTCCAATTTGTTCCAATTTTTTTAATTAAACGATTTTGGCTAAACCAAATGAGATAAAACTTTCAGGAATTGTTTATTGGGATATAGGGAAGTGACCTATAATAATTTTGGGGATTCAGGATGCTTCTGCTCCGCTCCAGAAGTCAGTTTACAGTGTAAACTGACTTCTGGGTAAACTTTACACCGACCATCCTTCGTATTTTCCCATTTTCTACCATTT
The DNA here is from genome assembly GCA_963922195.1 of Panagrolaimus sp. PS1159. Classification (NCBI taxonomy): domain Eukaryota; kingdom Metazoa; phylum Nematoda; class Chromadorea; order Rhabditida; family Panagrolaimidae; genus Panagrolaimus; species Panagrolaimus sp. PS1159. The sequence goes on from CAWUHW010000004.1 coordinate 3,212,913, forward strand.
TAACTCTATTTCACCTGAAAAAGCCGCGTTTAGATTTAAAATTATTGTAGAAAATGTTGGATAAAAATTAGGAAGAATAATAAGTGATATTTATAAAAGATTCTGATTCTGAATCCAGGATTCAGAATCTTGTGCCAATGATTCATTTTTCGTGCGATACTACATTTGAAGTTAAAAAAATGTGCAGAATCCTGGATTCAGAATCAGAATCTTTTATAAATATCACTTATTATTCTTCCTAATTTTTATCCAACATTTTCTACAATAATTTTAAATCTAAACGTGGCTTTTTCAGGTGAAATAGAGTTAAAATGGTAGAAAATGGGAAAACACGAAGGATGGTCGGTGTAAACTGACTTCTGGAGCGGAGCAGAAGCATCCTGAATCCCCAAAATTATTATAAATCACTTCCCTATATCCCAATAAACAATTCCTGAAAGTTTTATCTCATTTGGTTAAGCCAAAATCGTTTAATTAAAAAAATTGGAACAAATTGGAAAAAAATGGAAAAAAATGGAAAGAATGGGCGGAAACTTTTGTCACCCATTGTATAAGATTTTTTAAAACTTAAAGAAATATTAAAAGCAATAAGTTAATGCAAATTTTTTGGTGAAAATTATTTTTTAATTTTTTGAAAATTTAAAACGTAATTTATTTACCTTATATTCTTCATTAACTTCTCGTCTCTTTTTTTATGTTACAAATATGGAAAGCAGCCAAACCATGCAAGAAAAAAAAAAAACTCTTATTACTGTTCTTGATATTTGTGATTCAAGTATGATTTTTGCCATAAGACTTCCGTTAACTTACGCCATTTTTAGTTTTGCCGCCAAGAAAGAAAGGAAATGTTACAAAAGATGAAAAGGCTTTAAGAAAGTCATTATTATATGGTAAGTATTTGAAGAATTTTAGCTGGTAGTAAAAGAATAAAGCTTGCATTGAATTTTTATGATAACTTCAATTATATTTCAGCAATTGGAAATCATTTTGGTCTTGCAGAAGATTTTATTGAACGATATTATAATCATGCACGTGACCAGCGTTACAAACTTGCAAAAGGAGCTAAAAAAGATGAAGAAAAGAATGAAGAAAAAGTTGGATCAAATGAAGAACAATTACGTCGTATAATTATTGATAAATGCGTCCAAGAATATTCAACTCAACTTTCAAAAATTAAAAAAAGCAAGGAAGAAGGGAGGTATTTAAAGTTTATAGGACTTTTCATAAAAATCAAAATATTTCTGAAAAGTTTAGAAAATAAACATTTTTTTAGTTACCCGAGCTTTACAAAGATCAACAAAAAAGTTAGCACCAGCTGGACTTCCACAAACGAAAGCAAATGCCCCATTAAAATCATCAATTCCACCAAAATCAAAAATACTTCCAAAATCAGCATTTCCACCAAAATCAACAATTCCAAAAAAATCAGCAATTCCACAAAAATCAAGAATTCCACCAAAAGCTCAATTATCAGATGGAGAAAAGAAAGCAAAAAAAACTGCAAAAGAAGATTCTTCAGAAGGTAAGATTGCCTTCAGAAATAGGAATTTACACTTTTTTCGAAAAATATTTTTACTAGAAAAAAATTTTTCCTTAAGAATTTACGGTGAAAACATTTATCTTTTTTCAGATGAATTGGATAAAATTGACAAAGAAGCTGAACTTAAAGCCAAAGAAGATGATCTTCAATTAATATTAGCTGAAAAAAGCCTTCATGTTACAACCTGGAAAATTTTTGCTCATTTTGGAAAAGTTTATTTAGAAAATGATCCACTTGAATATTCATATGATCCAGATGTTTCAAGTAAGATTATAAATACAGAGGTTTTTAGAATTATCTTATAGTTTTAGATATTCAGAATATTCTAGAACAATATTCAGAATATCAAAAACTGTAAGATAATTTTATAGAAATTTTTTCGAAGATTAGAGGGTATCCAGCTATGACGTCATACAAATGGGACACGGGCCAGTGTTTTCCTGATTCCATTTTTTCCGATTCCGATCCGGAATCGATTCCATTTTGCTTTTCCGATCCCGATTCCGATTCCGATTTCATCGATTCTCGTTCCGATTCCGATTCCTCAAAATTTTTTTTTGCTCAAAATGCTTCAAAAACGAAGTTTTATAATGTTTTTTGGCAGAAACACGCATAATTAAGTAATAATAGACATATTTCTATCATTTGCAATCAAAAAACTGAAAAAATATTTTTTTGATTTTTCAGCTTTTTCACGTGGTCCCCCCTGTACGATATAACTTAAAAAAATATTTTTTTGATTTTTGCGTAAAAACTGTCCAAAATTGATCAAAAACTATAAAAATCATGTTGTTAAATACATTCGGGCATAAAAAATCCTTAGACAAGCTTTCACATAACCGAAAATGCATTTTTCTAAAAAAGGACGAAACATCGATGTTACTGGTTAATTAAACATTTAACTGATATTTGCTAAAAAGACTAAATTTTTTCACGAAAATCAAATGGAAAATGAAATATTTCAGCACATGTGATGTTTTTTAAAATCTCATTTAAATGTAATTACAACAGCGGGAATCGATTCCATTTTTTCCGATTCCGATCCGATTCCATCGATTCTCGTTCCGATTCCGATTCTTTCCGATCCCCTTATGAGGAATCGGAATCGGGATCGGGAAAACACTGACACGGGCTCATTTTGGGGTGAAAAATGTTCTGTAGAGCTTCCATTTTAAAATTAGGTTAAACACACTTAAAAAACATAAAAAAACGATTTAATTTTAACCATATTCCATGCCTTTATCTCAAAATCCGTCTCTACAGGACACTTGATGAGCCCGTGGGGAGGAAGGGTTCAGCCTCGGATGACGCTGCTTTGAAGTCCGGTAAAAGATCAAAGGGAAACGTATGACCGATGAGAAAGGGGATCCAAAATAGTCAATTTTTGTATGACGACATATCTGGAAAACATAAGCAAAAATTTCAATTTTGTTTACAGATTTGGAAGAATGCACGGAAATCAAAGAAATGGACAATCTCATCAAACAACAAAAGGACGAATTTATGGAAGTACTTGATCAAATTATTCAGCAAAGAAGTAAAGCATCAGAAAAAGGAGAAGATAAAAATGCAACCCAAAAGCCACAAAAAGCAAAAAAAACTTAAAAATATTCTTCATGCTTCTTAATGTTTTTTCTTCATGTTTTTTTGACAACTTTTAAATTTGGCTTTGTTTAAATAAATTAACAAAAAATAAACTCTTTCACTTCACACAATTTTGTAATTAAAAAACGCGATCTTGGTAGCATTGCTAGTTTGGAATTTTTTTTTTAAATTATTATTTTCAAAATTGGGTATTTTGAAGAATCATAATTTTTAAAATTTTACAAATTGCATTGATTTCTTTCATTGTATTTTTAATTGTTTTTACATTATCGAAGAGAGTTTTGATAAATGCAACTAAAAGATTTTTATTTTTTTATTCAATTAATCGGCGACGGTTCCCATTTTTTCATAAAATTATTTTGCAAAATAGTCCAATGTTACTTCAACAACGTTCGTTGACAAAAAAGTTTTTGTTCACACTTGCAAAAAATGCTTTTTTTGTTGTTTCCATTTTTTTTTAAAAACAAAAAAGTCATCAAAAAAAGCGGAACGAAAAAAATATTCTCCTTTTAAAAAATACATTCAAATGGCATCATTAAAAAATAAAAAAAAATAAAGATAATAAAAGAATTTCATTAATTACCATTTCTACAAATTTTTAATTTATAGTAAAATGATTGCCACAAAAAATGATTAGAATATCCTTTTTTTATGGATTTCAAATAAAATTAAAAAATTTGTTTTAACATTATTTGATAAAAACTTATTTCCGTTGCTCTTTTCTTCTTTTTTTTTAAAATAATAAACGAAGAATAACTTTAATTAGATTTGTTACAAAATAAAAATTTTTGAAAAAGGGCGAAAAAAATGTTATCGATAAAAAAGTGCAAAGAAAAGAGACCCCTTGAAAAAAGTATGAAACAAAAAAATTCTAAAGTGCAAATTCGGTTGACAAAATTTTTTGGTAAAAAATTGATTAAAATTTCTAAAACACTTTTGTGGATTTGTGGCTTTTGTATTTGTTGACAATTGAATCTAAGCCTTAGTTATTTTAACGTTTGCGGTTTTTATTTAATTATTCATGAGAAAATTGATTGTTTCTTGCCCTTTTTTTAGTATTTGGGACAAACATTTTGAACGACTTGCGTAGTTTTTTTTTCGAAAAAAGTAAAAGTGAGCGACAAAGTTCAAACTGCATTCTTTTTTATTCATGAATATTTTTTTCCAGTTTTTTTAAACACCCAGCTAAACTTTGCATTTGTTTTTCTTATTTAAAAAAAATGTCAACATTTAAGGCAACCAAATAGGAGAAAGAAAAAAGAGACATTTTCATTTAAAAATATTTTTGTCTTCAAAAAATGTAACCTTTTCATTTTCTTTCAAAGCATTTTTTTTATCTTTAAAAAGCAGATGCAGCAATCGTTCCTTCTTCAAATAACATTATTTCTCTTTTTTTACTTGCTTTTTTTGTAAAGCAAAATATTTGATCAAAGAATCGTTTTTTTTGTTCGAAAAAAATTAATATATTACATTTTTGTTAAAAACACAAATTTTTTGCAGAAATGTATCGTTATAAAAAAAAGGAACAAATATGTGATTTTTGTTCAAAACATGATTGTTTTTGATTTGTAAAAAATACGGTAAAATTGTGTTACAAAATTTTTATTGTTCAATCTATAAAAGAAAAGACATAATAGTACAAAATAAACATTTTTGTTGAAAGCTGCAAAATCGTTTTATCGATTTTTGCTTGCTTTGATTGCGTCGTGTTCGCTTTTGGACTTTTCTTTGCACGATTGTTTCAAGTCAAAAATTTGTTATTTTTAAAAAATATTTAGACTTTTAGTCTTCAAAAACATACTTATTTCTAAGCTAAGGAAGGCAAAATTTTTAAAGAAGGTAGAAAACGGAAAGAACGGCACTTAAAATTAATTTTAAAAAGTTCAAACATTTTTTTAGAAAAAAAACAATTTTATTATTTTTTTTTTCAGAGTTTTGAGATAAAAATTTTTGGGATAATGCTCCACAATAATCTTCAACCAAATACCCATATTCAAAAAATTGTTGGATCTGCAATAACCTGTTTATAGTGTTTAACAAACATTTCACTATTTTTTGTTTGTAATAATTTTTAACGGATTTTCTACTTTTTAAAAATGATTTATACGTAACGTACGATACGTTTTTGCTCTATTTTTTGATTTCTCAAAAAACATTTTTTATTAACATGAAATTTCTTTGCCTCAAAAATAAACCATTAACCTGTTAAAAACGAATCAAACAAAATATTCAATATAAAAACACAATTGACAAAAGATTGATAGTTGGCTTTGCTATTATTAAAAACAAAAAAATAATTTGTTTTTAACCAAATCCGAATTTTTGACGACTAAAGTCTATGGACGATTATGAAAGTAAAATAATAAAATTATTTAAAAAAATTTTCAATCAATTAATATGACACAAGAATTTTATTTTATTTTATTGTCGAGAAACTTTTTGCTACTGTCTTGCAAGTTTGCTGAATTTGTTTGTTCAAATTTAGTGAACTTTTTTTTCAGACTTTATTTTATAAATCCAAGATTTATTGTAAATAATCATTGAAAAACAAAGATTTTTTTCGTTAAAAATGGACAAAAAAATGTCAAAAAAAGCGATACTGTAAATATTCGTTTTAGAAAATAAAGCAGAAAAAAGAGAAAACTGAGTTACTTTTGCATTCAATATTTTGCTGAATTTTATAGCAATTTTTTAATTTTTGACATAAATTTATCTAAAGTTGCCAAGAAAAACCAGTTATCAACTGATGTTTTATTGAATTTTTGGCATTTTAAAGAAGAATATTTTATTTTTGCAAAAATCAAAAAGTCAAATCTGTTTCTTTTTTTTAATTCTTGCAAAATTAAAGTTCAAAAAGAGTCATTTGCATTTTTCATTACAAAGATTTTCAAAGCGTCCGATTTTGTTTGTGCGAAAAATATTTTTTTCACTTTTAAAAAATTTCCATAAAACATCTTTTGCAAAATGTATTTCTCTTTTTTTTGGCTGATGTGAAATAATATATGCTGTATTTGTCCATTTTTCTTTGCTATCGAAAGACGAAACAAAGAAAAAAGAATATTAAAAAACATCATCTGCCGTTTTCATGACCTTTAAGTTCACTAAAAAATTTTTGAAGCATTTTCAAAAAGAAAAAGTCAAAAAAAACTGGACCAGAATCGATTTTTGCTTTCGAAATTAAGGGGGATGTATTATTTTATTTAATAAAACCGTGATCTTTTTAAGCAACACAAATTTTTGGACGAATTTTAAAAATCCTTTTTTGTCTCAAAGTCATAAAAATAAAAGCGCAAATTTTTACTGAATTTAATTTTGGCATACTTATGCTTTGGTCATCTATAATTTTTTTATGCTTATATATTTTTTCAACTGATTTGGAACAAGATTTCAACAATATTAAAGTTTTGATTCGACAAAGTTTTTTTTTACCAAAATTACCAAGGTTTTTGTAAAAATGCGCGTTAACTTTTTTCTGTGAAACACGGATGAGAAATGCGGCCAAAAATCATGGCCGGCCGCGCCGCCGGCCAAAATATCACCGGCCGCTGGCCGGTCGGTGAAAAAAAATTTTCAAATTGAAATTTTATAAATTCATAAATTTTACCAAATAAAATCTTTTCATCGTCTTCAAAAAATGGGGGTACATTATATTGTGAATTAAAAAGTGTTTCCAATTTGTTTCAACAACACGAAGGCACATAAGCTTTGAAAAAAAAGTGAGTTTCACAATGAGTTTGAAGCTTTTTTCCCAAAACATCAAAATTTTCTGGCCGGCCGGCGGCCACGACTTCATGCCGTGCCGGCCGCGTGGAACAAAAAAAAGGGCTGCCGGCAGGCGAGGACGTTTTTGCGGCCCGACATTTGCGGCCGTGACTTTTGGGGTTCCTTTTTTGCGGCTGGGACATTTGCGGCCGGGATATTTGCGGCTATTTTTTTGGAACTGAGGCATTTGCGGCCGGGACATTTGCGGCCGAGACATTTGCGGCCGGGACATTTGCGGCCGAGACATTTGCGGCCGGGACATTTGCGGCCGAGACATTTGCGGCCGGGACATTTGTGGCCGAGACATTTGCGGCTGGGACATTTGCGGCTCTTTTTTTGCGGCTGGGACATTTGCGGCCGGGACATATGCGGCTCGAATTTTGGGGCCGGGTATTTTATCATCAGATATATACTTTTCATAAAGAATAATGCATTTTAACTATGTGTTGATTGTTATTTAGTGTTATTTAGTGTTAAAATGCATTATTCTTTTTGAAAAGTATATATCTAAAGATAAAATACCCGGCCTGAAAATTCGAGCCGCATATGTCCCGGCCGCAAATGTCCCGGCCGCAAAAAAAGAGCCGCAAATGTCTCGGCCACAAATGTCCCGGCCGCAAATGTCTCGTCGATCAGTGCTATCCACTAAGTATCATCAATTGCAGAATCGGTAGTGATTTTGTCAGTTGCAAAATCAATGACCTTTTAGAAAAGAAAAGTTTAATCTTGGACCCATGGTTTTGTAGCATTTTCCGCCAAGAACTTGTTCACCACTTGTAGTATCAGCACCACCGCGAGCTACTGCAGCACTTGTAGTATCAGCATTATCACGAACTTGTGCAACGGTAATTGTTGGTTCTCCACGTGTTGAAGATTCACCATTCACCCATTCTGGAATTGCATATCGCCAATCAAGAATCGGTTAAAAGGACAAAACAGTGTCCCGGCTAGTGCATTGCATGCCCTAAAAAGAGGAAAATGCTACAAAACCATGGGTCCAAAATCATCGAATGGATACTCTTCTTTTGGTCGCCTCGTATTTTCCAATAGAATCCGCATTGTTGGATTTTAATGAAGTAAGTTTCTTTATTTTACAATGTACCACAGATTAAACTTTTCTTTTCTAGAAGGTCATTGATTTTGCAACTGACAAAATCACTACCGATTCTGCAATTGATGATACTTAGTGGATAACACTGATCGACGACTCTTCAACACATGCATCGATAGATCCGACTCTTCAACCTACTAAACCTCCCGCTGTTACTCCTTTTTTGGAAATTCTTCAACAAAAACTTCCGTCAAGCTCAAGATGATAATCGTCGCCTAATTGAAAATCTTCAAAATATTAATCGAGAATTGAATGCTGATGCTTTGCAACTCGAACTCTGCATTATCTACAACTCGAAACTTGAAGTGTAAGCTTTTGTATTCATTTTTGCTCTTTTTAATACTTTTGTTTCGTCAGATAATTCAATCCTTCAAATAGCTCTCGTGGTTCAAATGGAAATTTTCATTATCCTTTATTTTTATGATTCTTCATTGTGTATGTTTTTCTTCGTTTTCTTTGTTAAATAAATGTGTTTTTTTTATTTTAATGTGTTTTGGGAACATTTTGGCAAAACGATATTATTACCGTTCGATTTGATTTGAAAGCCGCTTTAATTTGAGCTAAAAATTCAGTACATCCGATTTTTAAAGCCTAGTGGTCCCCCGCGAGCTTTTTATTCTTTTCCATATCTTTTTTCCCTCTTTTTGGCTTTTATACTTTTTAGTTCAGAAAATGCCCAAATCGGTCCAATTGATTTTGGCCGTTTTTCGTTTATTTTCATGTACCAAAACTTGCCAAAAGGCCTTTGGCATGATTTGGAAAGCTTTTAGGCCATATTTGGTTCAACTTTTGGCAATATTTGGTTCAGTTTTGGCCACTTTGAAAGCGTCCAGTTTCTTTGGACCGAAAACGTTCAATTTTTTTTTTCAGTGTATATAATTTAAGCAAAAAATGAAAAAAAAGAAAAAAAACGTCAAAAAAAGACTTATTTGAGGAAACGAAAATCTTCAAACATTTCCATCCATTTTTTGTATTTTGCCATTCACTCATCTGTTTTGCAAAAACTGACATAATTACAGTAAACCAAAACATTTGATTTTGAAAAGTAAAACCATATTTATTAAATTTTTATAAATATAATGTTACTTCAATAAATGAACATACCATTTATGATAAAACAGGAACTTGGATATTTTTACAGACCTAAAAATATAAATCACGTATAACTTTTAACCAAAGAAAGGATAAACGGAACAAGCTTCGTCAAAATAACTTATCTTAAAACCTAAAACAGTTGGCATTATCAAAAAATATCAATATTCTTTTTGACACGAAAACAAATAACAAACCTTTTATTTAAAAAATGAAAAATAACAAAATTTACGCAAATTAAAAACATTATTCGAAACTTTAAAAAAACACGACTGTAATTTAAAATCAAATACTAATTCCACATAAATCATGTCTTATGACCATCTTTTTCTTCCACATTTATCATAAACCGTAAAAGCAACCAAATCAAAGACATCATTCCTAAAACTTTTACCAAATATAATATTAGCAAAAAATGAAAAAAAGGAAAAAATTACACAAAAACTGCTTGATTATTGTTTTTACAAATATTAATTGTAATATTTTTCAGAACAAATAAAGAAAAAATACAACAATCCAAAAAATCATGATTGGGTCGGATTGCCATTCACTAATTGACATTATTTTTAGGAAGACCATTAATAAAGTTTTCTGCAAAAAATCATGACATAATAAACGAGCAAGTTTTTCTTCAACAGGATTACCTAAATATAACAGCAATAAATAAATTCAAAGGGAGAGAAAAAAACATACTTGTAAAAATTAAGCTTTTTTTAAAAAAAACCACCATGAAAAAAAAACATGAACGTCATCATTTTTGTGAAAAAGAAAGGCACAATGAATGAATGCATTTGTTGGAAAAAAAATTACAAACGAAATTTGCAAAAAGTCTTACAATTTTTTTTGTGTCCTGTAGCTGATTTGAATCTTTTTTGATTTTAAGACAAAACTTTCAAATCAGCTAGACTGCATTCCTGAAGTATTAAAACACTTTTTTTTGCAAAAAATATTCCAAATTATGTATAAAATGATCTGATATATTCATTTCAATAACTCCTTCACAGATAAAAGTGTAGCTGATTTGAATCTATTTTGATTTCAAGCCAAAATTTTCAAATCAGCTAGACTGCATTCCTGAAGTATTAAAACACTTTTTTTTGCAAAAAATATTCCAAATTATGTATAAAATGATCTGATATATTCATTTCAATAACTCCTTCACAGATAAAAGTGTAGCTGATTTGAATCTATTTTGATTTCAAGCCAAAATTTTCAAATCAGCTAGACTGCATTCGTGAAGTATTAAAACACTTTTTTTTGCAAAAAATATTCCAAATTATGTATAAAATGATCTAATATATTCATTTCAATAACTCCTTCACAGATAAAAGTGTAGCTGATTTGAATCTGTTTTGATTTCAAGCCAAAATTTTCAAATCAGCTAGACTGCATTCGTGAAGTATTAAAACACTTTTTTTTGCAAAAAATATTCCAAATTATGTATAAAATGATCTGATATATTCATTTCAATAACTCCTTCACAGAAAAAAGTGTAGCTGATTTGAATCTATTTTGATTTTAAGCCAAAACTTTCAAATCAGCTAGACTGCATTCCTGAAGTATTTAAATAATTTTTTTTGCAAAAAATATTCCAAATTATGTATAAAATGATCTGATATATTCGTTTCAATAACTCCTTCACAGATAAAAGTGTAGCTGATTTGAATCTGTTTTGATTTCAAGCCAAAATTTTCAAATCAGCTAGACTGCATTCCTGAAGTATTAAAACACTTTTTTTTGCAAAAAATATTCCAAATTATGTATAAAATGATCTGATATATTCATTTCAATAACTCCATCACAGAAAAAAGTGTAGCTGATTTGAATCTATTTTGATTTCAAGCCAAAACTTTCAAATCAGCTAGACTGCATTCCTGAAGTATTAAAACACTTTTTTTTGCAAAAAATATTCTAAATTATGTATAAAATGATCTGATATATTCATTTCAATAACTCCTTCACAGAAAAAAGTGTAGCTGATTTGAATCTATTTTGATTTCAAGCCAAAATTTTCAAATCAGCTAGACTGCATTCCTGAAGTATTAAAACACTTTTTTTTGCAAAAAATATTCCAAATTATGTATAAAATGATCTGATATATTCATTTCAATAACTCCATCACAGAAAAAAGTGTAGCTGATTTGAATCTATTTTGATTTCAAGCCAAAATTTTCAAATCAGCTAGACTGCATTCCTGAAGTATTAAAACACTTTTTTTTGCAAAAAATATTCCAAATTATGTATAAAATGATCTGATATATTCATTTCAATAACTCCATCACAGAAAAAAGTGTAGCTGATTTGAATCTATTTTGATTTCAAGCCAAAATTTTCAAATCAGCTAGACTGCATTCCTGAAGTATTAAAACACTTTTTTTTGCAAAAAATATTCCAAATTATGTATAAAATGATCTGATATATTCATTTCAATAACTCCATCACAGAAAAAAGTGTAGCTGATTTGAATCTATTTTGATTTCAAGCCAAAATTTTCAAATCAGCTAGACTGCATTCCTGAAGTATTAAAACACTTTTCTTTGCAAAAATATTCCAAATTATGTATAAAATGATCTGATATATTCATTTCAATAACTCCTTCACAGATAAAAGTGTAGCTGATTTGAATCTATTTTGATTTCAAGCCAAAATTTTCAAATCAGCTAGACTGCATTCGTGAAGTATTAAAACACTTTTTTTTGCAAAAAATATTCCAAATTATGTATAAAATGATCTAATATATTCATTTCAATAACTCCTTCACAGATAAAAGTGTAGCTGATTTGAATCTGTTTTGATTTCAAGCCAAAATTTTCAAATCAGCTAGACTGCATTCGTGAAGTATTAAAACACTTTTTTTTGCAAAAAATATTCCAAATTATGTATAAAATGATCTGATATATTCATTTCAATAACTCCTTCACAGAAAAAAGTGTAGCTGATTTGAATCTATTTTGATTTTAAGCCAAAACTTTCAAATCAGCTAGACTGCATTCCTGAAGTATTTAAATAATTTTTTTTGCAAAAAATATTCCAAATTATGTATAAAATGATCTGATATATTCGTTTCAATAACTCCTTCACAGATAAAAGTGTAGCTGATTTGAATCTGTTTTGATTTCAAGCCAAAATTTTCAAATCAGCTAGACTGCATTCCTGAAGTATTAAAACACTTTTTTTTGCAAAAAATATTCCAAATTATGTATAAAATGATCTGATATATTCATTTCAATAACTCCATCACAGAAAAAAGTGTAGCTGATTTGAATCTATTTTGATTTCAAGCCAAAACTTTCAAATCAGCTAGACTGCATTCCTGAAGTATTAAAACACTTTTTTTTGCAAAAAATATTCTAAATTATGTATAAAATGATCTGATATATTCATTTCAATAACTCCTTCACAGAAAAAAGTGTAGCTGATTTGAATCTATTTTGATTTTAAGCCAAAACTTTCAAATCAGCTAGACTGCATTTCTGAAGTATTTAAATAATTTTTTTTGCAAAAAATATTCCAAATTATGTATAAAATGATCTGATATATTCGTTTCAATAACTCCTTCACAGATAAAAGTGTAGCTGATTTGAATCTGTTTTGATTTCAAGCCAAAATTTTCAAATCAGCTAGACTGCATTCCTGAAGTATTAAAACACTTTTTTTTGCAAAAAATATTCCAAATTATGTATAAAATGATCTGATATATTCATTTCAATAACTCCTTCACAGAAAAAAGTGTAGCTGATTTGAATCTATTTTGATTTTAAGCCAAAACTTTCAAATCAGCTAGACTGCATTCCTGAAGTATTTAAATAATTTTTTTTGCAAAAAATATTCCAAATTATGTATAAAATGATCTGATATATTCGTTTCAATAACTCCTTCACAGATAAAAGTGTAGCTGATTTGAATCTGTTTTGATTTCAAGCCAAAATTTTCAAATCAGCTAGACTGCATTCCTGAAGTATTAAAACACTTTTTTTTGCAAAAAATATTCCAAATTATGTATAAAATGATCTGATATATTCATTTCAATAACTCCATCACAGAAAAAAGTGTAGCTGATTTGAATCTATTTTGATTTCAAGCCAAAACTTTCAAATCAGCTAGACTGCATTCCTGAAGTATTAAAACACTTTTTTTTGCAAAAAATATTCTAAATTATGTATAAAATGATCTGATATATTCATTTCAATAACTCCTTCACAGAAAAAAGTGTAGCTGATTTGAATCTATTTTGATTTTAAGCCAAAACTTTCAAATCAGCTAGACTGCATTTCTGAAGTATTTAAATAATTTTTTTTGCAAAAAATATTCCAAATTATGTATAAAATGATCTGATATATTCGTTTCAATAACTCCTTCACAGATAAAAGTGTAGCTGATTTGAATCTGTTTTGATTTCAAGCCAAAATTTTCAAATCAGCTAGACTGCATTCCTGAAGTATTAAAACACTTTTTTTTGCAAAAAATATTCCAAATTATGTATAAAATGATCTGATTATCAATATTCTTTTTGACACGAAAACAAATAACAAACCTTTTATTTAAAAAATGAAAAATAACAAAATTTACGCAAATTAAAAACATTATTCGAAACTTTAAAAAAACACGACTGTAATTTAAAATCAAATACTAATTCCACATAAATCATGTCTTATGACCATCTTTTTCTTCCACATTTATCATAAACCGTAAAAGCAACCAAATCAAAGACATCATTCCTAAAACTTTTACCAAATATAATATTAGCAAAAAATGAAAAAAAGGAAAAAATTACACAAAAACTGCTTGATTATTGTTTTTACAAATATTAATTGTAATATTTTTCAGAACAAATAAAGAAAAAATACAACAATCCAAAAAATCATGATTGGGTCGGATTGCCATTCACTAATTGACATTATTTTTAGGAAGACCATTAATAAAGTTTTCTGCAAAAAATCATGACATAATAAACGAGCAAGTTTTTCTTCAACAGGATTACCTAAATATAACAGCAATAAATAAATTCAAAGGGAGAGAAAAAAACATACTTGTAAAAATTAAGCTTTTTTTAAAAAAAACCACCATGAAAAAAAAACATGAACGTCATCATTTTTGTGAAAAAGAAAGGCACAATGAATGAATGCATTTGTTGGAAAAAAAATTACAAACGAAATTTGCAAAAAGTCTTACAATTTTTTTTGTGTCCTGTAGCTGATTTGAATCTTTTTTGATTTTAAGACAAAACTTTCAAATCAGCTAGACTGCATTCCTGAAGTATTAAAACACTTTTTTTTGCAAAAAATATTCCAAATTATGTATAAAATGATCTGATATATTCATTTCAATAACTCCTTCACAGATAAAAGTGTAGCTGATTTGAATCTATTTTGATTTCAAGCCAAAATTTTCAAATCAGCTAGACTGCATTCCTGAAGTATTAAAACACTTTTTTTTGCAAAAAATATTCCAAATTATGTATAAAATGATCTGATATATTCATTTCAATAACTCCTTCACAGATAAAAGTGTAGCTGATTTGAATCTATTTTGATTTCAAGCCAAAATTTTCAAATCAGCTAGACTGCATTCGTGAAGTATTAAAACACTTTTTTTTGCAAAAAATATTCCAAATTATGTATAAAATGATCTAATATATTCATTTCAATAACTCCTTCACAGATAAAAGTGTAGCTGATTTGAATCTGTTTTGATTTCAAGCCAAAATTTTCAAATCAGCTAGACTGCATTCGTGAAGTATTAAAACACTTTTTTTTGCAAAAAATATTCCAAATTATGTATAAAATGATCTGATATATTCATTTCAATAACTCCTTCACAGAAAAAAGTGTAGCTGATTTGAATCTATTTTGATTTTAAGCCAAAACTTTCAAATCAGCTAGACTGCATTCCTGAAGTATTTAAATAATTTTTTTTGCAAAAAATATTCCAAATTATGTATAAAATGATCTGATATATTCGTTTCAATAACTCCTTCACAGATAAAAGTGTAGCTGATTTGAATCTGTTTTGATTTCAAGCCAAAATTTTCAAATCAGCTAGACTGCATTCCTGAAGTATTAAAACACTTTTTTTTGCAAAAAATATTCCAAATTATGTATAAAATGATCTGATATATTCATTTCAATAACTCCATCACAGAAAAAAGTGTAGCTGATTTGAATCTATTTTGATTTCAAGCCAAAACTTTCAAATCAGCTAGACTGCATTCCTGAAGTATTAAAACACTTTTTTTTGCAAAAAATATTCTAAATTATGTATAAAATGATCTGATATATTCATTTCAATAACTCCTTCACAGAAAAAAGTGTAGCTGATTTGAATCTATTTTGATTTCAAGCCAAAATTTTCAAATCAGCTAGACTGCATTCCTGAAGTATTAAAACACTTTTTTTTGCAAAAAATATTCCAAATTATGTATAAAATGATCTGATATATTCATTTCAATAACTCCATCACAGAAAAAAGTGTAGCTGATTTGAATCTATTTTGATTTCAAGCCAAAATTTTCAAATCAGCTAGACTGCATTCCTGAAGTATTAAAACACTTTTTTTTGCAAAAAATATTCCAAATTATGTATAAAATGATCTGATATATTCATTTCAATAACTCCATCACAGAAAAAAGTGTAGCTGATTTGAATCTATTTTGATTTCAAGCCAAAATTTTCAAATCAGCTAGACTGCATTCCTGAAGTATTAAAACACTTTTTTTTGCAAAAAATATTCCAAATTATGTATAAAATGATCTGATATATTCATTTCAATAACTCCATCACAGAAAAAAGTGTAGCTGATTTGAATCTATTTTGATTTCAAGCCAAAATTTTCAAATCAGCTAGACTGCATTCCTGAAGTATTAAAACACTTTTCTTTGCAAAAATATTCCAAATTATGTATAAAATGATCTGATATATTCATTTCAATAACTCCTTCACAGATAAAAGTGTAGCTGATTTGAATCTATTTTGATTTCAAGCCAAAATTTTCAAATCAGCTAGACTGCATTCGTGAAGTATTAAAACACTTTTTTTTGCAAAAAATATTCCAAATTATGTATAAAATGATCTAATATATTCATTTCAATAACTCCTTCACAGATAAAAGTGTAGCTGATTTGAATCTGTTTTGATTTCAAGCCAAAATTTTCAAATCAGCTAGACTGCATTCGTGAAGTATTAAAACACTTTTTTTTGCAAAAAATATTCCAAATTATGTATAAAATGATCTGATATATTCATTTCAATAACTCCTTCACAGAAAAAAGTGTAGCTGATTTGAATCTATTTTGATTTTAAGCCAAAACTTTCAAATCAGCTAGACTGCATTCCTGAAGTATTTAAATAATTTTTTTTGCAAAAAATATTCCAAATTATGTATAAAATGATCTGATATATTCGTTTCAATAACTCCTTCACAGATAAAAGTGTAGCTGATTTGAATCTGTTTTGATTTCAAGCCAAAATTTTCAAATCAGCTAGACTGCATTCCTGAAGTATTAAAACACTTTTTTTTGCAAAAAATATTCCAAATTATGTATAAAATGATCTGATATATTCATTTCAATAACTCCATCACAGAAAAAAGTGTAGCTGATTTGAATCTATTTTGATTTCAAGCCAAAACTTTCAAATCAGCTAGACTGCATTCCTGAAGTATTAAAACACTTTTTTTTGCAAAAAATATTCTAAATTATGTATAAAATGATCTGATATATTCATTTCAATAACTCCTTCACAGAAAAAAGTGTAGCTGATTTGAATCTATTTTGATTTTAAGCCAAAACTTTCAAATCAGCTAGACTGCATTTCTGAAGTATTTAAATAATTTTTTTTGCAAAAAATATTCCAAATTATGTATAAAATGATCTGATATATTCGTTTCAATAACTCCTTCACAGATAAAAGTGTAGCTGATTTGAATCTGTTTTGATTTCAAGCCAAAATTTTCAAATCAGCTAGACTGCATTCGTGAAGTATTAAAACACTTTTTTTTGCAAAAAATATTCCAAATTATGTATAAAATGATCTGATATATTCATTTCAATAACTCCTTCACAGAAAAAAGTGTAGCTGATTTGAATCTATTTTGATTTTAAGCCAAAACTTTCAAATCAGCTAGACTGCATTCCTGAAGTATTTAAATAATTTTTTTTGCAAAAAATATTCCAAATTATGTATAAAATGATCTAATATATTCATTTCAATAACTCCTTCACAGATAAAAGTGTAGCTGATTTGAATCTGTTTTGATTTCAAGCCAAAATTTTCAAATCAGCTAGACTGCATTCGTGAAGTATTAAAACACTTTTTTTTGCAAAAAATATTCCAAATTATGTATAAAATGATCTGATATATTCATTTCAATAACTCCATCACAGAAAAAAGTGTAGCTGATTTGAATCTTTTTTGATTTCAAGCCAAAACTTTCAAATCAGCTAGACTGCATTCCTGAAGTATTAAAACACTTTTTTTTGCAAAAAATATTCCATATTTGGTATAAAATGATCTGATATATTCATTTCAATAACTCCATCACAGAAAAAAGTGTAGCTGATTTGAATCTTTCTTGATTTCAAGCCAAAACTTTCAAATCAGCTAGACTGCATTCCTGAAGTATTTAAATAATTTTTTTTGCAAAAAATATTCCAAATTATGTATAAAATGATCTAATATATTCATTTCAATAACTCCTTCACAGATAAAAGTGTAGCTGATTTGAATCTATTTTGATTTCAAGCCAAAATTTTCAAATCAGCTAGACTGCATTCCTGAAGTATTGAAACACTTTTTTTTGCAAAAAATATTCCATATTATGTATAAAATGATCTGATATATTCATTTCAATAACTCCATCACAGAAAAAAGTGTAGCTGATTTGAATCTATTTTGATTTTAAGCCAAAACTTTCAAATCAGCTAGACTGCATTCCTGAAGTATTAAAACACTTTTTTTTGCAAAAAATATTCCAAATTATGTATATAATGATCTGGTATATTCATTTCAATAATTCCTTCACAGATAAAAGTGTAGCTGATTTGAATCTTTTTTGATTTTAAGCCAAAACTTTCAAATCAGCTAGACTGCATTCGTTAAGTATTAAAACAATTTTTTTTGCAAAAAATATTCCAAATTATGTATAAAATGATCTGATATATTCATTTCAATAACTCCTTCACAGATAAAAGTGTAGCTGATTTGAATCTTTTTTGATTTTAAGCCAAAACTTTCAAATCAGCTAAACTCCATTCGTGAAGTATTAAAACAATTTTTTTTGCAAAAAATATTCCAAATTATGTATAAAATGATCTGATATATTCATTTCAATAACTCCTTCACAGATAAAAGTGTAGCTGACTTGAATCTTTTTTGATTTTAAGCCAAAACTTTCAAATCAGCTAGAATGCATTCGTTAACTATTTAAATAATTTTTTTTGCAAAAAATATTCCAAATTGTGTATAAAATGATCTGATATATTCATTTCAATAACTCCTTCACAGATAAAAGTGTAGCTGATTTGAATCTTTTTTGATTTTAAGCCAAAACTTTCAAATCAGCTAGACTGCATTCGTTAAGTATTTAAATAATTTTTTTTGCAAAAAATATTCGAAAGTTTGTTTGTAAACATGTGATATTTTCAATTTAATAATTCCTTCACAGATAAAAGTGTAGCTGATTTGAATCTTTTTTGATTTTAAGCCAAAACTCTCAAATCAGCTAGACTGCATTCGTTAAGTATTTAAATAATTTTTTTTGCAAAAAATATTCCAAAGTTTGTTTGTAAACATGTGATATTTTCAATTTAATAATTCCTTCACAGATAAAAGTGTAGCTGATTTGAATCTTTTTTGATTTTAAGCCAAAACTTTCAAATCAGCTAGACTGCATTCGTTAAGTATTTAAATAATTTTTTTTTCAAAAAATATTCCAAATTGTGTATAAAATGATCTGATATATTCATTTCAATAACTCCTTCACAGATAAAAGTGTAGCTGATTTGAATCTTTTTTGATTTTAAGCCAAAACTTTCAAATCAGCTAGACTGCATTCGTTAAGTATTTAAATAATTTTTTTTGCAAAAAATATTTGAAAGTTTGTTTGTAAACATGTGATATTTTCAATTTAATAATTCCTTCACAGATAAAAGTGTAGCTGATCTGAATCTTTTTTGATTTTAAGCCAAAACTCTCAAATCAGCTAGACTGCATTCGTTAAGTATTTAAATAATTTTTTTTGCAAAAAATATTCGAAAGTTTGTTTGTAAACATGTGATATTTTCAATTTAGTAATTCCTTCACAGATAAAAGCGTAGCTGATTTGAATCTTTTTTGATTTTAAGCCAAAACTTTTAAATCAGCTAGACTGCATTCGTTAAGTATTTAAATAATTTTTTTTGCAAAAAATATTCGAAAGTTTGTTTGTAAACATGTGATATTTTCAATTTAATAATTCCTTCACAGATAAAAGTGTAGCTGATTTGAATCTTTTTTGATTTTAAGCCAAAACTCTCAAATCAGCTAGACTGCATTCGTTAAGTATTTAAATAATTTTTTTTGCAAAAAATATTTGAAAGTTTGTTTGTAAACATGTGATATTTTCAATTTAATAATTCCTTCACAGATAAAAGTGTAGCTGATTTGAATCTTTTTTGATTTTAAGCCAAAACTCTCAAATCAGCTAGACTGCATTCGTTAAGTATTTAAATAATTTTTTTTGCAAAAAATATTTGAAAGTTTGTTTGTAAACATGTGATATTTTCAATTTAATAATTCCTTCACAGATAAAAGTGTAGCTGATCTGAATCTTTTTTGATTTTAAGCCAAAACTCTCAAATCAGCTAGACTGCATTCGTTAAGTATTTAAATAATTTTTTTTGCAAAAAATATTCGAAAGTTTGTTTGTAAACATGTGATATTTTCAATTTAGTAATTCCTTTACAGATAAAAGCGTAGCTGATTTGAATCTTTTTTGATTTTAAGCCAAAACTTTCAAATCAGCTAGACTGCATTCGTTAAGTATTTAAATAATTTTTTTTGCAAAAAATATTCCAAATTGTGTATAAAATGATCTGATATATTCATTTCAATAACTCCTTCACAGATAAAAGTGTAGCTGATTTGAATCTTTTTTGATTTTAAGCCAAAATTTTCAAATCAGCTAGACTGCATTCGTTAAGTATTTAAATAATTTTTTTTGCAAAAAATATTCCAAAGTTTGTTTGTAAACATGTGATATTTTCAATTTAATAATTCCTTCACAGATAAAAGCGTAGCTGATTTGAATCTTTTTTGATTTTAAGCCAAAACTTTCAAATCAGCTAGACTGCATTCGTTAAGTATTTAAATAATTTTTTTTGCAAAAAATATTCCAAATTGTGTATAAAATGATCTGATATATTCATTTCAATAACTCCTTCACAGATAAAAGCGTAGCTGATTTGAATCTTTTTTGATTTTAAGCCAAAACTTTCAAATCAGATAGACTGCATTCGTTAAGTATTTAAATAATTTTTTTTGCAAAAAATATTCCAAATTGTGTATAAAATGATCTGATATATTCATTTCAATAACTCCTTCACAGATAAAAGTGTAGCTGATTTGAATCTTTTTTGATTTTAAGCCAAAATTTTCAAATCAGCTAGACTGCATTCGTTAAGTATTTCAATAATTTTTTTTGCAAAAAATATTCCAAAGTTTGTTTGTAAACATGTGATATTTTCAATTTAATAATTCCTTCACAGATAAAAGCGTAGCTGATTTGAATCTTTTTTGATTTTAAGCCAAAACTCTCAAATCAGCTAGACTGCATTCGTTAAGTATTTAAATAATTTTTTTTGCAAAAAATATTCCAAAGTTTGTTTGTAAACATGTGATATTTTCAATTTAATAATTCCTTCACAGATAAAAGCGTAGCTGATTTGAATCTTTTTTGATTTTAAGCCAAAACTTTCAAATCAGCTAGACTGCATTCGTTAAGTATTAAAATAATTTTTTTTGCAAAAAATATTCCAAATTGTGTATAAAATGATCTGATATATTCATTTCAATAACTCCTTCACAGATAAAAGCGTAGCTGATTTGAATCTTTTTTGATTTTAAGCCAAAACTTTCAAATCAGCTAGACTGCATTCGTTAAGTATTTAAATAATTTTTTTTGCAAAAAATATTCCAAATTGTGTATAAAATGATCTGGTATATTCATTTCAATAACTCCTTCACAGATAAAAGTGTAGCTGATTTGAATCTTTTTTGATTTTAAGCCAAAATTTTCAAATCAGCTAGACTGCATTCGTTAAGTATTTCAATAATTTTTTTTGCAAAAAATATTCCAAAGTTTGTTTGTAAACATGTGATATTTTCAATTTAATAATTCCTTCGCAGATAAAAGTGTAGCTGATTTGAATCTTTTTTGATTTTAAGCCAAAACTCTCAAATCAGCTAGACTGCATTCGTTAAGTATTTAAATAGTTTTTTTTGCAAAAAATATTCCAAAGTTTGTTTGTAAACATGTGATATTTTCAATTTAATAATTCCTTTACAGATAAAAGCGTAGCTGATTTGAATCTTTTTTGATTTTAAGGCAAAACTTTGAAATCAGCTAGACTGCATTCGTTAAGTATTTTAATAATTTTTTTTGCAAAAAATATTCCAAATTGTGTATAAAATGATCTGATATATTCATTTCAATAATTCCTTCACAGATAAAAGTGTAGATGATTTGAATCTTTTTTGATTTTAAGCCAAAACTTTCAAATCAGCTAGACTGCATTCGTAAAGTATTAAAACAATTTTTTTTGCAAAAAATATACCAAATTATGTAAAAAATGATCTGATATTTTCAATTTAATAATTCCTTCACAGATAAAAGCGTAGCTGATTTGAATCTTTTTTGATTTTAAGCCAAAACTTTCAAATCAGCTAGACTGCATTCGTTAAGTATTTTAATAATTTTTTTTGCAAAAAATATTCCAAATTGTGTATAAAATGATCTGATATATTCATTTCAATAACTCCTTCACAGATAAAAGTGTAGCTGATTTGAATCTTTTTTGATTTTAAGCCAAAACTTTCAAATCAGCTAGACTGCATTCGTTAAGTATTTTAATAATTTTTTTTGCAAAAAATATTCCAAATTGTGTATAAAATGATCTGATATATTCATTTCGATAACTCCTTCACAGATAAAAGTGTAGCTGATTTGAATCTTTTTTGATTTTAAGCCAAAACTTTCAAATCAGCTAGACTGCATTCGTTAAGTATTTTAATAATTTTTTTTGCAAAAAATATTCCAAACTATGTATAAAATGATCTGATATATTCATTTCAATAACTCCTTCACAGATAAAAGTGTAGCTGATTTGAATCTTTTTTGATTTTAAGCCAAAACTTTCAAATCAGCTAGACTGCATTCGTTAAGTATTTTAATAATTTTTTTTGCAAAAAATATTCCAAATTGTGTATAAAATGATCTGATATATTCATTTCAATAATTCCTTCACAGATAAAAGTGTAGCTGATTTGAATCTTTTTTGATTTTAAGCCAAAATTTTCAAATCAGCTAGACTGCATTCGTTAAGTATTAAAATAATTTTTTTTGCAAAAAATATTCCAAAGTTTGTTTGTAAACATGTGATATTTTCAATTTAATAATTCCTTCACAGATAAAAGCGTAGCTGATTTGAATCTTTTTTGATTTTAAGCCAAAACTCTCAAATCAGCTAGACTGCATTCGTTAAGTATTTAAATATCTTTTTTTGCAAAAAATATTCCAAATTATGTATAAAATGATCTGATATATTCATTTCAATAATTCCTTCACAGATAAAAGTGTAGCTGATTTGAATCTTTTTTGATTTTAAGCCAAAACTTTCAAATCAGCTAGACTGCATTCGTTAAGTATTTTAATAATTTTTTTTGCAAAAAATATTCCAAATTGTGTATAAAATGATCTGATATATTCATTTCAATAATTCCTTCACAGATAAAAGTGTAGATGATTTGAATCTTTTTTGATTTTAAGCCAAAACTTTCAAATCAGCTAGACTGCATTCGTAAAGTATTAAAACAATTTTTTTTGCAAAAAATATA
Organism: Panagrolaimus sp. PS1159; assembly: GCA_963922195.1. NCBI lineage: Eukaryota > Metazoa > Nematoda > Chromadorea > Rhabditida > Panagrolaimidae > Panagrolaimus > Panagrolaimus sp. PS1159. The sequence continues at coordinate 3,236,110 of CAWUHW010000004.1, forward strand.
CCAAATTATGTAAAAAATGATCTGATATTTACAATTTAATAATTCCTTCACAGATAAAAGCGAAGCTGATTTGAATCTTTTTTGATATTAAGCCAAAACTTTCAAATCAGCTAGACTGCATTCGTTAAGTATTTAAATAATTTTTTTTGCAAAAAATATACCAAATTATGTAAAAAATGATCTGATATTTACAATTTAATAATTCCTTCACAGAAAAAAGTGTAGCTGATTTGAATCTTTCTTGATTTCAAGCCAAAACTTTCAAATCAGCTAGACTGCATTCCTGAAGTATTTAAATAATTTTTTTTGCAAAAAATATTCCAAATTATGTATAAAATGATCTGATATATTCATTTTAATAACTCCTTCACAGATAAAAGTGTAGCAAATTTGAATCTTTTTTGATTTAAAGTCAAAACTTTCAAATCAGCTAGACTGCATTCGTTAAGTATTTTAATAATTTTTTTTGCAAAAAATATTCCAAATTATGTATAAAATGATCTGATATATTCATTTTAATAACTCCTTCACAGATAAAAGTGTAGCAAATTTGAATCTTTTTTGATTTAAAGTCAAAACTTTCAAATCAGCTAGACTGCATTCGTTAAGTATTTAAATAATTTTTTTTGCAAAAAATATTCCAACTTATGTATAAAATGATCTGATATATTCATTTTAATAACTCCTTCACAGATAAAAGTGTAGCTGATTTGAATCTTTTTTGATTTTAAGTCAAAACTTTCAAATCAGCTAGACTGCATTCGTTAAGTATTAAAACAATTTTTTTTGCGAAAAATATTCCAAATTATGTATAAAATGATCTGATATATTCATTTTAATAACACCTTCACAGATAAAACTGTAGCTGATTTGAATCTTTTTTGATTTTAAGTCAAAACTTTCAAATCAGCTAGACTGCATTCGTTAAGTATTTAAATAATTTTTTTTGCAAAAAATATTCCAAATTATGTATAAAATGATCTGATATATTCATTTCAATAATTCCTTCACAGATAAAAGCGTAGCTGATTTGAATCTTTTTTGATTTTAAGCCAAAACTTTCAAATCAGCTAGACTGCATTCGTTAAGTATTTAAATAATTTTTTTTGCAAAAAATATTCCAAATTATGTATAAAATGATCTGATATATTCATTTCAATAATTCCTTCACAGATAAAAGCGTAGCTGATTTGAATCTTTTTTGATTTTAAGTCAAAACTTTCAAATCAGCTAGACTGCATTCGTTAAGTATTTAAATAATTTTTTTTGCAAAAAATATTCCAAATTATGTATAAAATGATCTGATATATTCATTTCAATAATTCCTTCACAGATAAAAGTGTAGCTGATTTGAATCTTTTTTGATTTTAAGCCAAAACTTTCAAATCAGCTAGACTGCATTCGTTTAGTATTAAAACAATTTTTTTTGCAAAAAATATTCCAACTTATGTATAAAATGATCTGATATATTCATTTTAATAACTCCTTCACAGATGAAAGTGTAGCTGATTTGAATCTTTTTTGATTTTAAGCCAAAACTTTCAAATCAGCTAGACTGCATTCGTTAAGTATTAAAACAATTTTTTTTGCAAAAAATATTCCAAATTATGTATAAAATGATCTGATATATTCATTTCAATAACTCCTTCACAGATAAAAGTGTAGCTGATTTGAATCTTTTTTGATTTTAAGCCAAAACTTTCAAATCAGCTAGACTGCATTCGTTAAGTATTAAAACAATTTTTTTTGCAAAAAATATTCCAACTTATGTATAAAATGATCTGATATATTCATTTTAATAACTCATTCACAGATAAAAGTGTAGCTGATTTGAATCTTTTTTGATTTTAAGTCAAAACTTTCAAATCAGCTAGACTGCATTCGTTAAGTATTTAAATAATTTTTTTTGCAAAAAATATTCCAAATTATGTATAAAATGATCTGATATTTTCATTTCAATAATTCCTTCACAGATAAAAGCGTAGCTGATTTGAATCTTTTTTGATTTTAAGCCAAAACTTTCAAATCAGCTAGACTGCATTCGTTAAGTATTTAAATAATTTTTTTTGCAAAAAATATTCCAAATTATGTATAAAATGATCTGATATATTCATTTCAATAATTCCTTCACAGATAAAAGCGTAGCTGATTTGAATCTTTTTTGATTTTAAGTCAAAACTTTCAAATCAGCTAGACTGCATTCGTTAAGTATTTAAATAATTTTTTTTGCAAAAAATATTCCAAATTATGTATAAAATGATCTGATATATTCATTTCAATAATTCCTTCACAGATAAAAGTGTAGCTGATTTGAATCTTTTTTGATTTTAAGCCAAAACTTTCAAATCAGCTAGACTGCATTCGTTTAGTATTAAAACAATTTTTTTTGCAAAAAATATTCCAACTTATGTATAAAATGATCTGATATATTCATTTTAATAACTCCTTCACAGATAAAAGTGTAGCTGATTTGAATCTTTTTTGATTTTAAGCCAAAACTTTCAAATCAGCTAGACTGCATTCGTTAAGTATTAAAACAATTTTTTTTGCAAAAAATATTCCAAATTATGTATAAAATGATCTGATATATTCATTTCAATAATTCCTTCACAGATAAATGTGTAGCAGATTTGAATCTTTTTTGATTTTAAGCCAAAACTTTCAAATCAGCTAGACTGCATTCGTTAAGTATTTAAATAATTTTTTTTGGAAAAAATATACCAAATTATGTAAAAAATGATCTGATATTTTCAATTTAATAATTCCTTCACAGATAAAAGCGAAGCTGATTTGAATCTTTTTTGATTTTAAGCCAAAACTTTCAAATCAGCTAGACTGCATTCGTTAAGTATTTAAATAATTTTTTTTGCAAAAAATATTTCAAATTATGTATAAAATGATCTGATATATTCATTTCAATAATTCCTTCACAGATAAATGTGTAGCAGATTTGAATCTTTTTTGATTTTAAGCCAAAACTTTCAAATCAGCTAGACTGCATTCGTTAAGTATTTAAATAAATTTTTTTGCAAAAAAAAATCTAAATTATGTATAAAATGATCTGATATATTCATTTCAATAATTCCTTCACAGATAAAAGTGTAGCTGATTTGAATCTTTTTTGATTTTAAGCCAAAACTTTCAAATCAGCTAGACTGCATTCGTTTAGTATTAAAACAATTTTTTTTGCAAAAAATATTCCAACTTATGTATAAAATGATCTGATATATTCATTTTAATAACTCCTTCACAGATAAAAGTGTAGCTGATTTGAATCTTTTTTGATTTTAAGCCAAAACTTTCAAATCAGCTAGACTGCATTCGTTAAGTATTAAAACAATTTTTTTTGCAAAAAATATTCCAAATTATGTATAAAATGATCTGATATATTCATTTCAATAACTCCTTCATAGATAAAAGTGTAGCTGATTTGAATCTTTTTTGATTTTAAGCCAAAACTTTCAAATCAGCTAGACTGCATTCGTTAAGTATTAAAACAATTTTTTTTGCAAAAAATATTCCAACTTATGTATAAAATGATCTGATATATTCATTTTAATAACTCATTCACAGATAAAAGTGTAGCTGATTTGAATCTTTTTTGATTTTAAGTCAAAACTTTCAAATCAGCTAGACTGCATTCGTTAAGTATTTAAATAATTTTTTTTGCAAAAAATATTCCAAATTATGTATAAAATGATCTGATATATTCATTTCAATAATTCCTTCACAGATAAAAGCGTAGCTGATTTGAATCTTTTTTGATTTTAAGCCAAAACTTTCAAATCAGCTAGACTGCATTCGTTAAGTATTTAAATAATTTTTTTTGCAAAAAATATTCCAAACTATGTATAAAATGATCTGATATATTCATTTCAATAACTCCTTCACAGATAAAAGTGTAGCTGATTTGAATCTTTTTTGATTTTAAGCCAAAACTTTCAAATCAGCTAGACTGCATTCGTTAAGTATTTAAATAATTTTTTTTGCAAAAAATATTCCAAACTATGTATAAAATGATCTGATATATTCATTTCAATAACTCCTTCACAGATAAAAGTGTAGCTGATTTGAATCTTTTTTGATTTTAAGCCAAAACTTTCAAATCAGCTAGACTGCATTCGTTAAGTATTTAAATAAATTTTTTTGCAAAAAAAAATCTAAATTATGTATAAAATGATCTGATATATTCATTTCAATAATTCCTTCACAGATAAATGTGTAGCTTATTTGAATCTTTTTTGATTTTAAGTCAAAACTTTCAAATCAGCTAGACTGCATTCGTTAAGTATTTAAATAATTTTTTTTGCAAAAAATATACCAAATTATGTAAAAAATGATCTGATATTTTCAATTTAATAATTCCTTCACAGATAAAAGCGAAGCTGATTTGAATCTTTTTTGATTTTAAGCCAAAACTTTCAAATCAGCTAGACTGCATTCGTTAAGTATTTAAATAATTTTTTTTGCAAAAAATATTTCAAATTATGTATAAAATGATCTGATATATTCATTTCAATAATTCCTTCACAGATAAATGTGTAGCAGATTTGAATCTTTTTTGATTTTAAGCCAAAACTTTCAAATCAGCTAGACTCCATTCGTGAAGTATTAAAACAATTTTTTTTGCAAAAAATATTCCAAATTATGTAGAAAATGATCTGATATATTCATTTCAATAACTCCTTCACAGATAAAAGTGTAGCTGATTTGAATCTTTTTTGATTTTAAGTCAAAACTTTCAAATCAGCTAGACTGCATTCGTTAAGTATTTAAATAATTTTTTTTGCAAAAAATATTCCAAATTATGTATAAAATGATCTGATATATTCATTTCAATAATTCCTTCACAGATAAAAGTGTAGCTGATTTGAATCTTTTTTGATTTTAAGCCAAAACTTTCAAATCAGCTAGACTGCATTCGTTAAGTATTTAAATAATTTTTTTTGCAAAAAATATTCCAAACTATGTATAAAATGATCTGATATATTCATTTCAATAACTCTTTCACAGATAAAAGTGTAGCTGATTTGAATCTTTTTTGATTTTAAGCCAAAACTTTCAAATCAGCTAGACTGCATTCGTTAAGTATTAAAACAATTTTTTTTGCAAAAAATATTCCAAATTATGTATAAAATGATCTGATATATTCATTTCAATAACTCCTTCACAGATAAAAGTGTAGCTGATTTGAATCTTTTTTGATTTTAAGCCAAAACTTTCAAATCAGCTAGACTGCATTCGTTAAGTATTAAAACAATTTTTTTTGCAAAAAATATTCCAAATTATGTATAAAATGATCTGATATATTCATTTCAATAACTCCTTCACAGATAAAAGTGTAGCTGATTTGAATCTTTTTTGATTTTAAGCCAAAACTTTCAAATCAGCTAGACTGCATTCGTTAAGTATTAAAACAATTTTTTTTGCAAAAAATATTCCAAATTATGTATAAAATGATCTGATATATTCATTTCAATAACTCTTTCACAGATAAAAGTGTAGCTGATTTGAATCTTTTTTGATTTTAAGCCAAAACTTTCAAATCAGCTAGACTGCATTCGTTAAGTATTAAAACAATTTTTTTTGCAAAAAATATTCCAAATTATGTATAAAATGATCTGATATATTCATTTCAATAACTCCTTCACAGATAAAAGTGTAGCTGATTTGAATCTTTTTTGATTTTAAGCCAAAACTTTCAAATCAGCTAGACTGCATTCGTTAAGTATTAAAACAATTTTTTTTGCAAAAAATATTCCAACTTATGTATAAAATGATCTGATATATTCATTTTAATAACTCATTCACAGATAAAAGTGTAGCTGATTTGAATCTTTTTTGATTTTAAGTCAAAACTTTCAAATCAGCTAGACTGCATTCGTTAAGTATTTAAATAATTTTTTTTGCAAAAAATATTCCAAATTATGTATAAAATGATCTGATATATTCATTTCAATAATTCCTTCACAGATAAAAGCGTAGCTGATTTGAATCTTTTTTGATTTTAAGCCAAAACTTTCAAATCAGCTAGACTGCATTCGTTAAGTATTTAAATAATTTTTTTTGCAAAAAATATTCCAAACTATGTATAAAATGATCTGATATATTCATTTCAATAACTCCTTCACAGATAAAAGTGTAGCTGATTTGAATCTTTTTTGATTTTAAGCCAAAACTTTCAAATCAGCTAGACTGCATTCGTTAAGTATTTAAATAAATTTTTTTGCAAAAAAAAATCTAAATTATGTATAAAATGATCTGATATATTCATTTCAATAATTCCTTCACAGATAAATGTGTAGCTTATTTGAATCTTTTTTGATTTTAAGTCAAAACTTTCAAATCAGCTAGACTGCATTCGTTAAGTATTTAAATAATTTTTTTTGCAAAAAATATACCAAATTATGTAAAAAATGATCTGATATTTTCAATTTAATAATTCCTTCACAGATAAAAGCGAAGCTGATTTGAATCTTTTTTGATTTTAAGCCAAAACTTTCAAATCAGCTAGACTGCATTCGTTAAGTATTTAAATAATTTTTTTTGCAAAAAATATTTCAAATTATGTATAAAATGATCTGATATATTCATTTCAATAATTCCTTCACAGATAAATGTGTAGCAGATTTGAATCTTTTTTGATTTTAAGCCAAAACTTTCAAATCAGCTAGACTCCATTCGTGAAGTATTAAAACAATTTTTTTTGCAAAAAATATTCCAAATTATGTAGAAAATGATCTGATATATTCATTTCAATAACTCCTTCACAGATAAAAGTGTAGCTGATTTGAATCTTTTTTGATTTTAAGTCAAAACTTTCAAATCAGCTAGACTGCATTCGTTAAGTATTTAAATAATTTTTTTTGCAAAAAATATTCCAAATTATGTATAAAATGATCTGATATATTCATTTCAATAATTCCTTCACAGATAAAAGTGTAGCTGATTTGAATCTTTTTTGATTTTAAGCCAAAACTTTCAAATCAGCTAGACTGCATTCGTTAAGTATTTAAATAATTTTTTTTGCAAAAAATATTCCAAACTATGTATAAAATGATCTGATATATTCATTTCAATAACTCCTTCACAGATAAAAGCGTAGCTGATTTGAATCTTTTTTGATTTTAAGCCAAAACTTTCAAATCAGCTAGACTGCATTCGTTAAGTATTTAAATAATTTTTTTTGCAAAAAATATTCCAAACTATGTATAAAATGATCTGATATATTCATTTCAATAACTCCTTCACAGATAAAAGTGTAGCTGATTTGAATCTTTTTTGATTTTAAGTCAAAACTTTCAAATCAGCTAGACTGCATTCGTTAAGTATTTAAATAATTTTTTTTGCAAAAAATATTCCAAATTGTGTATAAAATGATCTGATATATTCATTTCAATAATTCCTTCACAGATAAAAGCGTAGCTGATTTGAATCTTTTTTGATTTTAAGCCAAAACTTTCAGATCAGCTAGACTGCATTCGTTAAGTATTTAAATAATTTTTTTTGCAAAAAATATTCCAAATTATGTATAAAATGATCTGATATATTCATTTCAATAATTCCTTCACAGATAAAAGCGTAGCTGATTTGAATCTTTTTTGATTTTAAGCCAAAACTTTCAAATCAGCTAGACTGCATTCGTTAAGTATTTAAATAAATTTTTTTGCAAAAAAAAATCTAAATTATGTATAAAATGATCTGATATATTCATTTCAATAATTCCTTCACAGATTAATGTGTAGCTGATTTGAATCTTTTTTGATTTTAAGCCAAAACTTTCAAATCAGCTAGACTCCATTCGTGAAGTATTAAAACAATTTTTTTTGCAAAAAATATTCCAAATTATGTATAAAATGATCTGATATATTCATTTCAATAATTCCTTCACAGATAAATGTGTAGCAGATTTGAATCTTTTTTGATTTTAAGCCAAAACTTTCAAATCAGCTAGACTCCATTCGTGAAGTATTAAAACAATTTTTTTTGCAAAAAATATTCCAAATTATGTAGAAAATGATCTGATATATTCATTTCAATAACTCCTTCACAGATAAAAGTGTAGCTGATTTGAATCTTTTTTGATTTTAAGTCAAAACTTTCAAATCAGCTAGACTGCATTCGTTAAGTATTTAAATAATTTTTTTTGCAAAAAATATTCCAAATTATGTATAAAATGATCTGATATATTCATTTCAATAATTCCTTCACAGATAAAAGTGTAGCTGATTTGAATCTTTTTTGATTTTAAGCCAAAACTTTCAAATCAGCTAGACTGCATTCGTTAAGTATTTAAATAATTTTTTTTGCAAAAAATATTCCAAACTATGTATAAAATGATCTGATATATTCATTTCAATAACTCCTTCACAGATAAAAGCGTAGCTGATTTGAATCTTTTTTGATTTTAAGCCAAAACTTTCAAATCAGCTAGACTGCATTCGTTAAGTATTTAAATAATTTTTTTTGCAAAAAATATTCCAAACTATGTATAAAATGATCTGATATATTCATTTCAATAACTCCTTCACAGATAAAAGTGTAGCTGATTTGAATCTTTTTTGATTTTAAGTCAAAACTTTCAAATCAGCTAGACTGCATTCGTTAAGTATTTAAATAATTTTTTTTGCAAAAAATATTCCAAATTGTGTATAAAATGATCTGATATATTCATTTCAATAATTCCTTCACAGATAAAAGTGTAGCTGATTTGAATCTTTTTTGATTTTAAGCCAAAACTTTCAGATCAGCTAGACTGCATTCGTTAAGTATTTAAATAATTTTTTTTGCAAAAAATATTCCAAATTATGTATAAAATGATCTGATATATTCATTTCAATAACTCCTTCACAGATAAAAGTGTAGCTGATTTGAATCTTTTTTGATTTTAAGTCAAAACTTTCAAATCAGCTAGACTGCATTCGTTAAGTATTTAAATAATTTTTTTTGCAAAAAATATTCCAAACTATGTATAAAATGATCTGATATATTCATTTCAATAACTCCTTCACAGATAAAAGCGTAGCTGATTTGAATCTTTTTTGATTTTAAGCCAAAACTTTCAAATCAGCTAGACTGCATTCGTTAAGTATTTAAATAATTTTTTTTGCAAAAAATATTCCAAACTATGTATAAAATGATCTGATATATTCATTTCAATAACTCCTTCACAGATAAAAGTGTAGCTGATTTGAATCTTTTTTGATTTTAAGTCAAAACTTTCAAATCAGCTAGACTGCATTCGTTAAGTATTTAAATAATTTTTTTTGCAAAAAATATTCCAAATTGTGTATAAAATGATCTGATATATTCATTTCAATAATTCCTTCACAGATAAAAGTGTAGCTGATTTGAATCTTTTTTGATTTTAAGCCAAAACTTTCAGATCAGCTAGACTGCATTCGTTAAGTATTTAAATAATTTTTTTTGCAAAAAATATTCCAAATTATGTATAAAATGATCTGATATATTCATTTCAATAATTCCTTCACAGATAAAAGCGTAGCTGATTTGAATCTTTTTTGATTTTAAGCCAAAACTTTCAAATCAGCTAGACTGCATTCGTTAAGTATTTAAATAAATTTTTTTGCAAAAAAAAATCTAAATTATGTATAAAATGATCTGATATATTCATTTCAATAATTCCTTCACAGATTAATGTGTAGCTGATTTGAATCTTTTTTGATTTTAAGCCAAAACTTTCAAATCAGCTAGACTCCATTCGTGAAGTATTAAAACAATTTTTTTTGCAAAAAATATTCCAAATTATGTATAAAATGATCTGATATATTCATTTCAATAATTCCTTCACAGATAAAAGTGTAGCTGATTTGAATCTTTTTTGATTTTAAGCCAAAACTTTCAAATCAGCTAGACTCCATTCGTAAAGTATTAAAACAATTTTTTTTGCAAAAAATATTCCAAATTATGTAGAAAATGATCTGATATATTCATTTCAATAACTCCTTCACAGATAAAAGTGTAGCTGATTTGAATCTTTTTTGATTTTAAGCCAAAACTTTCAAATCAGCTGGACTGCATTCGTTAAGTATTTAAAAAATTTTTTTTGCAAAAAATATTCCAAATTATGTATAAAATGATCTGATATTTTTAATTTAATAATTCCTTCACAGATAAAAGCGTAGCTGATTTGAATCTTTTTTGATTTTAAGCCAAAACTTTCAAATCAGCTAGACTCCATTCGTTAAGTATTTAAATAATTTTTTTTGCAAAAAATATTCCAAATTATGTATAAAATGATCTGATATTTTCAATTTAATAATTCCTTCACAGATAAAAGCGTAGCTGATTTGAATCTTTTTTGATTTTAAGCCAAAACTTTCAAATCAGCTAGACTGCATTCGTTAAGTATTTAAATAATTTTTTTTGCAAAAAATATTTCAAATTATGTATAAAATGATCTGATATATTCATTTCAATAATTCCTTCACAGATAAAAGTGTAGCTGATTTGAATCTTTTTTGATTTTAAGCCAAAACTTTCAAATCAGCTAGACTGCATTCGTTAAGTATTTAAATAATTTTTTTTGCAAAAAATATTCCAAATTATGTAGAAAATGATCTGATATATTCATTTCAATAACTCCTTCACAGATAAAAGTGTAGCTGATTTGAATCTTTTTTGATTTTAAGCCAAAACTTTCAAATCAGCTAGACTGCATTCGTTAAGTATTTAAATAATTTTTTTTGCAAAAAATATTCCAATTTATGTATAAAATGATCTGATATTTTCAATTTAATAATTCCTTCACAGATAAAAGCGTAGCTGATTTGAATCTTTTTTGATTTTAAGCCAAAACTTTCAATTCAGCTAGACTGCATTCGTTAAGTATTTAAATAATTTTTTTTGCAAAATATATTTCAAATTATGTATAAAATGATCTGATATATTCATTTCAATAATTCCTTCACAGATAAAAGTGTAGCTGATTTGAATCTTTTTTGATTTTAAGCCAAAACTTTCAAATCAGCTAGACTGCATTCGTTAAGTATTAAAACAATTTTTTTTGCAAAAAATATTCCAACTTATGTATAAAATGATCTGATATATTCATTTTAATAACTCCTTCACAGAAAAAAGTGTAGCTGATTTGAATCTTTTTTGATTTTAAGCCAAAACTTTCAAATCAGCTAGACTGCATTCGTTAAGTATTTTAATAATTTTTTTTGCAAAAAATATTCCAACTTTTGTATAAAATGATCTGATATATTCATTTTAATAACTCCTTCACAGATAAAAGTGTAGCTGATTTGAATCTTTTTTGATTTTAAGCCAAAACTTTCAAATCAGCTAGACTGCATTCGTTAAGTATTTAAATAATTTTTTTTGCAAAAAATATTTCAAATTATGTATAAAATGATCTGATATATTCATTTCAATAATTCCTTCACAGATAAAAGTGTAGCTGATTTGAATCTTTTTTGATTTTAAGCCAAAACTTTCAAATCAGCTAGACTGCATTCGTTAAGTATTTAAATAATTTTTTTTGCAAAAAATATTCCAAATTATGTAGAAAATGATCTGATATATTCATTTCAATAACTCCTTCACAGATAAAAGTGTAGCTGATTTGAATCTTTTTTGATTTTAAGCCAAAACTTTCAAATCAGCTAGACTGCATTCGTTAAGTATTTAAATAATTTTTTTTGCAAAAAATATTCCAATTTATGTATAAAATGATCTGATATTTTCAATTTAATAATTCCTTCACAGATAAAAGCGTAGCTGATTTGAATCTTTTTTGATTTTAAGCCAAAACTTTCAATTCAGCTAGACTGCATTCGTTAAGTATTTAAATAATTTTTTTTGCAAAATATATTTCAAATTATGTATAAAATGATCTGATATATTCATTTCAATAATTCCTTCACAGATAAAAGTGTAGCTGATTTGAATCTTTTTTGATTTTAAGCCAAAACTTTCAAATCAGCTAGACTGCATTCGTTAAGTATTAAAACAATTTTTTTTGCAAAAAATATTCCAACTTATGTATAAAATGATCTGATATATTCATTTTAATAACTCCTTCACAGAAAAAAGTGTAGCTGATTTGAATCTTTTTTGATTTTAAGCCAAAACTTTCAAATCAGCTAGACTGCATTCGTTAAGTATTTTAATAATTTTTTTTGCAAAAAATATTTCAAATTATGTATAAAATGATCTGATATATTCATTTCAATAATTCCTTCACAGATAAAAGTGTAGCTGATTTGAATCTTTTTTGATTTTAAGCCAAAACTTTCAAATCAGCTAGACTGCATTCGTTAAGTATTTAAATAATTTTTTTTGCAAAAAATATTCCAAATTATGTAGAAAATGATCTGATATATTCATTTCAATAACTCCTTCACAGATAAAAGTGTAGCTGATTTGAATCTTTTTTGATTTTAAGCCAAAACTTTCAAATCAGCTAGACTGCATTCGTTAAGTATTTAAATAATTTTTTTTGCAAAAAATATTCCAATTTATGTATAAAATGATCTGATATTTTCAATTTAATAATTCCTTCACAGATAAAAGCGTAGCTGATTTGAATCTTTTTTGATTTTAAGCCAAAACTTTCAATTCAGCTAGACTGCATTCGTTAAGTATTTAAATAATTTTTTTTGCAAAATATATTTCAAATTATGTATAAAATGATCTGATATATTCATTTCAATAATTCCTTTACAGATAAAAGTGTAGCTGATTTGAATCTTTTTTGATTTTAAGCCAAAACTTTCAAATCAGCTAGACTGCATTCGTTAAGTATTAAAACAATTTTTTTTGCAAAAAATATTCCAACTTATGTATAAAATGATCTGATATATTCATTTTAATAACTCCTTCACAGAAAAAAGTGTAGCTGATTTGAATCTTTTTTGATTTTAAGCCAAAACTTTCAAATCAGCTAGACTGCATTCGTTAAGTATTTAAATAATTTTTTTTGCAAAAAATATTTCAAATTATGTATAAAATGATCTGATATATTCATTTCAATAATTCCTTCACAGATAAAAGTGTAGCTGATTTGAATCTTTTTTGATTTCAAGCCAAAACTTTCAAATCAGCTAGACTGCATTCGTTAAGTATTTTAATAATTTTTTTTGCAAAAAATATTCCAAATTATGTATAAAATGATCTGATATATTCATTTCAATAATTCCTTCACAGATAAATGTGTAGCTGATTTGAATCTTTTTTGATTTTAAGCCAAAACTTTCAAATCAGCTAGACTGCATTCGTTAAGTATTTAAATAATTTTTTTTGCAAAAAATATTCCAAACTATGTATAAAATGATCTGATATATTCATTTCAATAACTCCTTCACAGATAAAAGTGTAGCTGATTTGAATCTTTTTTGATTTTAAGCCAAAACTTTCAAATCAGCTAGACTGCATTCGTTAAGTATTTAAATAAATTTTTTTGCAAAAAAAAATCTAAGTTATGTATAAAATGATCTGATATATTCATTTCAATAATTCCTTCACAGATAAATGTGTAGCTGATTTGAATCTTTTTTGATTTTAAGCCAAAACTTTCAAATCAGCTAGACTCCATTCGTGAAGTATTAAAACAATTTTTTTGCGAAAAATATTCCAAATTATGTATAAAATGATCTGATATATTCATTTCAATAATTCCTTCACAGATAAAAGTGTAGCTGATTTGAATCTTTTTTGATTTTAAGCCAAAACTTTCAAATCAGCTAGACTGCATTCGTTAAGTATTTTAATAATTTTTTTTGCAAAAAATATTCCAAATTATGTATAAAATGATCTGATATATTCATTTCAATAATTCCTTCACAGATAAATGTGTAGCTGATTTGAATCTTTTTTGATTTTAAGCCAAAACTTTCAAATCAGCTAGACTCCAATCGTGAAGTATTAAAACAATTTTTTTTGCAAAAAATATTCCAAATTATGTAGAAAATGATCTGATATATTCATTTCAATAACTCCTTCACAGATAAAAGTGTAGCTGATTTGAATCTTTTTTGATTTTAAGCCAAAACTTTCAAATCAGCTAGACTGCATTCGTTAAGTATTTAAATAATTTTTTTTGCAAAAAATATTCCAAATTATGTATAAAATGATCTGATATTTTCAATTTAATAATTCCTTCAAAGATAAAAGCGTAGCTGATTTGAATCTTTTTTGATTTTAAGCCAAAACTTTCAAATCAGCTAGACTGCATTCGTTAAGTATTTAAATAATTTTTTTTGCAAAAAATATTTCAAATTATGTATAAAACGATCTGATATATTCATTTCAATAATTCCTTCACAGATAAATGTGTAGCTGATTTGAATCTTTTTTGATTTTAAGCCAAAACTTTCAAATCAGCTAGACTGCATTCGTTAAGTATTTAAATAATTTTTTTTGCAAAAAATATTCCAAACTATGTATAAAATGATCTGATATATTCATTTCAATAATTCCTTCACAGATAAAAGTGTAGCTGATTTGAATCTTTTTTGATTTTAAGCCAAAACTTTCAAATCAGCTAGACTCCATTCGTGAAGTATTAAAACAATTTTTTTTGCAAAAAATATTCCAAATTATGTATAAAATGATCTGATATATTCATTTCAATAACTCCTTCACAGATAAAAGTGTAGCTGATTTGAATCTTTTTTGATTTTAAGCCAAAACTTTCAAATCAGCTAGACTGCATTCGTTAAGTATTTAAATAATTTTTTTTGCAAAAAATATTCCAAATTATGTATAAAATGATCTGATATTTTCAATTTAATAATTCCTTCAAAGATAAAAGCGTAGCTGATTTGAATCTTTTTTGATTTTAAGCCAAAACTTTCAAATCAGCTAGACTGCATTCGTTAAGTATTTAAATAATTTTTTTTGCAAAAAATATTTCAAATTATGTATAAAATGATCTGATATATTCATTTCAATAATTCCTTCACAGATAAATGTGTAGCTGATTTGAATCTTTTTTGATTTTAAGCCAAAACTTTCAAATCAGCTAGACTGCATTCGTTAAGTATTTAAATAATTTTTTTTGCAAAAAATATTCCAAATAATGTATAAAATGATCTGATATTTTCAATTTAATAATTCCTTCACAGATAAAAGCGTAGCTGATTTGAATCTTTTTTGATTTTAAGCCAAAACTTTCAAATCAGCTAGACTGCATTCGTTAAGTACTTAAATAATTTTTTTTGAAAAAATATTTCAAATTATGTATAAAATGATCTGATATATTCATTTCAATAATTCCTTCACAGATAAATGTGTAGCTGATTTGAATCTTTTTTGATTTTAAGCCAAAACTTTCAAATCAGCTAGACTCCATTCGTGAAGTATTAAAACAATTTTTTTTGCAAAAAAAATTCCAAATTATGTATAAAATGATCTGATATATTCATTTCAATAATTCCTTCACAGATAAAGCGTAGCTGATTTGAATCTTTTTTGATTTTAAGCCAAAACTTTCAAATCAGCTAGACTGCATTCGTTAAGTATTTAAATAATTTTTTTTGCAAAAAATATTCCAAATTATGTATAAAATGATCTGATATATTCATTTCAAATACTCCTTCACAGATAAAAGTGTAGCTGATTTGAATCTTTTTTGATTTTAAGCCAAAACTTTCAAATCAGCTAGACTGCATTCGTTAAGTATTAAAACAATTTTTTTTGCAAAAAATATTCCAACTTATGTATAAAATGATCTGATATATTCATTTTAATAACTCCTTCATAGATAAAAGTGTAGCTGATTTGAATCTTTTTTGATTTTAAGTCAAAACTTTCAAATCAGCTAGACTGCATTCGTTAAGTAACTAAATAATTTTTTTTGCAAAAAATATTCCAAACTATGTATAAAATGATCTGATATATTCATTTCAATAACTCTTTCACAGATAAAAGTGTAGCTGATTTGAATCTTTTATGATTTTAAGCCAAAACTTTCAAATCAGCTAGACTGCATTCGTTAAGTATTTAAATAAATTTTTTTGCAAAAAAAAATCTAAATTATGTATAAAATGATCTGATATATTCATTTCAATAATTCCTTCACAGATTAATGTGTAGCTGATTTGAATCTTTTTTGATTTTAAGCCAAAACTTTCAAATCAGCTAGACTCCATTCGTGAAGTATTAAAACAAATTTTTTTGCAAAAAATATTCCAAATTATGTATAAAATGATCTGATATATTCATTTCAATAATTCCTTCACAGATAAAAGTGTAGCTGATTTGAATCTTTTTTGATTTTAAGCCAAAACTTTCAAATCAGCTAGACTCCATTCGTGAAGTATTAAAACAATTTTTTTTGCAAAAAATATTCCAAATTATGTAGAAAATGATCTGATATATTCATTTCAATAACTCCTTCACAGATAAAAGTGTAGCTGATTTGAATCTTTTTTGATTTTAAGCCAAAACTTTCAAATCAGCTAGACTGCATTCGTTAAGTATTTAAATAATTTTTTTTGCAAAAAATATTCCAATTTATGTATAAAATGATCTGATATTTTCAATTTAATAATTCCTTCACAGATAAAAGCGTAGCTGATTTGAATCTTTTTTGATTTTAAGCCAAAACTTTCAATTCAGCTAGACTGCATTCGTTAAGTATTTAAATAATTTTTTTTGCAAAATATATTTCAAATTATGTATAAAATGATCTGATATATTCATTTCAATAATTCCTTCACAGATAAAAGTGTAGCTGATTTGAATCTTTTTTGATTTTAAGCCAAAACTTTCAAATCAGCTAGACTGCATTCGTTAAGTATTAAAACAATTTTTTTTGCAAAAAATATTCCAACTTATGTATAAAATGATCTGATATATTCATTTTAATAACTCCTTCACAGAAAAAAGTGTAGCTGATTTGAATCTTTTTTGATTTTAAGCCAAAACTTTCAAATCAGCTAGACTGCATTCGTTAAGTATTTTAATAATTTTTTTTGCAAAAAATATTCCAACTTATGTATAAAATGATCTGATATATTCATTTTAATAACTCCTTCACAGATAAAAGTGTAGCTGATTTGAATCTTTTTTGATTTTAAGCCAAAACTTTCAAATCAGCTAGACTGCATTCGTTAAGTATTTAAATAAATTTTTTTGCAAAAAAAAATCTAAGTTATGTATAAAATGATCTGATATATTCATTTCAATAATTCCTTCACAGATAAATGTGTAGCTGATTTGAATCTTTTTTGATTTTAAGCCAAAACTTTCAAATCAGCTAGACTCCATTCGTGAAGTATTAAAACAATTTTTTTGCGAAAAATATTCCAAATTATGTATAAAATGATCTGATATATTCATTTCAATAATTCCTTCACAGATAAAAGTGTAGCTGATTTGAATCTTTTTTGATTTTAAGCCAAAACTTTCAAATCAGCTAGACTGCATTCGTTAAGTATTTTAATAATTTTTTTTGCAAAAAATATTCCAAATTATGTATAAAATGATCTGATATATTCATTTCAATAATTCCTTCACAGATAAATGTGTAGCTGATTTGAATCTTTTTTGATTTTAAGCCAAAACTTTCAAATCAGCTAGACTCCAATCGTGAAGTATTAAAACAATTTTTTTTGCAAAAAATATTCCAAATTATGTAGAAAATGATCTGATATATTCATTTCAATAACTCCTTCACAGATAAAAGTGTAGCTGATTTGAATCTTTTTTGATTTTAAGCCAAAACTTTCAAATCAGCTAGACTGCATTCGTTAAGTATTTAAATAATTTTTTTTGCAAAAAATATTCCAAATTATGTATAAAATGATCTGATATTTTCAATTTAATAATTCCTTCAAAGATAAAAGCGTAGCTGATTTGAATCTTTTTTGATTTTAAGCCAAAACTTTCAAATCAGCTAGACTGCATTCGTTAAGTATTTAAATAATTTTTTTTGCAAAAAATATTTCAAATTATGTATAAAACGATCTGATATATTCATTTCAATAATTCCTTCACAGATAAATGTGTAGCTGATTTGAATCTTTTTTGATTTTAAGCCAAAACTTTCAAATCAGCTAGACTGCATTCGTTAAGTATTTAAATAATTTTTTTTGCAAAAAATATTCCAAACTATGTATAAAATGATCTGATATATTCATTTCAATAATTCCTTCACAGATAAAAGTGTAGCTGATTTGAATCTTTTTTGATTTTAAGCCAAAACTTTCAAATCAGCTAGACTCCATTCGTGAAGTATTAAAACAATTTTTTTTGCAAAAAATATTCCAAATTATGTATAAAATGATCTGATATATTCATTTCAATAACTCCTTCACAGATAAAAGTGTAGCTGATTTGAATCTTTTTTGATTTTAAGCCAAAACTTTCAAATCAGCTAGACTGCATTCGTTAAGTATTTAAATAATTTTTTTTGCAAAAAATATTCCAAATTATGTATAAAATGATCTGATATTTTCAATTTAATAATTCCTTCAAAGATAAAAGCGTAGCTGATTTGAATCTTTTTTGATTTTAAGCCAAAACTTTCAAATCAGCTAGACTGCATTCGTTAAGTATTTAAATAATTTTTTTTGCAAAAAATATTTCAAATTATGTATAAAATGATCTGATATATTCATTTCAATAATTCCTTCACAGATAAATGTGTAGCTGATTTGAATCTTTTTTGATTTTAAGCCAAAACTTTCAAATCAGCTAGACTGCATTCGTTAAGTATTTAAATAATTTTTTTTGCAAAAAATATTCCAAATAATGTATAAAATGATCTGATATTTTCAATTTAATAATTCCTTCACAGATAAAAGCGTAGCTGATTTGAATCTTTTTTGATTTTAAGCCAAAACTTTCAAATCAGCTAGACTGCATTCGTTAAGTACTTAAATAATTTTTTTTGAAAAAATATTTCAAATTATGTATAAAATGATCTGATATATTCATTTCAATAATTCCTTCACAGATAAATGTGTAGCTGATTTGAATCTTTTTTGATTTTAAGCCAAAACTTTCAAATCAGCTAGACTCCATTCGTGAAGTATTAAAACAATTTTTTTTGCAAAAAAAATTCCAAATTATGTATAAAATGATCTGATATATTCATTTCAATAATTCCTTCACAGATAAAGCGTAGCTGATTTGAATCTTTTTTGATTTTAAGCCAAAACTTTCAAATCAGCTAGACTGCATTCGTTAAGTATTTAAATAATTTTTTTTGCAAAAAATATTCCAAATTATGTATAAAATGATCTGATATATTCATTTCAAATACTCCTTCACAGATAAAAGTGTAGCTGATTTGAATCTTTTTTGATTTTAAGCCAAAACTTTCAAATCAGCTAGACTGCATTCGTTAAGTATTAAAACAATTTTTTTTGCAAAAAATATTCCAACTTATGTATAAAATGATCTGATATATTCATTTTAATAACTCCTTCATAGATAAAAGTGTAGCTGATTTGAATCTTTTTTGATTTTAAGTCAAAACTTTCAAATCAGCTAGACTGCATTCGTTAAGTAACTAAATAATTTTTTTTGCAAAAAATATTCCAAACTATGTATAAAATGATCTGATATATTCATTTCAATAACTCTTTCACAGATAAAAGTGTAGCTGATTTGAATCTTTTATGATTTTAAGCCAAAACTTTCAAATCAGCTAGACTGCATTCGTTAAGTATTTAAATAAATTTTTTTGCAAAAAAAAATCTAAATTATGTATAAAATGATCTGATATATTCATTTCAATAATTCCTTCACAGATTAATGTGTAGCTGATTTGAATCTTTTTTGATTTTAAGCCAAAACTTTCAAATCAGCTAGACTCCATTCGTGAAGTATTAAAACAAATTTTTTTGCAAAAAATATTCCAAATTATGTATAAAATGATCTGATATATTCATTTCAATAATTCCTTCACAGATAAAAGTGTAGCTGATTTGAATCTTTTTTGATTTTAAGCCAAAACTTTCAAATCAGCTAGACTCCATTCGTGAAGTATTAAAACAATTTTTTTTGCAAAAAATATTCCAAATTATGTAGAAAATGATCTGATATATTCATTTCAATAACTCCTTCACAGATAAAAGTGTAGCTGATTTGAATCTTTTTTGATTTTAAGCCAAAACTTTCAAATCAGCTAGACTGCATTCGTTAAGTATTTAAATAATTTTTTTTGCAAAAAATATTCCAATTTATGTATAAAATGATCTGATATTTTCAATTTAATAATTCCTTCACAGATAAAAGCGTAGCTGATTTGAATCTTTTTTGATTTTAAGCCAAAACTTTCAATTCAGCTAGACTGCATTCGTTAAGTATTTAAATAATTTTTTTTGCAAAATATATTTCAAATTATGTATAAAATGATCTGATATATTCATTTCAATAATTCCTTCACAGATAAAAGTGTAGCTGATTTGAATCTTTTTTGATTTTAAGCCAAAACTTTCAAATCAGCTAGACTGCATTCGTTAAGTATTAAAACAATTTTTTTTGCAAAAAATATTCCAACTTATGTATAAAATGATCTGATATATTCATTTTAATAACTCCTTCACAGAAAAAAGTGTAGCTGATTTGAATCTTTTTTGATTTTAAGCCAAAACTTTCAAATCAGCTAGACTGCATTCGTTAAGTATTTTAATAATTTTTTTTGCAAAAAATATTCCAACTTATGTATAAAATGATCTGATATATTCATTTTAATAACTCCTTCACAGATAAAAGTGTAGCTGATTTGAATCTTTTTTGATTTTAAGCCAAAACTTTCAAATCAGCTAGACTGCATTCGTTAAGTATTTTAATAATTTTTTTTGCAAAAAATATTTCAAATTGTGTATAAAATGATCTGATATATTCATTTCAATAATTCCTTCACAGATAAAAGTGTAGATGATTTGAATCTTTTTTGATTTTAAGCCAAAACTTTCAAATCAGCTAGACTGCATTCGTAAAGTATTAAAACAATTTTTTTTGCAAAAAATATACCAAATTTTGTAAACAATGATCTGATATTTTCAGTTTAATAATTCCTTCACAGATAAAAGCGAAGCTGATTTGAATCTTTTTTGATTTTAAGCCAAAACTTTCAAATCAGCTAGACAGCATTCGTTAAGTATTTAAATCATTTTTTTTGCAAAAAATATTCCAAATTATGTATAAAATGATCTGATATTTTCAATTTAATAATTCCTTCAAAGATAAAAGCGTAGCTGATTTGAATCTTTTTTGATTTTAAGCCAAAACTTTCAAATCAGCTAGACTGCATTCGTTAAGTATTTAAATAATTTTTTTTGCAAAAAATATTTCAAATTATGTATAAAATGATCTGATATATTCATTTCAATAATTCCTTCACAGATAAATGTGTAGCTGATTTGAATCTTTTTTGATTTTAAGCCAAAACTTTCAAATCAGCTAGACTCCATTCGTGAAGTATTAAAACAATTTCTTTTGCAAAAAATATTCCAAATTATGTGTAAAATGATCTGATATTTTCAATTTAATAATTCCTTCAAAGATAAAAGCGTAGCTGATTTGAATCTTTTTTGATTTTAAGCCAAAACTTTCAAATCAGCTAGACTGCATTCGTTAAGTATTTAAATAATTTTTTTTGCAAAAAATATTTCAAATTATGTATAAAATGATCTGATATATTCATTTCAATAATTCCTTCACAGATAAAAGTGTAGCTGATTTGAATCTTTTTTGATTTCAAGCCAAAACTTTCAAATCAGCTAGACTGCATTCGTTAAGTATTTTAATAATTTTTTTTGCAAAAAATATTCCAAATTATGTATAAAATGATCTGATTCATTCATTTCAATAATTCCTTCACAGATAAAAGCGTAGCTGATCTGAATCTTTTTTGATTTTAAGCCAAAACTTTCAAATCAGCTAGACTGCATTCGTTAAGTATTTAAATAATTTTTTTTGCAAAAAATATTTCAAATTATGTATAAAATGATCTGATATATTCATTTCAATAACTCCTTCACAGATAAAAGTGTAGCTGATTTGAATCTTTTTTGATTTTAAGCCAAAACTTTCAAATCAGCTAGACTGCATTCGTTAAGTATTTAAATAATTTTTTTTGCAAAAAATATTCCAATTTATGTATAAAATGATCTGATATTTTCAATTTAATAATTCCTTCACAGATAAAAGCGTAGCTGATTTGAATCTTTTTTGATTTTAAGCCAAAACTTTCAAATCAGCTAGACTCCATTCGTTAAGTATTTAAATAATTTTTTTTGCAAAAAATATTCCAAATTATGTATAAAATGATCTGATATTTTCAATTTAATAATTCCTTCACAGATAAAAGCGTAGCTGATTTGAATCTTTTTTGATTTTAAGCCAAAACTTTCAAATCAGCTAGACTGCATTCGTTAAGTATTAAAACAATTTTTTTTGCAAAAAATATTCCAACTTATGTATAAAATGATCTGATATATTCATTTTAATAACTCCTTCACAGAAAAAAGTGTAGCTGATTTGAATCTTTTTTGATTTTAAGCCAAAACTTTCAAATCAGCTAGACTGCATTCGTTAAGTATTTAAATAATTTTTTTTGCAAAAAATATTTCAAATTATGTATAAAATGATCTGATATATTCATTTCAATAATTCCTTCACAGATAAAAGTGTAGCTGATTTGAATCTTTTTTGATTTTAAGCCAAAACTTTCAAATCAGCTAGACTGCATTCGTTAAGTATTTAAATAATTTTTTTTGCAAAAAATATTTCAAATTATGTATAAAATGATCTGATATATTCATTTCAATAACTCCTTCACAGAAAAAAGTGTAGCTGATTTGAATCTTTTTTGATTTTAAGCCAAAACTTTCAAATCAGCTAGACTGCATTCGTTAAGTATTTAAATAATTTTTTTTGCAAAAAATATTTTAAATTATGTATAAAATGATCTGATATATTCATTTCAATAATTCCTTCACAGATAAATGTGTAGCTGATTTGAATCTTTTTTGATTTTAAGCCAAAACTTTCAAATCAGCTAGACTCCATTCGTTAAGTATTTAAATAATTTTTTTTGCAAAAAATATTCCAAATTATGTATAAAATGATCTGATATTTTCAATTTAATAATTCCTTCACAGATAAAAGCGTAGCTGATTTGAATCTTTTTTGATTTTAAGCCAAAACTTTCAAATCAGCTAGACTGCATTCGTTAAGTATTTAAATAATTTTTTTTGCAAAAAATATTTCAAATTATGTATAAAATGATCTGATATATTCATTTCAATAATTCCTTTCACAGATAAAAGTGTAGCTGATTTGAATCTTTTTTGATTTTAAGCCAAAACTTTCAAATCAGCTAGACTGCATTCGTTAAGTATTTAAATAATTTTTTTTGCAAAAAATATTCCAAATTATGTAGAAAATGATCTGATATATTCATTTCAATAACTCCTTCACAGATAAAAGTGTAGCTGATTTGAATCTTTTTTGATTTTAAGCCAAAACTTTCAAATCAGCTAGACTGCATTCGTTAAGTATTTAAATAATTTTTTTTGCAAAAAATATTCCAATTTATGTATAAAATGATCTGATATTTTCAATTTAATAATTCCTTCACAGATAAAAGCGTAGCTGATTTGAATCTTTTTTGATTTTAAGCCAAAACTTTCAATTCAGCTAGACTGCATTCGTTAAGTATTTAAATAATTTTTTTTGCAAAATATATTTCAAATTATGTATAAAATGATCTGATATATTCATTTCAATAATTCCTTCACAGATAAAAGTGTAGCTGATTTGAATCTTTTTTGATTTTAAGCCAAAACTTTCAAATCAGCTAGACTGCATTCGTTAAGTATTAAAACAATTTTTTTTGCAAAAAATATTCCAACTTATGTATAAAATGATCTGATATATTCATTTTAATAACTCCTTCACAGAAAAAAGTGTAGCTGATTTGAATCTTTTTTGATTTTAAGCCAAAACTTTCAAATCAGCTAGACTGCATTCGTTAAGTATTTTAATAATTTTTTTTGCAAAAAATATTCCAACTTATGTATAAAATGATCTGATATATTCATTTTAATAACTCCTTCATAGATAAAAGTGTAGCTGATTTGAATCTTTTTTGATTTTAAGCCAAAACTTTCAAATCAGCTAGACTGCATTCGTTAAGTATTTTAATAATTTTTTTTGCAAAAAATATTCCAAATTGTGTATAAAATGATCTGATATATTCATTTCAATAATTCCTTCACAGATAAAAGTGTAGATGATTTGAATCTTTTTTGATTTTAAGCCAAAACTTTCAAATCAGCTAGACTGCATTCGTAAAGTATTAAAACAATTTTTTTTGCAAAAAATATACCAAATTTTGTAAACAATGATCTGATATTTTCAGTTTAATAATTCCTTCACAGATAAAAGCGAAGCTGATTTGAATCTTTTTTGATTTTAAGCCAAAACTTTCAAATCAGCTAGACTGCATTCGTTAAGTATTTTAATCATTTTTTTTGCAAAAAATATTCCAAATTATGTATAAAATGATCTGATATTTTCAATTTAATAATTCCTTCAAAGATAAAAGCGTAGCTGATTTGAATCTTTTTTGATTTTAAGCCAAAACTTTCAAATCAGCTAGACTGCATTCGTTAAGTATTTAAATAATTTTTTTTGCAAAAAATATTTCAAATTATGTATAAAATGATCTGATATATTCATTTCAATAATTCCTTCACAGATAAATGTGTAGCTGATTTGAATCTTTTTTGATTTCAAGCCAAAACTTTCAAATCAGCTAGACTGCATTCGTTAAGTATTTTAATAATTTTTTTTGCAAAAAATATTCCAAATTATGTATAAAATGATCTGATTCATTCATTTCAATAATTCCTTCACAGATAAAAGCGTAGCTGATCTGAATCTTTTTTGATTTTAAGCCAAAACTTTCAAATCAGCTAGACTGCATTCGTTAAGTATTTAAATAATTTTTTTTGCAAAAAATATTCCAAATTATGTATAAAATGATCTGATATATTCATTTCAATAATTCCTTCACAGATAAAAGTGTAGCTGATTTGAATCTTTTTTGATTTTAAGCCAAAACTTTCAAATCAGCTAGACTCCATTCGTGAAGTATTAAAACAATTTTTTTTGCAAAAAATATTCCAAATTATGTATAAAATGATCTGATATATTCATTTCAATAATTCCTTCACAGATAAATGTGTAGCTGATTTGAATCTTTTTTGATTTTAAGCCAAAACTTTCAAATCAGCTAGACTGCATTCGTTAAGTATTTAAATAATTTTTTTTGCAAAAAATATTCCAAACTATGTATAAAATGATCTGATATATTCATTTCAATAACTCCTTCACAGATAAAAGTGTAGCTGATTTGAATCTTTTTTGATTTTAAGCCAAAACTTTCAAATCAGCTAGACTGCATTCGTTAAGTATTTAAATAAATTTTTTTGCAAAAAAAAATCTAAGTTATGTATAAAATGATCTGATATATTCATTTCAATAATTCCTTCACAGATAAATGTGTAGCTGATTTGAATCTTTTTTGATTTTAAGCCAAAACTTTCAAATCAGCTAGACTCCATTCGTGAAGTATTAAAACAATTTTTTTGCGAAAAATATTCCAAATTATGTATAAAATGATCTGATATATTCATTTCAATAATTCCTTCACAGATAAAAGTGTAGCTGATTTGAATCTTTTTTGATTTTAAGCCAAAACTTTCAAATCAGCTAGACTGCATTCGTTAAGTATTTTAATAATTTTTTTTGCAAAAAATATTCCAAATTATGTATAAAATGATCTGATATATTCATTTCAATAATTCCTTCACAGATAAATGTGTAGCTGATTTGAATCTTTTTTGATTTTAAGCCAAAACTTTCAAATCAGCTAGACTCCATTCGTGAAGTATTAAAACAATTTTTTTTGCAAAAAATATTCCAAATTATGTAGAAAATGATCTGATATATTCATTTCAATAACTCCTTCACAGATAAAAGTGTAGCTGATTTGAATCTTTTTTGATTTTAAGCCAAAACTTTCAAATCAGCTAGACTGCATTCGTTAAGTATTTAAATAATTTTTTTTGCAAAAAATATTCCAAATTATGTATAAAATGATCTGATATTTTCAATTTAATAATTCCTTCAAAGATAAAAGCGTAGCTGATTTGAATCTTTTTTGATTTTAAGCCAAAACTTTCAAATCAGCTAGACTGCATTCGTTAAGTATTTAAATAATTTTTTTTGCAAAAAATATTCCAAATTATGTAGAAAATGATCTGATATATTCATTTCAATAACTCCTTCACAGATAAAAGTGTAGCTGATTTGAATCTTTTTTGATTTTAAGCCAAAACTTTCAAATCAGCTAGACTCCATTCGTGAAGTATTAAAACAATTTTTTTTGCAAAAAATATTTCAAATTATGTATAAAACGATCTGATATATTCATTTCAATAATTCCTTCACAGATAAATGTGTAGCTGATTTGAATCTTTTTTGATTTTAAGCCAAAACTTTCAAATCAGCTAGACTGCATTCGTTAAGTATTTAAATAATTTTTTTTGCAAAAAATATTCCAAATTATGTATAAAATGATCTGATATATTCATTTCAATAATTCCTTCACAGATAATAGTGTAGCTGATTTGAATCTTTTTTGATTTTAAGCCAAAACTTTCAAATCAGCTAGACTCCATTCGTGAAGTATTAAAACAATTTTTTTTGCAAAAAATATTCCAAATTATGTATAAAATGATCTGATATATTCATTTCAATAACTCCTTCACAGATAAAAGTGTAGCTGATTTGAATCTTTTTTGATTTTAAGCCAAAACTTTCAAATCAGCTAGACTGCATTCGTTAAGTATTTAAATAATTTTTTTTGCAAAAAATATTCCAAATTATGTATAAAATGATCTGATATTTTCAATTTAATAATTCCTTCAAAGATGAAAGCGTAGCTGATTTGAATCTTTTTTGATTTTAAGCCAAAACTTTCAAATCAGCTAGACTGCATTCGTTAAGTATTTAAATAATTTTTTTTGCAAAAAATATTTCAAATTATGTATAAAATGATCTGATATATTCATTTCAATAATTCCTTCACAGATAAATGTGTAGCTGATTTGAATCTTTTTTGATTTTAAGCCAAAACTTTCAAATCAGCTAGACTGCATTCGTTAAGTATTTAAATAATTTTTTTTGCAAAAAATATTCCAAATAATGTATAAAATGATCTGATATTTTCAATTTAATAATTCCTTCACAGATAAAAGCGTAGCTGATTTGAATCTTTTTTGATTTTAAGCCAAAACTTTCAAATCAGCTAGACTGCATTCGTTAAGTACTTAAATAATTTTTTTTGAAAAAATATTTCAAATTATGTATAAAATGATCTGATATATTCATTTCAATAATTCCTTCACAGATAAATGTGTAGCTGATTTGAATCTTTTTTGATTTTAAGCCAAAACTTTCAAATCAGCTAGACTCCATTCGTGAAGTATTAAAACAATTTTTTTTGCAAAAAAAATTCCAAATTATGTATAAAATGATCTGATATATTCATTTCAATAATTCCTTCACAGATAAAAGCGTAGCTGATTTGAATCTTTTTTGATTTTAAGCCAAAACTTTCAAATCAGCTAGACTGCATTCGTTAAGTATTTAAATAATTTTTTTTGCAAAAAATATTCCAAATTATGTATAAAATGATCTGATATATTCATTTCAATAACTCCTTCACAGATAAAAGTGTAGCTGATTTGAATCTTTTTTGATTTTAAGCCAAAACTTTCAAATCAGCTAGACTGCATTCGTTAAGTATTAAAACAATTTTTTTTGCAAAAAATATTCCAACTTATGTATAAAATGATCTGATATATTCATTTTAATAACTCCTTCACAGATAAAAGTGTAGCTGATTTGAATCTTTTTTGATTTTAAGTCAAAACTTTCAAATCAGCTAGACTGCATTCGTTAAGTAACTAAATAATTTTTTTTGCAAAAAATATTCCAAATTATGTATAAAATGATCTGATATATTCATTTCAATAATTCCTTCACAGATAAAAGCGTAGCTGATTTGAATCTTTTTTGATTTTAAGCCAAAACTTTCAAATCAGCTAGACTGCATTCGTTAAGTATTTAAATAATTTTTTTTGCAAAAAATATTCCAAACTATGTATAAAATGATCTGATATATTCATTTCAATAACTCCTTCACAGATAAAAGTGTAGCTGATTTGAATCTTTTTTGATTTTAAGCCAAAACTTTCAAATCAGCTAGACTGCATTCGTTAAGTATTTAAATAATTTTTTTTGCAAAAAATATTCCAAATTATGTATAAAATGATCTGATATATTCATTTCAATAATTCCTTCACAGATAAAAGTGTAGCTGATTTGAATCTTTTTTGATTTTAAGCCAAAACTTTCAAATCAGCTAGACTCCATTCGTGAAGTATTAAAACAATTTTTTTTGCAAAAAATATTCCAAATTATGTATAAAATGATCTGATATATTCATTTCAATAACTCCTTCACAGATAAAAGTGTAGCTGATTTGAATCTTTTTTGATTTTAAGCCAAAACTTTCAAATCAGCTAGACTGCATTCGTTAAGTATTTAAATAATTTTTTTTGCAAAAAATATTCCAAATTATGTATAAAATGATCTGATATTTTCAATTTAATAATTCCTTCAAAGATGAAAGCGTAGCTGATTTGAATCTTTTTTGATTTTAAGCCAAAACTTTCAAATCAGCTAGACTGCATTCGTTAAGTATTTAAATAATTTTTTTTGCAAAAAATATTTCAAATTATGTATAAAATGATCTGATATATTCATTTCAATAATTCCTTCACAGATAAATGTGTAGCTGATTTGAATCTTTTTTGATTTTAAGCCAAAACTTTCAAATCAGCTAGACTGCATTCGTTAAGTATTTAAATAATTTTTTTTGCAAAAAATATTCCAAATAATGTATAAAATGATCTGATATTTTCAATTTAATAATTCCTTCACAGATAAAAGCGTAGCTGATTTGAATCTTTTTTGATTTTAAGCCAAAACTTTCAAATCAGCTAGACTGCATTCGTTAAGTACTTAAATAATTTTTTTTGAAAAAATATTTCAAATTATGTATAAAATGATCTGATATATTCATTTCAATAATTCCTTCACAGATAAATGTGTAGCTGATTTGAATCTTTTTTGATTTTAAGCCAAAACTTTCAAATCAGCTAGACTCCATTCGTGAAGTATTAAAACAATTTTTTTTGCAAAAAAAATTCCAAATTATGTATAAAATGATCTGATATATTCATTTCAATAATTCCTTCACAGATAAAAGCGTAGCTGATTTGAATCTTTTTTGATTTTAAGCCAAAACTTTCAAATCAGCTAGACTGCATTCGTTAAGTATTTAAATAATTTTTTTTGCAAAAAATATTCCAACTTATGTATAAAATGATCTGATATATTCATTTTAATAACTCCTTCACAGATAAAAGTGTAGCTGATTTGAATCTTTTTTGATTTTAAGTCAAAACTTTCAAATCAGCTAGACTGCATTCGTTAAGTAACTAAATAATTTTTTTTGCAAAAAATATTCCAAATTATGTATAAAATGATCTGATATATTCATTTCAATAATTCCTTCACAGATAAAAGCGTAGCTGATTTGAATCTTTTTTGATTTTAAGCCAAAACTTTCAAATCAGCTAGACTGCATTCGTTAAGTATTTAAATAATTTTTTTTGCAAAAAATATTCCAAACTATGTATAAAATGATCTGATATATTCATTTCAATAACTCCTTCACAGATAAAAGTGTAGCTGATTTGAATCTTTTTTGATTTTAAGCCAAAACTTTCAAATCAGCTAGACTGCATTCGTTAAGTATTTATATAAATTTTTTTGCAAAAAAAAATCTAAATTATGTATAAAATGATCTGATATATTCATTTCAATAATTCCTTCACAGATAAATGTGTAGCTGATTTGAATCTTTTTTGATTTTAAGCCAAAACTTTCAAATCAGCTAGACTGCATTCGTTAAGTATTTTAATAATTTTTTTTGCAAAAAATATTCCAAATTATGTATAAAATGATCTGATATATTCATTTCAATAATTCCTTCACAGATAAATGTGTAGCTGATTTGAATCTTTTTTGATTTTAAGCCAAAACTTTCAAATCAGCTAGACTGCATTCGTTAAGTATTAAAACAATTTTTTTTGCAAAAAATATTCCAAATTATGTATAAAATGATCTGATATATTCATTTCAATAATTCCTTCACAGATAAAAGTGTAGCTGATTTGAATCTTTTTTGATTTTAAGCCAAAACTTTCAAATCAGCTAGACTGCATTCGTTAAGTATTTTAATAATTTTTTTTGCAAAAAATATTCCAAATTATGTATAAAATGATCTGATATATTCATTTCAATAATTCCTTCACAGATAAATGTGTAGCTGATTTGAATCTTTTTTGATTTTAAGCCAAAACTTTCAAATCAGCTAGACTCCATTCGTGAAGTATTAAAACAATTTTTTTTGCAAAAAATATTCCAAATTATGTATAAAATGATCTGATATATTCATTTCAATAACTCCTTCACAGATAAATGTGTAGCTGATTTGAATCTTTTTTGATTTTAAGCCAAAACTTTCAAATCAGCTAGACTCCATTCGTGAAGTATTAAAACAATTTTTTTTGCAAAAAATATTCCAAATTATGTATAAAATGATCTGATATATTCATTTCAATAATTCCTTCACAGATAAAAGCGTAGCTGATTTGAATCTTTTTTGATTTTAAGCCAAAACTTTCAAATCAGCTAGACTGCATTCGTTAAGTATTTAAATAATTTTTTTTGCAAAAAAGATTTCAAATTATGTATAAAATGATCTGATATATATTTATTTCAATAATTCCTTCACAGATAAATGTGTAGCTGATTTGAATCTTTTTTGATTTTAAGCCAAAACTTTCAAATCAGCTAGACTCCATTCGTTAAGTATTTAAATAATTTTTTTTGCAAAAAATATTTCAAATTATGTATAAAATGATCTGATATATTCATTTCAATAATTCCTTCACAGATAAATGTGTAGCTGATTTGAATCTTTTTTGATTTTAAGCCAAAACTTTCAAATCAGCTGGACTCCATTCGTGAAGTATTAAAACAATTTTTTTTGCAAAAAATATTCCAAATTATGTATAAAATGATCTGATATTTTCAATTTAAAAATTCCTTCACAGATAAAAGCGTAGCTGATTTGAATCTTTTTTGATTTTAAGCCAAAACTTTCAAATCAGCTAGACTGCATTCGTTAAGTATTTTAATAATTTTTTTTGCAAAAAATATTCCAAATTATGTATAAAATGATCTGATATATTCATTTCAATAATTCCTTCACAGATAAATGTGTAGCTGATTTGAATCTTTTTTGATTTTAAGCCAAAACTTACAAATCAGCTAGACTGCATTCGTTAAGTATTTAAATAATTTTTTTTGCAAAAAATATTCCAAATTATGTATAAAATGATCTGATATTTTCAATTTAATAATTCCTTCACAGATAAAAGCGTAGCTGATTTGAATCTTTTTTGATTTTAAGCCAAAACTTTCAAATCAGCTAGACTGCATTCGTTAAGTATTTTAATAATTTTTTTTGCAAAAAATATTCCAAATTATGTATAAAATGATCTAATATATATTCATTTCAATAATTCCTTCACAGATAAATGTGTAGCTGATTTGAATCTTTTTTGATTTTAAGCCAAAACTTTCAAATCAGCTAGACTGCATTCGTTAAGTATTAAAACAATTTTTTTTGCAAAAAATATTCCAAATTATGTATAAAATGATCTGATATATTCATTTCAATAATTCCTTCACAGATAAAAGTGTAGCTGATTTGAATCTTTTTTGATTTTAAGCCAAAACTTTCAAATCAGCTAGACTGCATTCGTTAAGTATTTTAATAATTTTTTTTGCAAAAAATATTCCAAATTATGTATAAAATGATCTGATATATTCATTTCAATAATTCCTTCACAGATAAAAGTGTAGCTGATTTGAATCTTTTTTGATTTTAAGCCAAAACTTTCAAATCAGCTAGACTGCATTCGTTAAGTATTTTAATAATTTTTTTTGCAAAAAATATTCCAAATTATGTATAAAATGATCTGATATATTCATTTCAATAATTCCTTCACAGATAAATGTGTAGCTGATTTGAATCTTTTTTGATTTTAAGCCAAAACTTTCAAATCAGCTAGACTCCATTCGTGAAGTATTAAAACAATTTTTTTTGCAAAAAATGTTCCAAATTATGTATAAAATGATCTGATATTTTCAATTTAATAATTCCTTCACAGATAAAAGTGTAGCTGATTTGAATCTTTTTTGATTTTAAGCCAAAACTTTCAAATCAGCTAGACTGCATTCGTTAAGTATTAAAACAATTTTTTTTGCAAAAAATATTCCAAATTATGTATAAAATGATCTGATATTTTCATTTCAATAATTCCTTCACAGATAAATGTGTAGCTGATTTGAATCTTTTTTGATTTTAAGCCAAAACTTTCAAATCAGCTAGACTCCATTCGTGAAGTATTAAAACAATTTTTTTTGCAAAAAATATTCCAAATTGTGCATAAAATGATCTGATATATTCATTTCAATAATTCCTTCAAAGATATAAGCGTAGCTGATTTGAATCTTTTTTGATTTTAAGCCAAAACTTTCAAATCAGCTAGACTCCATTCGTGAAGTATTAAAACAATTTTTTTTGCAAAAAATGTTCCAAATTATGTATAAAATGATCTGATATATTCATTTCAATAACTCCTTCACAGATAAAAGTGTAGCTGATTTGAATCTTTTTTGATTTTAAGCCAAAACTTTCAAATCAGCTAGACTGCATTCGTTAAGTATTTAAATAATTTTTTTTGCAAAAAATATTCCAAATTATGTATAAAATGATCTGATATTTTCAATTTAATAATTCCTTCACAGATAAAAGCGTAGCTGATTTGAATCTTTTTTGATTTTAAGCCAAAACTTTCAAATCAGCTAGACTGCATTCGTTAAGTATTTAAATAATTTTTTTTGCAAAAAATATTCCAAATTATGTATAAAATGATCTGATATTTTCAATTTAATAATTCCTTCACAGATAAAAGCGTAGCTGATTTGAATCTTTTTTGATTTTAAGCCAAAACTTTCAAATCAGCTAGACTGCATTCGTTAAGTATTTAAATAATTTTTTTTGCAAAAAATATTCCAAATTATGTATAAAATGATCTGATATTTTCAATTTAATAATTCCTTCACAGATAAAAGCGTAGCTGATTTGAATCTTTTTTGATTTTAAGCCAAAACTTTCAAATCAGCTAGACTGCATTCGTTAAGTATTTTAATAATTTTTTTTGCAAAAAATATTCCAAATTATGTATAAAATGATCTGATATATTCATTTCAATAATTCCTTCACAGATAAATGTGTAGCTGATTTGAATCTTTTTTGATTTTAAGCCAAAACTTTCAAATCAGCTAGACTGCATTCGTTAAGTATTAAAACAATTTTTTTTGCAAAAAAAATTCCAAATTTTGTATAAAATGATCTGATATATTCATTTCAATAATTCCTTCACAGATAAAAGTGTAGCTGATTTGAATCTTTTTTGATTTTAAGCCAAAACTTTCAAATCAGCTAGACTGCATTCGTTAAGTATTTTAATAAGTTTTTTTGCAAAAAATATTCCAAATTATGTATAAAATGATCTGATATATTCATTTCAATAATTCCTTCACAGATAAAAGTGTAGCTGATTTGAATCTTTTTTGATTTTAAGCCAAAACTTTCAAATCAGCTAGACTGCATTCGTTAAGTATTTTAATAATTTTTTTTGCAAAAAATATTCCAAATTATGTATAAAATGATCTGATATATTCATTTCAATAATTCCTTCACAGATAAATGTGTAGCTGATTTGAATCTTTTTTGATTTTAAGCCAAAACTTTCAAATCAGCTAGACTCCATTCGTGAAGTATTAAAACAATTTTTTTTGCAAAAAATGTTCCAAATTATGTATAAAATGATCTGATATTTTCAATTTAATAATTCCTTCACAGATAAAAGTGTAGCTGATTTGAATCTTTTTTGATTTTAAGCCAAAACTTTCAAATCAGCTAGACTGCATTCGTTAAGTATTAAAACAATTTTTTTTGCAAAAAATATTCCAAATTATGTATAAAATGATCTGATATTTTCAATTTAATAATTCCTTCACAGATAAATGTGTAGCTGATTTGAATCTTTTTTGATTTTAAGCCAAAACTTTCAAATCAGCTAGACTGCATTCGTGAAGTATTAAAACAATTTTTTTTGCAAAAAATGTTCCAAATTATGTATAAAATGATCTGATATTTTCAATTTAATAATTCCTTCACAGATAAATGTGTAGCTGATTTGAATCTTTTTTGATTTTAAGCCAAAACTTTCAAATCAGCTAGACTGCATTCGTTAAGTATTAAAACAATTTTTTTTGCAAAAAATATTCCAAATTATGTATAAAATGATCTGATATTTTCAATTTAATAATTCCTTCACAGATAAATGTGTAGCTGATTTGAATCTTTTTTGATTTTAAGCCAAAACTTTCAAATCAGCTAGACTCCATTCGTGAAGTATTAAAACAATTTTTTTTGCAAAAAATGTTCCAAATTATGTATAAAATGATCTGATATTTTCAATTTAATAATTCCTTCACAGATAAATGTGTAGCTGATTTGAATCTTTTTTGATTTTAAGCCAAAACTTTCAAATCAGCTAGACTGCATTCGTTAAGTATTAAAATAATTTTTTTTGCAAAAAATATTCCAAAGTTTGTTTGTAAACATGTGATATTTTCAATTTAATAATTCCTTCACAGATAAAAGTGTAGCTGATTTGAATCTTTTTTGATTTTAAGCCAAAACTTTCAAATCAGCTAGACTGCATTCGTTAAGTATTAAAACAATTTTTTTTGCAAAAAATATTCCAAATTATGTATAAAATGATCTGATATTTTCAATTTAATAATTCCTTCACAGATAAAAGTGTAGCTGATTTGAATCTTTTTTGATTTTAAGCCAAAACTTTCAAATCAGCTAGACTGCATTCGTTAAGTATTAAAATAATTTTTTTTGCAAAAAATATTCCAAAGTTTGTTTGTAAACATGTGATATTTTCAATTTAATAATTCCTTCACAGATAAAAGTGTAGCTGATTTGAATCTTTTTTGATTTTAAGCCAAAACTTTCAAATCAGCTAGACTGCATTCGTTAAGTATTAAAACAATTTTTTTTGCAAAAAATATTCCAAATTATGTATAAAATGATCTGATATATTCATTTCAATAATTCCTTCACAGATAAATGTGTAGCTGATTTGAATCTTTTTTGATTTTAAGCCAAAACTTTCAAATCAGCTAGACTGCATTCGTTAAGTATTAAAACAATTTTTTTTGCAAAAAATATTCCAAATTATGTATAAAATGATCTGATATATTCATTTCAATAATTCCTTCACAGATAAAAGTGTAGCTGATTTGAATCTTTTTTGATTTTAAGCCAAAACTTTCAAATCAGCTAGACTGCATTCGTTAAGTATTTTAATAATTTTTTTTGCAAAAAATATTCCAAATTATGTATAAAATGATCTGATATATTCATTTCAATAATTCCTTCACAGATAAATGTGTAGCTGATTTGAATCTTTTTTGATTTTAAGCCAAAACTTTCAAATCAGCTAGACTCCATTCGTGAAGTATTAAAACAATTTTTTTTGCAAAAAATGTTCCAAATTATGTATAAAATGATCTGATATATTCATTTCAATAACTCCTTCACAGATAAAAGTGTAGCTGATTTGAATCTTTTTTGATTTTAAGCCAAAACTTTCAAATCAGCTAGACTGCATTCGTTAAGTATTTAAATAATTTTTTTTGCAAAAAATATTCCAAATTATGTATAAAATGATCTGATATTTTCAATTTAATAATTCCTTCACAGATAAATGTGTAGCTGATTTGAATCTTTTTTGATTTTAAGCCAAAACTTTCAAATCAGCTAGACTGCATTCGTTAAGTATTAAAACAATTTTTTTTGCAAAAAATATTCCAAATTTTGTATAAAATGATCTGATATATTCATTTCAATAATTCCTTCACAGATAAAAGTGTAGCTGATTTGAATCTTTTTTGATTTTAAGCCAAAACTTTCAAATCAGCTAGACTGCATTCGTTAAGTATTTTAATAAGTTTTTTTGCAAAAAATATTCCAAATTATGTATAAAATGATCTGATATATTCATTTCAATAATTCCTTCACAGATAAATGTGTAGCTGATTTGAATCTTTTTTGATTTTAAGCCAAAACTTTCAAATCAGCTAGACTCCATTCGTTAAGTATTTAAATATTTTTTTTTGCAAAAAATATTTCAAATTATGTATAAAATGATCTGATATATTCATTTCAATAATTCCTTCACAGATAAATGTGTAGCTGATTTGAATCTTTTTTGATTTTAAGCCAAAACTTTCAAATCAGCTGGACTCCATTCGTGAAGTATTAAAACAATTTTTTTTGCAAAAAATATTCCAAATTATGTAGAAAATGATCTGATATATTCATTTCAATAACTCCTTCACAGATAAAAGTGTTGCTGATTTGAATCTTTTTTGATTTTAAGCCAAAACTTTCAAATCAGCTAGACTCCATTCGTGAAGTATTAAAACAATTTTTTTTGCAAAAAATATTCCAAATTATGTATAAAATGATCTGATATATTCATTTCAATAATTCCTTCACAGATAATAGCGTAGCTGATTTGAATCTTTTTTGATTTTAAGCCAAAACTTTCAAATCAGCTAGACTGCATTCGTTAAGTATTTTAATAATTTTTTTTGCAAAAAATATTCCAAATTATGTATAAAATGATCTGATATATTCATTTCAATAATTCCTTCACAGATAAATGTGTAGCTGATTTGAATCTTTTTTGATTTTAAGCCAAAACTTTCAAATCAGCTAGACTCCATTCGTGAAGTATTAAAACAATTTTTTTTGCAAAAAATGTTCCAAATTATGTATAAAATGATCTGATATATTCATTTCAATAACTCCTTCACAGATAAAAGTGTAGCTGATTTGAATCTTTTTTGATTTTAAGCCAAAACTTTCAAATCAGCTAGACTGCATTCGTTAAGTATTTAAATAATTTTTTTTGCAAAAAATATTCCAAATTATGTATAAAATGATCTGATATTTTCAATTTAATAATTCCTTCACAGATAAAAGCGTAGCTGATTTGAATCTTTTTTGATTTTAAGCCAAAACTTTCAAATCAGCTAGACTACATTCGTTAAGTATTTAAATAATTTTTTTTGCAAAAAATATTCCAAATTATGTATAAAATGATCTGATATTTTCAATTTAATAATTCCTTCACAGATAAAAGCGTAGCTGATTTGAATCTTTTTTGATTTTAAGCCAAAACTTTCAAATCAGCTGGACTCCATTCGTGAAGTATTAAAACAATTTTTTTTGCAAAAAATATTCCAAATTATGTATAAAATGATCTGATATTTTCAATTTAATAATTCCTTCACAGATAAAAGCGTAGCTGATTTGAATCTTTTTTGATTTTAAGCCAAAACTTTCAAATCAGCTAGACTGCATTCGTTAAGTATTTAAATAATTTTTTTTGCAAAAAATATTCCAAATTATGTATAAAATGATCTGATATTTTCAATTTAATAATTCCTTCACAGATAAAAGTGTAGCTGATTAGAATCTTTTTTGATTTTAAGCCAAAACTTTCAAATCAGCTAGACTGCATTCGTTAAGTATTTAAATATTTTTTTTTGCAAAAAATATTTCAAATTATGTATAAAATGATCTGATATATTCATTTCAATAATTCCTTCACAGATAAATGTGTAGCTGATTTGAATCTTTTTTGATTTTAAGCCAAAACTTTCAAATCAGCTGGACTCCATTCGTGAAGTATTAAAACAATTTTTTTTGCAAAAAATATTCCAAATTATGTAGAAAATGATCTGATATATTCATTTCAATAACTCCTTCACAGATAAAAGTGTTGCTGATTTGAATCTTTTTTGATTTTAAGCCAAAACTTTCAAATCAGCTAGACTCCATTCGTGAAGTATTAAAACAATTTTTTTTGCAAAAAATATTCCAAATTATGTATAAAATGATCTGATATATTCATTTCAATAATTCCTTCACAGATAATAGCGTAGCTGATTTGAATCTTTTTTGATTTTAAGCCAAAACTTTCAAATCAGCTAGACTGCATTCGTTAAGTATTTAAATAATTTTTTTTGCAAAAAATATTCTAAATTATGTATAAAATGATCTGATATTTTCAATTTAATAATTCCTTCACAGATAAAAGCGTAGCTGATTTGAATCTTTTTTGATTTTAAGCCAAAACTTTCAAATCAGCTGGACTCCATTCGTGAAGTATTAAAACAATTTTTTTTGCAAAAAATATTCCAAATTATGTAGAAAATGATCTGATATATTCATTTCAATAACTCCTTCACAGATAAAAGTGTAGCTGATTTGAATCTTTTTTGATTTTAAGCCAAAACTTTCAAATCAGCTAGACTCCATTCGTGAAGTATTAAAACAATTTTTTTTGCAAAAAATATTCAAAATTTAGTAGAAAATGATCTGATATATTCATTTCAATAACTCCTTCACAGATAAAAGTGTAGCTGATTTGAATCTTTTTTGATTTTAAGCCAAAACTTTCAAATCAGCTAGACTCCATTCGTGAAGTATTAAAACAATTTTTTTTGCAAAAAATATTCCAAATTATGTATAAAATGATCTGATATTTTCAATTTAATAATTCCTTCACAGATAAAAGCGTAGCTGATTTGAATCTTTTTTGATTTTAAGCCAAAACTTTCAAATCAGCTAGACTCCATTCATGAAGTATTAAAACAATTTTTTTTGCAAAAAATATTCCAAATTATGTATAAAATGATCTGATATATTCATTTCAATAATTCCTTCACAGATAAAAGCGTAGCTGATTTGAATCTTTTTTGATTTTAAGCCAAAACTTTCAAATCAGCTAGACTGCATTCGTTAAGTATTTAAATAATTTTTTTTGCAAAAAAGATTTCAAATTATGTATAAAATGATCTGATATATTCATTTCAATAATTCCTTCACAGATAAATGTGTAGCTGATTTGAATCTTTTTTGATTTTAAGCCAAAACTTTCAAATCAGCTAGACTCCATTCGTTAAGTATTTAAATATTTTTTTTTGCAAAAAATATTTCAAATTATGTATAAAATGATCTGATATATTCATTTCAATAATTCCTTCACAGATAAATGTGTAGCTGATTTGAATCTTTTTTGATTTTAAGCCAAAACTTTCAAATCAGCTGGACTCCATTCGTGAAGTATTAAAACAATTTTTTTTGCAAAAAATATTCCAAATTATGTAGAAAATGATCTGATATATTCATTTCAATAACTCCTTCACAGATAAAAGTGTAGCTGAATTGAATCTTTTTTGATTTTAAGCCAAAACTTTCAAATCAGCTAGACTCCATTCGTGAAGTATTAAAACAATTTTTTTTGCAAAAAATATTCCAAATTATGTATAAAATGATCTGATATATTCATTTCAATAATTCCTTCACAGATAATAGCGTAGCTGATTTGAATCTTTTTTGATTTTAAGCCAAAACTTTCAAATCAGCTAGACTGCATTCGTTAAGTATTTAAATAATTTTTTTTGCAAAAAATATTCTAAATTATGTATAAAATGATCTGATATTTTCAATTTAATAATTCCTTCACAGATAAAAGCGTAGCTGATTTGAATCTTTTTTGATTTTAAGCCAAAACTTTCAAATCAGCTAGACTGCATTCGTTAAGTATTTAAATAAATTTTTTTGCAAAAAAAAATCTAAATTATGTAGAAAATGATCTGATATATTCATTTCAATAACTCCTTCACAGATAAAAGTGTAGCTGATTTGAATCTTTTTTGATTTTAAGCCAAAACTTTCAAATCAGCTAGACTGCATTCGTTAAGTATTTAAATAATTTTTTTTGCAAAAAATATTCCAAATTATGTATAAAATGATCTGATATTTTCAATTTAATAATTCCTTCACAGATAAAAGCGTAGCTGATTTGAATCTTTTTTGATTTTAAGCCAAAACTTTCAAATCAGCTAGACTGCATTCGTTAAGTATTTAAATAATTTTTTTTGCAAAAAATATTCCAAATTATGTAGAAAATGATCTGATATATTCATTTCAATAACTCCTTCACAGATAAAAGTGTAGCTGATTTGAATCTTTTTTGATTTTAAGCCAAAACTTTCAAATCAGCTAGACTGCATTCGTTAAGTATTTAAATAATTTTTTTTGCAAAAAATATTCCAAATTATGTATAAAATGATCTGATATATTCATTTCAATAATTCCTTCACAGATAAAAGTGTAGCTGATTTGAATCTTTTTTGATTTTAAGCCAAAACTTTCAAATCAGCTAGACTCCATTCGTGAAGTATTTCAACAATTTTTTTTGCAAAAAATATTCCAAATTATGTATAAAATGATCTGATATATTCATTTCAATAATTCCTTCACAGATAAAAGCGTAGCTGATTTGAATCTTTTTTGATTTTAAGCCAAAACTTTCAAATCAGCTAGACTGCATTCGTTAAGTATTTAAATAATTTTTTTTGCAAAAAATATTCCAAATTATGTATAAAATGATCTGATATTTTCAATTTAAAAATTCCTTCACAGATAAAAGCGTAGCTGATTTGAATCTTTTTTGATTTTAAGCCAAAACTTTCAAATCAGCTAGACTGCATTCGTTAAGTATTTTAATAATTTTTTTTGCAAAAAATATTCCAAATTATGTATAAAATGATCTGATATATTCATTTCAATAATTCCTTCACAGATAAATGTGTAGCTGATTTGAATCTTTTTTGATTTTAAGCCAAAACTTTCAAATCAGCTAGACTCCATTCGTGAAGTATTAAAACAATTTTTTTTGCAAAAAATATTCCAAATTATGTATAAAATGATCTGATATATTCATTTCAATAATTCCTTCACAGATAAAAGCGTAGCTGATTTGAATCTTTTTTGATTTTAAGCCAAAACTTTCAAATCAGCTAGACTGCATTCGTTAAGTATTTAAACAATTTTTTTTGCAAAACATATTCCAAATTGTGTATAAAATGATCTGATATATTCATTTCAATAACTCCTTCACAGATAAAAGTGTAGCGGATTTGAATCTTTTTTGATTTTAAGCCAAAACTTTCAAATCAGCTAGACTCCATTCGTTAAGTATTAAAACAATTTTTTTTGCAAAAAATATTCCAAATTATGTATAAAATGATCTGATATATTCATTTCAATAATTCCTTCACAGATAAAAGTGTAGCTGATTTGAATCTTTTTTGATTTTAAGCCAAAACTTTTAAATCAGCTAGACTGCATTCGTTAAGTATTAAAACAATTTTTTTTGCAAAAAATATTCCAAATTATGTATAAAATGATCTGATATATTCATTTCAATAACTCCTTCACAGATAAAAGTGTAGCTGATTTGAATCTTTTTTGATTTTAAGCCAAAACTTTCAAATCAGCTAGACTGCATTCGTTAAGTATTAAAACAATTTTTTTTGCAAAAAATATTCCAAATTATGTATAAAATGATCTGATATATTCATTTCAATAATTCCTTCACAGATAAAAGTGTAGCCGATTTGAATCTTTTTTGATTTTAAGCCAAAACTTTCAAATCAGCTAGACTGCATTCGTTAAGTATTTTAATAACTTTTTTTGCAAAAAATATTCCAAATTGTGTATAAAATGATCTGATATATTCATTTCAATAATTCCTTCACAGATAAAAGTGTAGCTGATTTGAATCTTTTTTGATTTTAAGCCAAAACTTTCAAATCAGCTAGACTGCATTCGTAAAGTATTAAAACAATTTTTTTTGCAAAAAATATACCAAATTATGTAAAAAATGATCTGACATTTTCAATTTAATAATTCCTTCACAGATAATAGCGAAGCTGATTTGAATCTTTTTTGATTTTAAGCCAAAACTTTCAAATCAGCTAGACTGCATTCGTTAAGTATTTAAATAATTTTCTTTGCAAAAAATATTCCAAATTATGTATAAAATGATCTGATATATTCATTTCAATAACTCCTTGACAGATAAAACTGTAGCTGATTTGAATCTTTTTTGATTTTAAGCCAAAACTTTCAAATCAGCTAGACTGCATTCGTTAAGTATTTAAATAATTTTTTTTGCAAAAAATATTCCAAAGTTTGTTTGTAAACATGTGATATTTTCAATTTAATAATTCCTTCACAGATAAAAGTGTAGCTGATTTGAATCTTTTTTGATTTTAAGCCAAAACATTCAAATCAGCTGGACTGCATTCGTTAAGTATTTAAATAATTTTTTTTGCAAAAAATATTCCAAATTGTGTATAAAATGATCTGATATTATCATTTCAATAACTCCTTGACAGATAAAAGTGTAGCTGATTTGAATCTTTTTTGATTTTAAGCCAAAACTTTCAAATCAGCTAGACTGCATTCGTTAAGTATTAAAATAATTTTTTTTGCAAAAAATATTCCAAAGTTTGTTTGTAAACAAGTGATATTTTCAATTTAATAATTCCTTCACAGATAAAAGTGTAGCTGATTTGAATCTTTTTTGATTTTAAGCCAAAACTTTCAAATCTGCTAGACTGCTTTCGTTAAGTATTAAAATAATTTTTTTTGCAAAAAATATTCCAAAGTTTGTTTGTAAACAAGTGATATTTTCAATTTAATAATTCCTTCACAGATAAAAGTGTAGCTGATTTGAATCTTTTTTGATTTTAAGCCAAAACTTTCAAATCAGCTAGACTGCATTCGTTAAGTATTAAAATAATTTTTTTTGCAAAAAATATTCCAAAGTTTGTTTGTAAACATGTGATATTTTCAATTTAATAATTCCTTCACAGATAAAAGTGTAGCTGATTTGAATCTTTTTTGATTTTAAGCCAAAACTTTCAAATCAGCTAGACTGCATTCGTTAAGTATTTAAAAAATTTTTTTTGCAAAAAATATTCCAAATTATGTATAAAATGATCTGATATATTCATTTCAATAATTCCTTCAAAGATATAAGCGTAGCTGATTTGAATCTTTTTTGATTTTAAGCCAAAACTTTCAAATCAGCTAGACTGCATTCGTTAAGTATTTAAATAATTTTTTTTGCAAAAATTATTCCAAATTATGTATAAAATGATCTGATATTTTCAATTTTATAATTCCTTCACAGATAAAAGCGTAGCTGATTTGAATCTTTTTTGATTTTAAGCCAAAACTTTCAAATCAGCTAGACTGCATTCGTTAAGTATTTAAATAATTTTTTTTGCAAAAAATATTCCAAAGTTTGTTTGTAAACATGTGATATTTTCAATTTAATAATTCCTTCACAGATAAAAGTGTAGCTGATTTGAATCTTTTTTGATTTTAAGCCAAAACTTTCAAATCAGCTGGACTGCATTCGTTAAGTATTTAAATAATTTTTTTTGCAAAAAATATTCCAAATTGTGTATAAAATGATCTGATATTATCATTTCAATAACTCCTTGACAGATAAAAGTGTAGCTGATTTGAATCTTTTTTGATTTTAAGCCAAAACTTTCAAATCAGCTAGACTGCATTCGTTAAGTATTAAAATAATTTTTTTTGCAAAAAATATTCCAAAGTTTGTTTGTAAACAAGTGATATTTTCAATTTAATAATTCCTTCACAGATAAAAGTGTAGCTGATTTGAATCTTTTTTGATTTTAAGCCAAAACTTTCAAATCTGCTAGACTGCTTTCGTTAAGTATTAAAATAATTTTTTTTGCAAAAAATATTCCAAAGTTTGTTTGTAAACAAGTGATATTTTCAATTTAATAATTCCTTCACAGATAAAAGTGTAGCTGATTTGAATCTTTTTTGATTTTAAGCCAAAACTTTCAAATCAGCTAGACTGCATTCGTTAAGTATTAAAATAATTTTTTTTGCAAAAAATATTCCAAAGTTTGTTTGTAAACATGTGATATTTTCAATTTAATAATTCCTTCACAGATAAAAGTGTAGCTGATTTGAATCTTTTTTGATTTTAAGCCAAAACTTTCAAATCAGCTAGACTGCATTCGTTAAGTATTTAAAAAATTTTTTTTGCAAAAAATATTCCAAATTGTGTATAAAATGATCTGATATATTCATTTCAATAATTCCTTCAAAGATATAAGCGTAGCTGATTTGAATCTTTTTTGATTTTAAGCCAAAACTTTCAAATCAGCTAGACTGCATTCGTTAAGTATTTAAATAATTTTTTTTGCAAAAAATATTCCAAATTGTGTATAAAATGATCTGATATATTCATTTCAATAACTCCTTGACAGATAAAAGTGTAGCTGATTTGAATCTTTTTTGATTTTAAGCCAAAACTTTCAAATCAGCTAGACTGCATTCGTTAAGTATTTAAATAATTTTTTTTGCAAAAAATATTCCAAATTATGTATAAAATGATCT
The DNA here is from genome assembly GCA_963922195.1 of Panagrolaimus sp. PS1159. Classification (NCBI taxonomy): domain Eukaryota; kingdom Metazoa; phylum Nematoda; class Chromadorea; order Rhabditida; family Panagrolaimidae; genus Panagrolaimus; species Panagrolaimus sp. PS1159. The sequence goes on from CAWUHW010000004.1 coordinate 3,280,769, forward strand.
GATATTTTCAATTTAATAATTCCTTCACAGATAAAAGTGTAGCTGATTTGAATCTTTTTTGATTTTAAGCCAAAACTTTCAAATCAGCTAGACTGCATTCGTTAAGTATTAAAACAATTTTTTTTGCAAAAAATATTCAAAATTATGTATAAAATGATCTGATATTTTCAATTTAATAATTCCTTCACAGATAAAAGTGTAGCTGATTTGAATCTTTTTTGATTTTAAGCCAAAACTTTCAAATCAGCTAGACTGCATTCGTTAAGTATTTAAATAATTTTTTTTGCAAAAAATATTCCAAATTGTGCATAAAATGATCTGATATATTCATTTCAATAATTCCTTCAAAGATATAAGCGTAGCTGATTTGAATCTTTTTTGATTTTAAGCCAAAACTTTCAAATCAGCTAGACTGCATTCGTTAAGTATTTAAATAATTTTTTTTGCAAAAAATATTCCAAATTGTGTATAAAATGATCTGATATATTCATTTCAATAATTCCTTCAAAGATATAAGCGTAGCTGATTTGAATCTTTTTTGATTTTAAGCCAAAACTTTCAAATCAGCTAGACTGCATTCGTTAAGTATTAAAATAATTTTTTTTGCAAAAAATATTCCAAAGTTTGTTTGTAAACATGTGATATTTTCAATTTAATAATTCCTTCACAGATAAAAGTGTAGCTGATTTGAATCTTTTTTGATTTTAAGCCAAAACTTTCAAATCAGCTAGACTGCATTCGTTAAGTATTTAAATAATTTTTTTTGCAAAAAATATTCCAAATTGTGCATAAAATGATCTGATATATTCATTTCAAGAATTCCTTCAAAGATATAAGCGTAGCTGATTTGAATCTTTTTTGATTTTAAGCCAAAACTTTCAAATCAGCTAGACTGCATTCGTTAAGTATTTAAATAATTTTTTTTGCAAAAAATATTCCAAATTGTGTATAAAATGATCTGATATATTCATTTCAATAATTCCTTCAAAGATATAAGCGTAGCTGATTTGAATCTTTTTTGATTTTAAGCCAAAACTTTCAAATCAGCTAGACTGCATTCGTTAAGTATTTAAATAATTTTTTTTGCAAAAAATATTCCAAATTATGTATAAAATGATCTGATATTTTCAATTTAATAATTCCTTCACAGATAAAAGTGTAGTTGATTTGAATCTTTTTTGATTTTAAGCCAAAACTTTCAAATCAGCTAGACTGCATTCGTTAAGTATTTAAATAATTTTTTTTGCAAAAAATATTCCAAATTATGTATAAAATGATCTGATATTTTCAATTTTATAATTCCTTCACAGATAAAAGTGTAGCTGATTTGAATCTTTTTTGATTTTAAGCCAAAACTTTCAAATCAGCTAGACTGCATTCGTTAAGTATTAAAACAATTTTTTTTGCAAAAAATATTCCAAATTATGTATAAAATGATCTGATATTTTCAATTTAATAATTCCTTCACAGATAAAAGTGTAGCTGATTTGAATCTTTTTTGATTTTAAGCCAAAACTTTCAAATCAGCTAGACTGCATTCGTTAAGTATTAAAATAATTTTTTTTGCAAAAAATATTCCAAAGTTTGTTTGTAAACATGTGATATTTTCAATTTAATAATTCCTTCACAGATAAAAGTGTAGCTGATTTGAATCTTTTTTGATTTTAAGCCAAAACTTTCAAATCAGCTAGACTGCATTCGTTAAGTATTTAAAAAATTTTTTTTGCAAAAAATATTCCAAATTATGTATAAAATGATCTGATATATTCATTTCAATAATTCCTTCAAAGATATAAGCGTAGCTGATTTGAATCTTTTTTGATTTTAAGCCAAAACTTTCAAATCAGCTAGACTGCATTCGTTAAGTATTTAAATAATTTTTTTTGCAAAAATTATTCCAAATTATGTATAAAATGATCTGATATTTTCAATTTTATAATTCCTTCACAGATAAAAGCGTAGCTGATTTGAATCTTTTTTGATTTTAAGCCAAAACTTTCAAATCAGCTAGACTGCATTCGTTAAGTATTTAAATAATTTTTTTTGCAAAAAATATTCCAAAGTTTGTTTGTAAACATGTGATATTTTCAATTTAATAATTCCTTCACAGATAAAAGTGTAGCTGATTTGAATCTTTTTTGATTTTAAGCCAAAACTTTCAAATCAGCTGGACTGCATTCGTTAAGTATTTAAATAATTTTTTTTGCAAAAAATATTCCAAATTGTGTATAAAATGATCTGATATTATCATTTCAATAACTCCTTGACAGATAAAAGTGTAGCTGATTTGAATCTTTTTTGATTTTAAGCCAAAACTTTCAAATCAGCTAGACTGCATTCGTTAAGTATTAAAATAATTTTTTTTGCAAAAAATATTCCAAAGTTTGTTTGTAAACAAGTGATATTTTCAATTTAATAATTCCTTCACAGATAAAAGTGTAGCTGATTTGAATCTTTTTTGATTTTAAGCCAAAACTTTCAAATCTGCTAGACTGCTTTCGTTAAGTATTAAAATAATTTTTTTTGCAAAAAATATTCCAAAGTTTGTTTGTAAACAAGTGATATTTTCAATTTAATAATTCCTTCACAGATAAAAGTGTAGCTGATTTGAATCTTTTTTGATTTTAAGCCAAAACTTTCAAATCAGCTAGACTGCATTCGTTAAGTATTAAAATAATTTTTTTTGCAAAAAATATTCCAAAGTTTGTTTGTAAACATGTGATATTTTCAATTTAATAATTCCTTCACAGATAAAAGTGTAGCTGATTTGAATCTTTTTTGATTTTAAGCCAAAACTTTCAAATCAGCTAGACTGCATTCGTTAAGTATTTAAAAAATTTTTTTTGCAAAAAATATTCCAAATTGTGTATAAAATGATCTGATATATTCATTTCAATAATTCCTTCAAAGATATAAGCGTAGCTGATTTGAATCTTTTTTGATTTTAAGCCAAAACTTTCAAATCAGCTAGACTGCATTCGTTAAGTATTTAAATAATTTTTTTTGCAAAAAATATTCCAAATTGTGTATAAAATGATCTGATATATTCATTTCAATAACTCCTTGACAGATAAAAGTGTAGCTGATTTGAATCTTTTTTGATTTTAAGCCAAAACTTTCAAATCAGCTAGACTGCATTCGTTAAGTATTTAAATAATTTTTTTTGCAAAAAATATTCCAAATTATGTATAAAATGATCTGATATTTTCAATTTAATAATTCCTTCACAGATAAAAGTGTAGCTGATTTGAATCTTTTTTGATTTTAAGCCAAAACTTTCAAATCAGCTAGACTGCATTCGTTAAGTATTAAAACAATTTTTTTTGCAAAAAATATTCAAAATTATGTATAAAATGATCTGATATTTTCAATTTAATAATTCCTTCACAGATAAAAGTGTAGCTGATTTGAATCTTTTTTGATTTTAAGCCAAAACTTTCAAATCAGCTAGACTGCATTCGTTAAGTATTTAAATAATTTTTTTTGCAAAAAATATTCCAAATTGTGCATAAAATGATCTGATATATTCATTTCAATAATTCCTTCAAAGATATAAGCGTAGCTGATTTGAATCTTTTTTGATTTTAAGCCAAAACTTTCAAATCAGCTAGACTGCATTCGTTAAGTATTTAAATAATTTTTTTTGCAAAAAATATTCCAAATTGTGTATAAAATGATCTGATATATTCATTTCAATAATTCCTTCAAAGATATAAGCGTAGCTGATTTGAATCTTTTTTGATTTTAAGCCAAAACTTTCAAATCAGCTAGACTGCATTCGTTAAGTATTAAAATAATTTTTTTTGCAAAAAATATTCCAAAGTTTGTTTGTAAACATGTGATATTTTCAATTTAATAATTCCTTCACAGATAAAAGTGTAGCTGATTTGAATCTTTTTTGATTTTAAGCCAAAACTTTCAAATCAGCTAGACTGCATTCGTTAAGTATTTAAATAATTTTTTTTGCAAAAAATATTCCAAATTGTGCATAAAATGATCTGATATATTCATTTCAAGAATTCCTTCAAAGATATAAGCGTAGCTGATTTGAATCTTTTTTGATTTTAAGCCAAAACTTTCAAATCAGCTAGACTGCATTCGTTAAGTATTTAAATAATTTTTTTTGCAAAAAATATTCCAAATTGTGTATAAAATGATCTGATATATTCATTTCAATAATTCCTTCAAAGATATAAGCGTAGCTGATTTGAATCTTTTTTGATTTTAAGCCAAAACTTTCAAATCAGCTAGACTGCATTCGTTAAGTATTTAAATAATTTTTTTTGCAAAAAATATTCCAAATTATGTATAAAATGATCTGATATTTTCAATTTAATAATTCCTTCACAGATAAAAGTGTAGTTGATTTGAATCTTTTTTGATTTTAAGCCAAAACTTTCAAATCAGCTAGACTGCATTCGTTAAGTATTTAAATAATTTTTTTTGCAAAAAATATTCCAAATTATGTATAAAATGATCTGATATTTTCAATTTTATAATTCCTTCACAGATAAAAGTGTAGCTGATTTGAATCTTTTTTGATTTTAAGCCAAAACTTTCAAATCAGCTAGACTGCATTCGTTAAGTATTAAAACAATTTTTTTTGCAAAAAATATTCCAAATTATGTATAAAATGATCTGATATTTTCAATTTAATAATTCCTTCACAGATAAAAGTGTAGCTGATTTGAATCTTTTTTGATTTTAAGCCAAAACTTTCAAATCAGCTAGACTGCATTCGTTAAGTATTAAAATAATTTTTTTTGCAAAAAATATTCCAAAGTTTGTTTGTAAACATGTGATATTTTCAATTTAATAATTCCTTCACAGATAAAAGTGTAGCTGATTTGAATCTTTTTTGATTTTAAGCCAAAACTTTCAAATCAGCTAGACTGCATTCGTTAAGTATTTAAATAATTTTTTTTGCAAAAAATATTCCAAATTATGTATAAAATGATCAGATATTTTCAATTTAATAATTCCTTCACAGATAAAAGCGTAGCTGATTTGAATCTTTTTTGATTTTAAGCCAAAACTTTCAAATCAGCTAGACTGCATTCGTTAAGTATTTAAATAATTTTTTTTGCAAAAAATATTCCAAATCATGTATAAAATGATCTGATATATTCATTTCAATAATTCCTTCAAAGATATAAGCGTAGCTGATTTGAATCTTTTTTGATTTTAAGCCAAAACTTTCAAATCAGCTAGACTGCATTCGTTAAGTATTTAAATAATTTTTTTTGCAAAAAATATTCCAAATTATGTATAAAATGATCTGATATTTTCAATTTTATAATTCCTTCACAGATAAAAGCGTAGCTGATTTGAATCTTTTTTGATTTTAAGCCAAAACTTTCAAATCAGCTAGACTGCATTCGTTAAGTATTTAAATAATTTTTTTTGCAAAAAATATTCCAAATTATGTATAAAATGATCTGATATTTTCAATTTAATAATTCCTTCACAGATAAAAGTGTAGCTGATTTGAATCTTTTTTGATTTTAAGCCAAAACTTTCAAATCAGCTAGACTGCATTCGTTAAGTATTAAAACAATTTTTTTTGCAAAAAATATTCCAAATTATGTATAAAATGATCTGATATTTTCAATTTAATAATTCCTTCACAGATAAAAGTGTAGCTGATTTGAATCTTTTTTGATTTTAAGCCAAAACCTTCAAATCAGCTAGACTGCATTCGTTAAGTATTAAAATAATTTTTTTTGCAAAAAATATTCCAAAGTTTGTTTGTAAACATGTGATATTTTCAATTTAATAATTCCTTCACAGATAAAAGTGTAGCTGATTTGAATCTTTTTTGATTTTAAGCCAAAACTTTCAAATCAGCTAGACTGCATTCGTTAAGTATTTAAATAATTTTTTTTGCAAAAAATATTCCAAATTGTGTATAAAATGATCTGATATTTTCAATTTAATAATTCCTTCACAGATAAAAGTGTAGCTGATTTGAATCTTTTTTGATTTTAAGCCAAAACTTTCAAATCAGCTAGACTGCATTCGTTAAATATTAAAATAATTTTTTTTGCAAAAAATATTCCAAATTGTGTATAAAATGATCTGATATATTCATTTCAATAATTCCTTCAAAGATATAAGCGTAGCTGATTTGAATCTTTTTTGATTTTAAGCCAAAACTTTCAAATCAGCTAGACTGCATTCGTTAAGTATTTAAATAATTTTTTTTGCAAAAAATATTCCAAATTATGTATAAAATGATCTGATATTTTCAATTTTATAATTCCTTCACAGATAAAAGCGTAGCTGATTTGAATCTTTTTTGATTTTAAGCCAAAACTTTCAAATCAGCTAGACTGCATTCGTTAAGTATTTAAATAAAATTTTTGCAAAAAATATTCCAAATTATGTATAAAATGATCTGATATTTTCAATTTAATAATTCCTTCACAGATAAAAGTGTAGCTGATTTGAATCTTTTTTGATTTTAAGCCAAAACTTTCAAATCAGCTAGACTGCATTCGTTAAGTATTTAAATAATTTTTTTTGCAAAAAATATTCCTAATTATGTATAAAATGATCTGATATTTTCAATTTAATAATTCCTTCACAGATAAAAGTGTAGCTGATTTGAATCTTTTTTGATTTTAAGCCAAAACTTTCAAATCAGCTAGACTGCATTCGTTAAGTATTTAAATAATTTTTTTTGCAAAAAATATTCCAAATTATGTATAAAATGATCTGATATTTTCAATTTTATAATTCCTTCACAGATAAAAGCGTAGCTGATTTGAACCTTTTTTGATTTTAAGCCAAAACTTTCAAATCAGCTAGACTGCATTCGTTAAGTATTTAAATAATTTTTTTTGCAAAAAATATTCCAAATTATGTAAAAAATGAACTGATATATTCATTTCAATAACTCCTTCACAGATAAAAGTGTAGCTGATTTGAATCTTTTTTGATTTTAAGCCAAAACTTTCAAATCAGCTAGACTGCATTCGTTAAGTATTTAAATAATTTTTTTTGCAAAAAATATTCCAAATTATGTATAAAATGATCTGATATTTTCAATTTAATAATTCCTTCACAGATAAAAGTGTAGCTGATTTGAATCTTTTTTGATTTTAAGCCAAAACTTTCAAATCAGCTAGACTGCATTCGTTAAGTATTAAAACAATTTTTTTTGCAAAAAATATTCCAAATTATGTATAAAATGATCTGATATTTTCAATTTAATAATTCCTTCACAGATAAAATTGTAGCTGATTTGAATCTTTTTTGATTTTAAGCCAAAACTTTCAAATCAGCTAGACTGCATTCGTTAAGTATTAAAATAATTTTTTTTGCAAAAAATATTCCAAATTATGTATAAAATGATCTGATATTTCCAATTTAATAATTCCTTCACAGATAAAAGTGTAGCTGATTTGAATCTTTTTTGATTTTAAGCCAAAACTTTCAAATCAGCTAGACTGCATTCGTTAAGTATTTAAATAATTTTTTTTGCAAAAAATATTCCAAATTATGTATAAAATGATCTGATATTTTCAATTTAATAATTCCTTCACAGATAAAAGTGTAGCTGATTTGAATCTTTTTTGATTTTAAGCCAAAACTTTCAAATCAGCTAGACTGCATTCGTTAAGTATTTAAATAATTTTTTTTGCAAAAAATATTCCAAAGTTTGTTTGTAAACATGTGATATTTTCAATTTAATAATTCCTTCACAGATATAAGCGTAGCTGATTTGAATCTTTTTTGATTTTAAGCCAAAACTTTCAAATCAGCTAGACTGCATTCGTTAAGTATTTAAATAATTTTTTTTGCAAAAAATATTCCAAATTGTGTATAAAATGATCTGATATATTCATTTCAATAACTCCATGACAGATAAAAGTGTAGCTGATTTGAATCTTTTTTGATTTTAAGCCAAAACTTTCAAATCAGCTAGACTGCATTCGTTAAGTATTTAAATAATTTTTTTTGCAAAAAATATTCCAAATTATGTATAAAAAGATCTGATATTTTCAATTTAATAATTCCTTCACAGATAAAAGTGTAGCTGATTTGAATCTTTTTTGATTTTAAGCCAAAACTTTCAAATCAGCTAGACTGCATTCGTTAAGTATTTAAATAATTTTTTTTGCAAAAAATATTCCAAATTATGTATAAAATGATCTGATATTTTCAATTTAATAATTCCTTCACAGATAAAAGTGTAGCTGATTTGAATCTTTTTTGATTTTAAGCCAAAACTTTCAAATCAGCTAGACTGCATTCGTTAAGTATTAAAACAATTTTTTTTGCAAAAAATATTCCAAATTATGTATAAAATGATCTGATATTTTCAATTTTATAATTCCTTCACAGATAAAAGCGTAGCTTATTTGAATCTTTTTTGATTTTAAGCCAAAACTTTCAAATCAGCTAGACTGCATTCGTTAAGTATTTAAATAATTTTTTTTGCAAAAAATATTCCAAATTATGTAAAAAATGAACTGATATATTCATTTCAATAACTCCTTCACAGATAAAAGTGTAGCTGATTTGAATCTTTTTTGATTTTAAGCCAAAACTTTCAAATCAGCTAGACTGCATTCGTTAAGTATTAAAATAATTTTTTTTGCAAAAAATATTCCAAATTGTGTATAAAATGATCTGATATATTCATTTCAATAACTCCTTGACAGATAAAAGTGTAGCTGATTTGAATCTTTTTTGATTTTAAGCCAAAACTTTCAAATCAGCTAGACTGCATTCGTTAAGTATTTAAATAATTTTTTTTGCAAAAAATATTCCAAAGTTTGTTTGTAAACATGTGATATTTTCAATTTAATAATTCCTTCACAGATAAAAGTGTAGCTGATTTGAATCTTTTTTGATTTTAAGCCAAAACTTTCAAATCAGCTAGACTGCATTCGTTAAGTATTTAAATAATTTTTTTTGCAAAAGATATTCCAAATTATGTATAAAATGATCTGATATTTTCAATTTAATAATCCTTCACAGATAAAAGTGTAGCTGATTTGAATCTTTTTTGATTTTAAGCCAAAACTTTCAAATCAGCTAGACTGCATTCGTTAAGTATTTAAATAATTTTTTTTGCAAAAAATATTCCAAAGTTTGTTTGTAAACATGTGATATTTTCAATTTAATAATTCCTTCACAGATATAAGCGTAGCTGATTTGAATCTTTTTTGATTTTAAGCCAAAACTTTCAAATCAGCTAGACTGCATTCGTTAAGTATTTAAATAATTTTTTTTGCAAAAAATATTCCAAATTGTGTATAAAATGATCTGATATTTTCAATTTAATAATTCCTTCACAGATAAAAGTGTAGCTGATTTGAATCTTTTTTGATTTTAAGCCAAAACTTTCAAATCAGCTAGACTGCATTCGTTAAGTATTAAAACAATTTTTTTTGCAAAAAATATTCCAAATTATGTATAAAATGATCTGATATTTTCAATTTAATAATTCCTTCACAGATAAAAGCGTAGCTGATTTGAATCTTTTTTGATTTTTAGCCAAAACTTTCAAACCAGCTAGACTGCATTCGTTAAGTATTTAAATAATTTTTTTTGCAAAAAAAATTCCAAATTATGTATAAAATGATCTGATATTTTCAATTTAATAATTCCTTCACAGATAAAAGCGTAGCTGATTTGAATCTTTTTTGATTTTAAGCCAAAACTTTCAAATCAGCTAGACTGCATTCGTTAAGTATTTAAATAATTTTTTTTGCAAAAAATATTCCAAATTATGTATAAAATGATCTGATATTTTCAATTTAATAATTCCTTCACAGATAAAAGTGTAGCTGATTTGAATCTTTTTTGATTTTAAGCCAAAACTTTCAAATCAGCTAGACTGCATTCGTTAAGTATTTAAATAATTTTTTTTGCAAAAAATATTCCAAATTATGTATAAAATGATCTGATATTTTCAATTTAATAATTCCTTCACAGATAAAAGTGTAGCTGATTTGAATCTTTTTTGATTTTAAGCCAAAACTTTCAAATCAGCTAGACTGCATTCGTTAAGTATTAAAACAATTTTTTTGCAAAAAATATTCCAAATTATGTATAAAATGATCTGATATTTTCAATTTAATAATTCCTTCACAGATAAAAGTGTAGCTGATTTGAATCTTTTTTGATTTTAAGCCAAAACTTTCAAATCAGCTAGACTGCATTCGTTAAGTATTAAAATAATTTTTTTTGCAAAAAATATTCCAAAGTTTGTTTGTAAACATGTGATATTTTCAATTTAATAATTCCTTCACAGATAAAAGCGTAGCTGATTTGAATCTTTTTTGATTTTAAGCCAAAACTTTCAAATCAGCTAGACTGCATTCGTTAAGTATTTAAATAATTTTTTTTGCAAAAAATATTCCAAATTGTGTATAAAATGATCTGATATATTCATTTCAATAACTCCTTGACAGATAAAAGTGTAGCTGATTTGAATCTTTTTTGATTTTAAGCCAAAACTTTCAAATCAGCTAGACTGCATTCGTTAAGTATTTAAATAATTTTTTTTGCAAAAAATATTCCAAATTATGTATAAAATGATCTGATATTTTCAATTTAATAATTCCTTCACAGATAAAAGTGTAGCTGATTTGAATCTTTTTTGATTTTAAGCCAAAACTTTCAAATCAGCTAGACTGCATTCGTTAAGTATTTAAATAATTTTTTTTGCAAAAAATATTCCAAATTGTGTATAAAATGATCTGATATATTCATTTCAATAACTCCTTGACAGATAAAAGCGTAGCTGATTTGAATCTTTTTTGATTTTTAGCCAAAACTTTCAAACCAGCTAGACTGCATTCGTTAAGTATTTAAATAATTTTTTTTGCAAAAAATATTCCAAATTATGTATAAAATGATCTGATATTTTCAATTTAATAATTCCTTCACAGATAAAAGTGTAGCTGATTTGAATCTTTTTTGATTTTAAGCCAAAACTTTCAAATCAGCTAGATTGCATTCGTTAAGTATTTAAATAATTTTTTTTGCAAAAAATATTCCAAATTATGTATAAAATGATCTGATATTTTCAATTTAATAATTCCTTCACAGATAAAAGTGTAGCTGATTTGAATCTTTTTTGATTTTAAGCCAAAACTTTCAAATCAGCTAGACTGCATTCGTTAAGTATTTAAATAATTTTTTTTGCAAAAAATATTCCAAATTGTGTATAAAATGATCTGATATATTCATTTCAATAACTCCTTGACAGATAAAAGTGTAGCTGATTTGAATCTTTTTTGATTTTAAGCCAAAACTTTCAAATCAGCTAGACTGCATTCGTTAAGTATTTAAATAATTTTTTTTGCAAAAAATATTCCAAATTATGTATAAAATGATCTGATATTTTCAATTTAATAATTCCTTCACAGATAAAAGCGTAGCTGATTTGAATCTTTTTTGATTTTAAGCCAAAACTTTCAAATCAGCTAGACTGCATTCGTTAAGTATTTAAATAATTTTTTTTGCAAAAAATATTCCAAATCATGTATAAAATGATCTGATATATTCATTTCAATAATTCCTTCAAAGATATAAGCGTAGCTGATTTGAATCTTTTTTGATTTTAAGCCAAAACTTTCAAATCAGCTAGACTGCATTCGTTAAGTATTTAAATAATTTTTTTTGCAAAAAATATTCCAAATTATGTATAAAATGATCTGATATTTTCAATTTTATAATTCCTTCACAGATAAAAGCGTAGCTTATTTGAATCTTTTTTGATTTTAAGCCAAAACTTTCAAATCAGCTAGACTGCATTCGTTAAGTATTTAAATAATTTTTTTTGCAAAAAATATTCCAAATTATGTAAAAAATGAACTGATATATTCATTTCAATAACTCCTTCACAGATAAAAGTGTAGCTGATTTGAATCTTTTTTGATTTTAAGCCAAAACTTTCAAATCAGCTAGACTGCATTCGTTAAGTATTAAAATAATTTTTTTTGCAAAAAATATTCCAAAGTTTGTTTGTAAACATGTGATATTTTCAATTTAATAATTCCTTCACAGATAAAAGTGTAGCTGATTTGAATCTTTTTTGATTTTAAGCCAAAACTTTCAAATCAGCTAGACTGCATTCGTTAAGTATTTAAATAATTTTTTTTGCAAAAAATATTCCAAATTATGTATAAAATGATCTGATATTTTCAATTTAATAATTCCTTCACAGATAAAAGTGTAGCTGATTTGAATCTTTTTTGATTTTAAGCCAAAACTTTCAAATCAGCTAGACTGCATTCGTTAAGTATTAAAACAATTTTTTTTGCAAAAAATATTCCAAATTATGTATAAAATGATCTGATATTTTCAATTTAATAATTCCTTCACAGATAAAAGCGTAGCTGATTTGAATCTTTTTTGATTTTTAGCCAAAACTTTCAAACCAGCTAGACTGCATTCGTTAAGTATTTAAATAATTTTTTTTGCAAAAAAAATTCCAAATTATGTATAAAATGATCTGATATTTTCAATTTAATAATTCCTTCACAGATAAAAGCGTAGCTGATTTGAATCGTTTTTGATTTTAAGCCAAAACTTTCAAATCAGCTAGACTGCATTCGTTAAGTATTTAAATAATTTTTTTTGCAAAAAATATTCCAAATTGTGTATAAAATGATCTGATATATTCATTTCAATAACTCCTTGACAGATAAAAGTGTAGCTGATTTGAATCTTTTTTGATTTTAAGCCAAAACTTTCAAATCAGCTAGACTGCATTCGTTAAGTATTTAAATAATTTTTTTTGCAAAAAATATTCCAAATTATGTATAAAATGATCTGATATTTTCAATTTAATAATTCCTTCACAGATAAAAGTGTAGCTGATTTGAATCTTTTTTGATTTTAAGCCAAAACTTTCAAATCAGCTAGACTGCATTCGTTAAGTATTTAAATAATTTTTTTTGCAAAAAATATTCCAAATTATGTATAAAATGATCTGATATTTTCAATTTAATAATTCCTTCACAGATAAAAGTGTAGCTGATTTGAATCTTTTTTGATTTTAAGCCAAAACTTTCAAATCAGCTAGACTGCATTCGTTAAGTATTAAAATAATTTTTTTTGCAAAAAATATTCCAAAGTTTGTTTGTAAACATGTGATATTTTCAATTTAATAATTCCTTCACAGATAAAAGCGTAGCTGATTTGAATCTTTTTTGATTTTAAGCCAAAACTTTCAAATCAGCTAGACTGCATTCGTTAAGTATTAAAATAATTTTTTTTGCAAAAAATATTCCAAAGTTTGTTTGTAAACATGTGATATTTTCAATTTAATAATTCCTTCACAGATAAAAGCGTAGCTGATTTGAATCGTTTTTGATTTTTAGCCAAAACTTTCAAACCAGCTAGACTGCATTCGTTAAGTATTTAAATAATTTTTTTTGCAAAAAATATTCCAAATTATGTATAAAATGATCTGATATTTTCAATTTAATAATTCCTTCACAGATAAAAGTGTAGCTGATTTGAATCTTTTTTGATTTTAAGCCAAAACTTTCAAATCAGCTAGACTGCATTCGTTAAGTATTAAAATAATTTTTTTTGCAAAAAATATTCCAAAGTTTGTTTGTAAACATGTGATATTTTCAATTTAATAATTCCTTCACAGATAAAAGCGTAGCTGATTTGAATCTTTTTTGATTTTAAGCCAAAACTTTCAAATCAGCTAGACTGCATTCGTTAAGTATTTAAATAATTTTTTTTGCAAAAAATATTCCAAATTGTGTATAAAATGATCTGATATATTCATTTCAATAACTCCTTGACAGATAAAAGTGTAGCTGATTTGAATCTTTTTTGATTTTAAGCCAAAACTTTCAAATCAGCTAGACTGCATTCGTTAAGTATTTAAATAATTTTTTTTGCAAAAAATATTCCAAATTATGTATAAAATGATCTGATATTTTCAATTTAATAATTCCTTCACAGATAAAAGTGTAGCTGATTTGAATCTTTTTTGATTTTAAGCCAAAACTTTCAAATCAGCTAGACTGCATTCGTTAAGTATTTAAATAATTTTTTTTGCAAAAAATATTCCAAATTATGTATAAAATGATCTGATATTTTCAATTTAATAATTCCTTCACAGATAAAAGTGTAGCTGATTTGAATCTTTTTTGATTTTAAGCCAAAACTTTCAAATCAGCTAGACTGCATTCGTTAAGTATTAAAACAATTTTTTTGCAAAAAATATTCCAAATTATGTATAAAATGATCTGATATTTTCAATTTAATAATTCCTTCACAGATAAAAGTGTAGCTGATTTGAATCTTTTTTGATTTTAAGCCAAAACTTTCAAATCAGCTAGACTGCATTCGTTAAGTATTAAAACAATTTTTTTGCAAAAAATATTCCAAATTATGTATAAAATGATCTGATATTTTCAATTTAATAATTCCTTCACAGATAAAAGCGTAGCTGATTTGAATCTTTTTTGATTTTTAGCCAAAACTTTCAAACCAGCTAGACTGCATTCGTTAAGTATTTAAATAATTTTTTTTGCAAAAAATATTCCAAATTATGTATAAAATGATCTGATATTTTCAATTTAATAATTCCTTCACAGATAAAAGTGTAGCTGATTTGAATCTTTTTTGATTTTAAGCCAAAACTTTCAAATCAGCTAGACTGCATTCGTTAAGTATTAAAATAATTTTTTTTGCAAAAAATATTCCAAAGTTTGTTTGTAAACATGTGATATTTTCAATTTAATAATTCCTTCACAGATAAAAGCGTAGCTGATTTGAATCTTTTTTGATTTCAAGCCAAAACTTTCAAATCAGCTAGACTGCATTCCTTAAGTATTTAAATAATTTTTTTTGCAAAAAATATTCCAAATTGTGTATAAAATGATCTGATATATTCATTTCAATAACTCCTTGACAGATAAAAGTGTAGCTGATTTGAATCTTTTTTGATTTTAAGCCAAAACTTTCAAATCAGCTAGACTGCATTCGTTAAGTATTTAAATAATTTTTTTTGCAAAAAATATTCCAAATTATGTATAAAATGATCTGATATTTTCAATTTAATAATTCCTTCACAGATAAAAGTGTAGCTGATTTGAATCTTTTTTGATTTTAAGCCAAAACTTTCAAATCAGCTAGACTGCATTCGTTAAGTATTAAAACAATTTTTTTGCAAAAAATATTCCAAATTATGTATAAAATGATCTGATATTTTCAATTTAATAATTCCTTCACAGATAAAAGCGTAGCTGATTTGAATCTTTTTTGATTTTTAGCCAAAACTTTCAAACCAGCTAGACTGCATTCGTTAAGTATTTAAATAATTTTTTTTGCAAAAAATATTCCAAATTATGTATAAAATGATCTGATATTTTCAATTTAATAATTCCTTCACAGATAAAAGTGTAGCTGATTTGAATCTTTTTTGATTTTAAGCCAAAACTTTCAAATCAGCTAGACTGCATTCGTTAAGTATTTAAATAATTTTTTTTGCAAAAAATATTCCAAATTATGTATAAAATGATCTGATATTTTCAATTTAATAATTCCTTCACAGATAAAAGTGTAGCTGATTTGAATCTTTTTTGATTTTAAGCCAAAACTTTCAAATCAGCTAGACTGCATTCGTTAAGTATTTAAATAATTTTTTTTGCAAAAAATATTCCAAATTGTGTATAAAATGATCTGATATATTCATTTCAATAACTCCTTGACAGATAAAAGTGTAGCTGATTTGAATCTTTTTTGATTTTAAGCCAAAACTTTCAAATCAGCTAGACTGCATTCGTTAAGTATTTAAATAATTTTTTTTGCAAAAAATATTCCAAATTATGTATAAAATGATCTGATATTTTCAATTTAATAATTCCTTCACAGATAAAAGTGTAGCTGATTTGAATCTTTTTTGATTTTAAGCCAAAACTTTCAAATCAGCTAGACTGCATTCGTTAAGTATTTAAATAATTTTTTTTGCAAAAAATATTCCAAATTATGTATAAAATGATCTGATATTTTCAATTTAATAATTCCTTCACAGATAAAAGTGTAGCTGATTTGAATCTTTTTTGATTTTAAGCCAAAACTTTCAAATCAGCTAGACTGCATTCGTTAAGTATTAAAACAATTTTTTTGCAAAAAATATTCCAAATTATGTATAAAATGATCTGATATTTTCAATTTAATAATTCCTTCACAGATAAAAGCGTAGCTGATTTGAATCTTTTTTGATTTTTAGCCAAAACTTTCAAACCAGCTAGACTGCATTCGTTAAGTATTTAAATAGTTTTTTTTGCAAAAAATATTCCAAATTATGTATAAAATGATCTGATATTTTCAATTTAATAATTCCTTCACAGATAAAAGTGTAGCTGATTTGAATCTTTTTTGATTTTAAGCCAAAACTTTCAAATCAGCTAGACTGCATTCGTTAAGTATTAAAATAATTTTTTTTGCAAAAAATATTCCAAAGTTTGTTTGTAAACATGTGATATTTTCAATTTAATAATTCCTTCACAGATAAAAGCGTAGCTGATTTGAATCTTTTTTGATTTTAAGCCAAAACTTTCAAATCAGCTAGACTGCATTCGTTAAGTATTTAAATAATTTTTTTTGCATAAAATATTCCAAATTATGTATAAAATGATCTGATATTTTCAATTTAATAATTCCTTCACAGATAAAAGTGTAGCTGATTTGAATCTTTTTTGATTTTTAGCCAAAACTTTCAAACCAGCTAGACTGCATTCGTTAAGTATTTAAATAATTTTTTTTGCAAAAAATATTCCAAATTGTGTATAAAATGATCTGATATATTCATTTCAATAACTCCTTGACAGATAAAAGTGTAGCTGATTTGAATCTTTTTTGATTTTAAGCCAAA
The DNA here is from genome assembly GCA_963922195.1 of Panagrolaimus sp. PS1159. Taxonomy (NCBI): domain Eukaryota; kingdom Metazoa; phylum Nematoda; class Chromadorea; order Rhabditida; family Panagrolaimidae; genus Panagrolaimus; species Panagrolaimus sp. PS1159. The sequence continues at coordinate 3,297,636 of CAWUHW010000004.1, forward strand.
ACTTTCAAATCAGCTAGACTGCATTCGTTATGTATTTAAATAATTTTTTTTGCAAAAAATATTCCAAATTATGTATAAAATGATCTGATATTTTCAATTTAATAATTCCTTCACAGATAAAAGTGTAGCTGATTTGAATCTTTTTTGATTTTAAGCCAAAACTTTCAGATCAGCTAGACTGCATTCGTTAAGTATTTAAATAATTTTTTTTGCAAAAAATATTCCAAATTATGTATAAAATGATCTGATATTTTCAATTTAATAATTCCTTCACAGATAAAAGTGTAGCTGATTTGAATCTTTTTTGATTTTAAGCCAAAACTTTCAAATCAGCTAGACTGCATTCGTTAAGTATTAAAACAATTTTTTTGCAAAAAATATTCCAAATTATGTATAAAATGATCTGATATTTTCAATTTAATAATTCCTTCACAGATAAAAGCGTAGCTGATTTGAATCTTTTTTGATTTTTAGCCAAAACTTTCAAACCAGCTAGACTGCATTCGTTAAGTATTTAAATAATTTTTTTTGCAAAAAATATTCCAAATTATGTATAAAATGATCTGATATTTTCAATTTAATAATTCCTTCACAGATAAAAGTGTAGCTGATTTGAATCTTTTTTGATTTTAAGCCAAAACTTTCAAATCAGCTAGACTGCATTCGTTAAGTATTTAAATAATTTTTTTTGCAAAAAATATTCCAAAGTTTGTTTGTAAACATGTGATATTTTCAATTTAATAATTCCTTCACAGATATAAGCGTAGCTGATTTGAATCTTTTTTGATTTTAAGCCAAAACTTTCAAATCAGCTAGACTGCATTCGTTAAGTATTAAAATAATTTTTTTTGCAAAAAATATTCCAAAGTTTGTTTGTAAACAAGTGATATTTTCAATTTAATAATTCCTTCACAGATAAAAGTGTAGCTGATTTGAATCTTTTTTGATTTTAAGCCAAAACTTTCAAATCTGCTAGACTGCATTCGTTAAGTATTAAAATAATTTTTTTTGCAAAAAATATTCCAAAGTTTGTTTGTAAACAAGTGATATTTTCAATTTAATAATTCCTTCACAGATAAAAGTGTAGCTGATTTGAATCTTTTTTGATTTTAAGCCAAAACTTTCAAATCAGCTAGACTGCATTCGTTAAGTATTAAAATAATTTTTTTTGCAAAAAATATTCCAAAGTTTGTTTGTAAACATGTGATATTTTCAATTTAATAATTCCTTCACAGATAAAAGTGTAGCTGATTTGAATCTTTTTTGATTTTAAGCCAAAACTTTCAAATCAGCTAGACTGCATTCGTTAAGTATTTAAATAATTTTTTTTGCAAAAAATATTCCAAATTGTGTATAAAATGATCTGATATATTCATTTCAATAATTCCTTCAAAGATATAAGCGTAGCTGATTTGAATCTTTTTTGATTTTAAGCCAAAACTTTCAAATCAGCTAGACTGCATTCGTTAAGTATTTAAATAATTTTTTTTGCAAAAAATATTCCAAATTGTGTATAAAATGATCTGATATATTCATTTCAATAACTCCTTGACAGATAAAAGTGTAGCTGATTTGAATCTTTTTTGATTTTAAGGCAAAACTTTCAAATCAGCTAGACTGCATTCGTTAAGTATTTAAATAATTTTTTTTGCAAAAAATATTCCAAATTATGTATAAAATGATCTGATATTTTCAATTTAATAATTCCTTCACAGATAAAAGTGTAGCTGATTTGAATCTTTTTTGATTTTAAGCCAAAACTTTCAAATCAGCTAGACTGCATTCGTTAAGTATTTAAATAATTTTTTTTGCAAAAAATATTCCAAATTGTGTATAAAATGATCTGATATAATCATTTCAATAACTCCTTGACAGATAAAAGTGTAGCTGATTTGAATCTTTTTTGATTTTAAGCCAAAACTTTCAAATCAGCTAGACTGCATTCGTTAAGTATTTAAATAATTTTTTTTGCAAAAAATATTCCAAAGTTTGTTTGTAAACATGTGATATTTTCAATTTAATAATTCCTTCACAGATAAAAGTGTAGCTGATTTGAATCTTTTTTGATTTTAAGCCAAAACTTTCAAATCAGCTAGACTGCATTCGTTAAGTATTAAAATAATTTTTTTTGCAAAAAATATTCCAAAGTTTGTTTGTAAACATGTGATATTTTCAATTTAATAATTCCTTCACAGATAAAAGTGTAGCTGATTTGAATCTTTTTTGATTTTAAGCCAAAACTTTCAAATCAGCTAGACTGCATTCGTTAAGTATTTAAATAATTTTTTTTGCAAAAAATATTCCAAATTGTGTATAAAATGATCTGATATATTCATTTCAATAACTCCTTGACAGATAAAAGTGTAGCTGATTTTAATCTTTTTTGATTTTAAGCCAAAACTTTCAAATCAGCTAGACTGCATTCGTTAAGTATTTAAATAAATTTTTTTGCAAAAAATATTCCAAATTGTGTATAAAATGATCTGATATATTCATTTCAATAACTCCTTGACAGATAAAAGTGTAGCTGATTTGAATCTTTTTTGATTTTAAGCCAAAACTTTCAAATCTGCTAGACTGCATTCGTTAAGTATTAAAATAATTTTTTTTGCAAAAAATATTCCAAAGTTTGTTTGTAAACAAGTGATATTTTCAATTTAATAATTCCTTCACAGATAAAAGTGTAGCTGATTTGAATCTTTTTTGATTTTAAGCCAAAACTTTCAAATCAGCTAGACTGCATTCGTTAAGTATTAAAATAATTTTTTTTGCAAAAAATATTCCAAAGTTTGTTTGTAAACATGTGATATTTTCAATTTAATAATTCCTTCACAGATAAAAGTGTAGCTGATTTGAATCTTTTTTGATTTTAAGCCAAAACTTTCAAATCAGCTAGACTGCATTCGTTAAGTATTTAAAAAATTTTTTTTGCAAAAAATATTCCAAATTGTGTATAAAATGATCTGATATATTCATTTCAATAATTCCTTCAAAGATATAAGCGTAGCTGATTTGAATCTTTTTTGATTTTAAGCCAAAACTTTCAAATCAGCTAGACTGCATTCGTTAAGTATTTAAATAATTTTTTTTGCAAAAAATATTCCAAATTGTGTATAAAATGATCTGATATATTCATTTCAATAACTCCTTGACAGATAAAAGTGTAGCTGATTTGAATCTTTTTTGATTTTAAGCCAAAACTTTCAAATCAGCTAGACTGCATTCGTTAAGTATTTAAATAATTTTTTTTGCAAAAAATATTCCAAATTATGTATAAAATGATCTGATATTTTCAATTTAATAATTCCTTCACAGATAAAAGTGTAGCTGATTTGAATCTTTTTTGATTTTAAGCCAAAACTTTCAAATCAGCTAGACTGCATTCGTTAAGTATTTAAATAATTTTTTTTGCAAAAAATATTCCAAATTATGTATAAAATGATCTGATATTTTCAATTTAATAATTCCTTCACAGATAAAAGTGTAGCTGATTTGAATCTTTTTTGATTTTAAGCCAAAACTTTCAAATCAGCTAGACTGCATTCGTTAAGTATTAAAACAATTTTTTTTGCAAAAAATATTCCAAATTATGTATAAAATGATCTGATATTTTCAATTTAATAATTCCTTCACAGATAAAAGTGTAGCTGATTTGAATCTTTTTTGATTTTAAGCCAAAACTTTCAAATCAGCTAGACTGCATTCGTTAAGTATTAAAATAATTTTTTTTGCAAAAAATATTCCAAAGTTTGTTTGTAAACATGTGATATTTTCAATTTAATAATTCCTTCACAGATAAAAGTGTAGCTGATTTGAATCTTTTTTGATTTTAAGCCAAAACTTTCAAATCAGCTAGACTGCATTCGTTAAGTATTTAAATAATTTTTTTTGCAAAAAATATTCCAAATTATGTATAAAATGATCTGATATTTTCAATTTAATAATTCCTTCACAGATAAAAGTGTAGCTGATTTGAATCTTTTTTGATTTTAAGCCAAAACTTTCAAATCAGCTAGACTGCATTCGTTAAGTATTTAAATAATTTTTTTTGCAAAAAATATTCCAAATTGTGTATAAAATGATCTGATATATTCATTTCAATAACTCCTTGACAGATAAAAGTGTAGCTGATTTGAATCTTTTTTGATTTTAAGCCAAAACTTTCAAATCTGCTAGACTGCATTCGTTAAGTATTAAAATAATTTTTTTTGCAAAAAATATTCCAAAGTTTGTTTGTAAACAAGTGATATTTTCAATTTAATAATTCCTTCACAGATAAAAGTGTAGCTGATTTGAATCTTTTTTGATTTTAAGCCAAAACTTTCAAATCAGCTAGACTGCATTCGTTAAGTATTAAAATAATTTTTTTTGCAAAAAATATTCCAAAGTTTGTTTGTAAACATGTGATATTTTCAATTTAATAATTCCTTCACAGATAAAAGTGTAGCTGATTTGAATCTTTTTTGATTTTAAGCCAAAACTTTCAAATCAGCTAGACTGCATTCGTTAAGTATTTAAAAAATTTTTTTTGCAAAAAATATTCCAAATTGTGTATAAAATGATCTGATATATTCATTTCAATAATTCCTTCAAAGATATAAGCGTAGCTGATTTGAATCTTTTTTGATTTTAAGCCAAAACTTTCAAATCAGCTAGACTGCATTCGTTAAGTATTTAAATAATTTTTTTTGCAAAAAATATTCCAAATTGTGTATAAAATGATCTGATATATTCATTTCAATAACTCCTTGACAGATAAAAGTGTAGCTGATTTGAATCTTTTTTGATTTTAAGCCAAAACTTTCAAATCAGCTAGACTGCATTCGTTAAGTATTTAAATAATTTTTTTTGCAAAAAATATTCCAAATTATGTATAAAATGATCTGATATTTTCAATTTAATAATTCCTTCACAGATAAAAGTGTAGCTGATTTGAATCTTTTTTGATTTTAAGCCAAAACTTTCAAATCAGCTAGACTGCATTCGTTAAGTATTAAAACAATTTTTTTTGCAAAAAATATTCCAAATTATGTTTGTAAACATGTGATATTTTCAATTTAATAATTCCTTCACAGATAAAAGTGTAGCTGATTTGAATCTTTTTTGATTTTAAGCCAAAACTTTCAAATCAGCTAGACTGCATTCGTTAAGTATTTAAATAATTTTTTTTGCAAAAAATATTCCAAATTATGTATAAAATGATCTGATATTTTCAATTTAATAATTCCTTCACAGATAAAAGTGTAGCTGATTTGAATCTTTTTTGATTTTAAGCCAAAACTTTCAAATCAGCTAGACTGCATTCGTTAAGTATTAAAACAATTTTTTTTGCAAAAAATATTCCAAATTATGTATAAAATGATCTGATATTTTCAATTTAATAATTCCTTCACAGATAAAAGTGTAGCTGATTTGAATCTTTTTTGATTTTAAGCCAAAACTTTCAAATCAGCTAGACTGCATTCGTTAAGTATTAAAATAATTTTTTTTGCAAAAAATATTCCAAAGTTTGTTTGTAAACATGTGATATTTTCAATTTAATAATTCCTTCACAGATAAAAGTGTAGCTGATTTGAATCTTTTTTGATTTTAAGCCAAAACTTTCAAATCAGCTAGACTGCATTCGTTAAGTATTTAAATAATTTTTTTTGCAAAAAATATTCCAAATTATGTATAAAATGATCTGATATTTTCAATTTAATAATTCCTTCACAGATAAAAGCGTAGCTGATGTGAATCTTTTTTGATTTTAAGCCAAAACTTTCAAATCAGCTAGACTGCATTCGTTAAGTATTTAAATAATTTTTTTTGCAAAAAATATTCCAAATCATAAATAAAATGATCTGATATATTCATTTCAATAATTCCTTCAAAGATATAAGCGTAGCTGATTTGAATCTTTTTTGATTTTAAGCCAAAACTTTCAAATCAGCTAGACTGCATTCGTTAAGTATTTAAATAATTTTTTTTGCAAAAAATATTCCAAATTATGTATAAAATGATCTGATATTTTCAATTTTATAATTCCTTCACAGATAAAAGCGTAGCTGATTTGAATCTTTTTTGATTTTAAGCCAAAACTTTCAAATCAGCTAGACTGCATTCGTCAAGTATTTAAATAATTTTTTTTGCAAAAAATTTTCCAAATTATGTAAAAAATGAACTGATATATTCATTTCAATAACTCCTTCACAGATAAAAGTGTAGCTGATTTGAATCTTTTTTGATTTTAAGCCAAAACTTTTAAATCAGCTAGACTGCATTCGTTAAGTATTTAAATAATTTTTTTTGCAAAAAATATTCCAAATTATGTATAAAATGATCTGATATTTTCAATTTAATAATTCCTTCACAGATAAAAGTGTAGCTGATTTGAATCTTTTTTGATTTTAAGCCAAAACTTTCAAATCAGCTAGACTGCATTCGTTAAGTATTAAAACAATTTTTTTTGCAAAAAATATTCCAAATTATGTATAAAATGATCTGATATTTTCAATTTAATAATTCCTTCACAGATAAAAGTGTAGCTGATTTGAATCTTTTTTGATTTTAAGCCAAAACTTTCAAATCAGCTAGACTGCATTCGTTAAGTATTAAAATAATTTTTTTTGCAAAAAATATTCCAAAGTTTGTTTGTAAACATGTGATATTTTCAATTTAATAATTCCTTCACAGATAAAAGTGTAGCTGATTTGAATCTTTTTTGATTTTAAGCCAAAACTTTCAAATCAGCTAGACTGCATTCGTTAAGTATTAAAACAATTTTTTTTGCAAAAAATATTCCAAATTATGTATAAAATGATCTGATATTTTCAATTTAATAATTCCTTCACAGATAAAAGTGTAGCTGATTTGAATCTTTTTTGATTTTAAGCCAAAACTTTCAAATCAGCTAGACTGCATTCGTTAAGTATTAAAACAATTTTTTTTGCAAAAAATATTCCAAATTATGTATAAAATGATCTGATATTTTCAATTTAATAATTCCTTCACAGATAAAAGTGTAGCTGATTTGAATCTTTTTTGATTTTAAGCCAAAACTTTCAAATCATCTAGACTGCATTCGTTAAGTATTTAAATAATTTTTTTTGCAAAAAATATTCCAAATTGTGTATAAAATGATCTGATATATTCATTTCAATAATTCCTTCAAAGATATAAGCGTAGCTGATTTGAATCTTTTTTGATTTTAAGCCAAAACTTTCAAATCAGCTAGACTGCATTCGTTAAGTATTTAAATAATTTTATTTGCAAAAAATATTCCAAGTTGTGTATAAAATGATCTGATATATTCATTTCAATAACTCCTTGACAGATAAAAGTGTAGCTGATTTGAATCTTTTTTGATTTTAAGCCAAAACTTTCAAATCAGCTAGACTGCATTCGTTAAGTATTTAAATAATTTTTTTTGCAAAAAATATTCCAAATTATGTATAAAATGATCTGATATTTTCAATTTAATAATTCCTTCACAGATAAAAGTGTAGCTGATTTGAATCTTTTTTGATTTTAAGGCCAAAACTTTCAAATCAGCTAGACTGCATTCGTTAAGTATTTAAATAATTTTTTTTGCAAAAAATATTCCAAATTATGTATAAAATGATCTGATATTTTCAATTTAATAATTCCTTCACAGATAAAAGTGTAGCTGATTTGAATCTTTTTTGATTTTAAGCCAAAACTTTCAAATCAGCTAGACTGCATTCGTTAAGTATTAAAACAATTTTTTTTGCAAAAAATATTCCAAATTATGTATAAAATGATCTGATATTTTCAATTTAATAATTCCTTCACAGATAAAAGTGTAGCTGATTTGAATCTTTTTTGATTTTAAGCCAAAACTTTCAAATCAGCTAGACTGCATTCGTTAAGTATTAAAACAATTTTTTTTGCAAAAAATATTCCAAATTATGTATAAAATGATCTGATATTTTCAATTTAATAATTCCTTCACAGATAAAAGTGTAGCTGATTTGAATCTTTTTTGATTTTAAGCCAAAACTTTCAAATCAGCTAGACTGCATTCGTTAAGTATTTAAATAATTTTTTTTGCAAAAAATATTCCAAATTATGTATAAAATGATCTGATATTTTCAATTTAATAATTTTTTCACAGATAAAAGCGTAGCTGATTTGAATCTTTTTTGATTTTTAGCCAAAACTTTCAAATCAGCTAGACTGCATTCGTTAAGTATTTAAATAATTTTTTTTGCAAAAAATATTCCAACTTATGTATAAAATGATCTGATATTTTCAATTTAATAATTCCTTCACAGATAAAAGTGTAGCTGATTTGAATCTTTTTTGATTTTAAGCCAAAACTTTCAAATCAGCTAGACTGCATTCGTTAAGTATTTAAATAATTTTTTTTGCAAAAAATATTCCAACTTATGTATAAAATGATCTGATATTTTCAATTTAATAATTCCTTCACAGATAAAAGTGTAGCTGATTTGAATCTTTTTTGATTTTAAGCCAAAACTTTCAAATCAGCTAGACTGCATTCGTTAAGTATTTAAATAATTTTTTTTGCAAAAAATATTCCAACTTATGTATAAAATGATCTGATATTTTCAATTTAATAATTCCTTCACAGATAAAAGCGTAGCTGATTTGAATCTTTTTTGATTTTAAGCCAAAACTTTCAAATCAGCTAGACTGCATTCGTTAAGTATTTAAATAATTTTTTTTGCAAAAAATATTCCAAATTATGTATAAAATGATCTGATATTTTCAATTTAATAATTCCTTCACAGATAAAAGCGTAGCTGATTTGAATCTTTTTTGATTTTAAGCCAAAACTTTCAAATCAGCTAGACTGCATTCGTTAAGTATTTAAATAATTTTTTTTGCAAAAAATATTCCAAATCATGTATAAAATGATCTGATATATTCATTTCAATAATTCCTTCAAAGATATAAGCGTAGCTGATTTGAATCTTTTTTGATTTTAAGCCAAAACTTTCAAATCAGCTAGACTGCATTCGTTAAGTATTTAAATAATTTTTTTTGCAAAAAATATTCCAAATTATGTATAAAATGATCTGATATTTTCAATTTTATAATTCCTTCACAGATAAAAGCGTAGCTGATTTGAATCTTTTTTGATTTTAAGCCAAAACTTTCAAATCAGCTAGACTGCATTCGTTAAGTATTTAAATAATTTTTTTTGCAAAAAATATTCCAACTTATGTATAAAATGATCTGATATTTTCAATTTAATAATTCCTTCACAGATAAAAGTGTAGCTGATTTGAATCTTTTTTGATTTTAAGCCAAAACTTTCAAATCAGCTAGACTGCATTCGTTAAGTATTAAAACAATTTTTTTTGCAAAAAATATTCCAAATTATGTATAAAATGATCTGATATTTTCAATTTAATAATTCCTTCACAGATAAAAGTGTAGCTGATTTGAATCTTTTTTGATTTTAAGCCAAAACTTTCAAATCAGCTAGACTGCATTCGTTAAGTATTAAAATAATTTTTTTTGCAAAAAATATTCCAAATTATGTATAAAATGATCTGATATTTTCAATTTAATAATTCCTTCACAGATAAAAGTGTAGCTGATTTGAATCTTTTTTGATTTTAAGCCAAAACTTTCAAATCAGCTAGACTGCATTCGTTAAGTATTAAAATAATTTTTTTTGCAAAAAATATTCCAAATTATGTATAAAATGACCTGATATTTTCAATTTAATAATTCCTTCACAGATAAAAGCGTAGCTGATTTGAATCTTTTTTGATTTTTAGCCAAAACTTTCAAACCAGCTAGACTGCATTCGTTAAGTATTTAAATAATTTTTTTTGCAAAAAATATTCCAAATTATGTATAAAATGATCTGATATTTTCAATTTAATAATTCCTTCACAGATAAAAGCGTAGCTGATTTGAATCTTTTTTGATTTTAAGCCAAAACTTTCAAATCAGCTAGACTGCATTCGTTAAGTATTTAAATAATTTTTTTTGCAAAAAATATTCCAAATCATGTATAAAATGATCTGATATATTCATTTCAATAATTCCTTCAAAGATATAAGCGTAGCTGATTTGAATCTTTTTTGATTTTAAGCCAAAACTTTCAAATCAGCTAGACTGCATTCGTTAAGTATTTAAATAATTTTTTTTGCAAAAAATATTCCAAATTATGTATAAAATGATCTGATATTTTCAATTTTATAATTCCTTCACAGATAAAAGCGTAGCTGATTTGAATCTTTTTTGATTTTAAGCCAAAACTTTTAAATCAGCTAGACTGCATTCGTTAAGTATTAAAACAATTTTTTTTGCAAAAAATATTCCAAATTATGTATAAAATGATCTGATATTTTCAATTTAATAATTCCTTTACAGATAAAAGTGTAGCTGATTTGAATCTTTTTTGATTTTAAGCCAAAACTTTCAAATCAGCTAGACTGCATTCGTTAAGTATTTAAATAATTTTTTTTGCAAAAAATATTCCAAATTATGTATAAAATGATCTGATATTTTCAATTTAATAATTCCTTCACAGATAAAAGTGTAGCTGATTTGAATCTTTTTTGATTTTAAGCCAAAACTTTCAAATCAGCTAGACTGCATTCGTTAAGTATTAAAACAATTTTTTTTGCAAAAAATATTCCAAATTATGTATAAAATGATCTGATATTTTCAATTTAATAATTCCTTCACAGATAAAAGTGTAGCTGATTTGAATCTTTTTTGATTTTAAGCCAAAACTTTCAAATCAGCTAGACTGCATTCGTTAAGTATTTAAATAATTTTTTTTGCAAAAAATATTCCAAATTATGTATAAAATGATCTGATATTTTCAATTTAATAATTTTTTCACAGATAAAAGCGTAGCTGATTTGAATCTTTTTTGATTTTTAGCCAAAACTTTCAAACCAGCTAGACTGCATTCGTTAAGTATTTAAATAATTTTTTTTGCAAAAAATATTCCAAATTATGTATAAAATGATCTGATATTTTCAATTTAATAATTCCTTCACAGATAAAAGCGTAGCTGATTTGAATCTTTTTTGATTTTAAGCCAAAACTTTCAAATCAGCTAGACTGCATTCGTTAAGTATTTAAATAATTTTTTTTGCAAAAAATATTCCAAATCATGTATAAAATGATCTGATATATTCATTTCAATAATTCCTTCAAAGATATAAGCGTAGCTGATTTGAATCTTTTTTGATTTTAAGCCAAAACTTTCAAATCAGCTAGACTGCATTCGTTAAGTATTTAAATAATTTTTTTTGCAAAAAATATTCCAAATTATGTATAAAATGATCTGATATTTTCAATTTTATAATTCCTTCACAGATAAAAGCGTAGCTGATTTGAATCTTTTTTGATTTTAAGCCAAAACTTTCAAATCAGCTAGACTGCATTCGTTAAGTATTTAAATAATTTTTTTTGCAAAAAATATTCCAACTTATGTATAAAATGATCTGATATTTTCAATTTAATAATTCCTTCACAGATAAAAGTGTAGCTGATTTGAATCTTTTTTGATTTTAAGCCAAAACTTTCAAATCAGCTAGACTGCATTCGTTAAGTATTAAAACAATTTTTTTTGCAAAAAATATTCCAAATTATGTATAAAATGATCTGATATTTTCAATTTAATAATTCCTTCACAGATAAAAGTGTAGCTGATTTGAATCTTTTTTGATTTTAAGCCAAAACTTTCAAATCAGCTAGACTGCATTCGTTAAGTATTAAAATAATTTTTTTTGCAAAAAATATTCCAAATTATGTATAAAATGATCTGATATTTTCAATTTAATAATTCCTTCACAGATAAAAGTGTAGCTGATTTGAATCTTTTTTGATTTTAAGCCAAAACTTTCAAATCAGCTAGACTGCATTCGTTAAGTATTAAAATAATTTTTTTTGCAAAAAATATTCCAAATTATGTATAAAATGATCTGATATTTTCAATTTAATAATTCCTTCACAGATAAAAGCGTAGCTGATTTGAATCTTTTTTGATTTTTAGCCAAAACTTTCAAACCAGCTAGACTGCATTCGTTAAGTATTTAAATAATTTTTTTTGCAAAAAATATTCCAAATTATGTATAAAATGATTTGATATTTTCAATTTAATAATTCCTTCACAGATAAAAGCGTAGCTGATTTGAATCTTTTTTGATTTTAAGCCAAAACTTTCAAATAAGCTAGACTGCATTCGTTAAGTATTTAAATAATTTTTTTTGCAAAAAATATTCCAAATCATGTATAAAATGATCTGATATATTCATTTCAATAATTCCTTCAAAGATATAAGCGTAGCTGATTTGAATCTTTTTTGATTTTAAGCCAAAACTTTCAAATCAGCTAGACTGCATTCGTTAAGTATTTAAATAATTTTTTTTGCAAAAAATATTCCAAATTATGTATAAAATGATCTGATATTTTCAATTTTATAATTCCTTCACAGATAAAAGCGTAGCTGATTTGAATCTTTTTTGATTTTAAGCCAAAACTTTCAAATCAGCTAGACTGCATTCGTTAAGTATTTAAATAATTTTTTTTGCAAAAAATATTCCAAATTATGTAAAAAATGAACTGATATATTCATTTCAATAACTCCTTCACAGATAAAAGTGTAGCTGATTTGAATCTTTTTTGATTTTAAGCCAAAACTTTTAAATCAGCTAGACTGCATTCGTTAAGTATTAAAACAATTTTTTTTGCAAAAAATATTCCAAATTATGTATAAAATGATCTGATATTTTCAATTTAATAATTCCTTTACAGATAAAAGTGTAGCTGATTTGAATCTTTTTTGATTTTAAGCCAAAACTTTCAAATCAGCTAGACTGCATTCGTTAAGTATTTAAATAATTTTTTTTGCAAAAAATATTCCAAATTGTGTATAAAATGATCTGATATATTCATTTCAATAACTCCTTGACAGATAAAAGTGTAGCTGATTTGAATCTTTTTTGATTTTAAGCCAACACTTTCAAATCAGCTAGACTGCATTCGTTAAGTATTAAAATAATTTTTTTTGCAAAAAATATTCCAAAGTTTGTTTGTAAACATGTGATATTTTCAATTTAATAATTCCTTCACAGATAAAAGTGTAGCTGATTTGAATCTTTTTTGATTTTAAGCCAAAACTTTCAAATCAGCTAGACTGCATTCGTTAAGTATTAAAATAATTTTTTTTGCAAAAAATATTCCAAAGTTTGTTTGTAAACATGTGATATTTTCAATTTAATAATTCCTTCACAGATATAAGCGTAGCTGATTTGAATCTTTTTTAATTTTAAGCCAAAACTTTCAAATCAGCTAGACTGCATTCGTTAAGTATTTAAATAATTTTTTTTGCAAAAAATATTCCAAATTGTGTATAAAATGATCTGATATATTCATTTCAATAACTCCTTGACAGATAAAAGTGTAGCTGATTTGAATCTTTTTTGATTTTAAGCCAAAACTTTCAAATCAGCTAGACTGCATTCGTTAAGTATTTAAATAATTTTTTTTGCAAAAAATATTCCAAATTATGTATAAAATGATCTGATATTTTCAATTTAATAATTCCTTCACAGATAAAAGTGTAGCTGATTTGAATCTTTTTTGATTTTAAGCCAAAACTTTCAAATCAGCTAGACTGCATTCGTTAAGTATTTAAATAATTTTTTTTGCAAAAAATATTCCACATTATGTACAAAATGATCTGATATTTTCAATTTAATAATTCCTTCACAGATAAAAGTGTTGCTGATTTGAATCTTTTTTGATTTTAAGCCAAAACTTTCAAATCAGCTAGACTGCATTCGTTAAGTATTAAAACAATTTTTTTTGCAAAAAATATTCCAAATTATGTATAAAATGATCTGACATTTTCAATTTAATAATTCCTTCACAGATAAAAGCGTAGCTGATTTGAATCTTTTTTGATTTTTAGCCAAAACTTTCAAACCAGCTAGACTGCATTCGTTAAGTATTTAAATAATTTTTTTTGCAAAAAATATTCCAAATTATGTATAAAATGATCTGATATTTTCAATTTAATAATTCCTTCACAGATAAAAGCGTAGCTGATTTGAATCTTTTTTGATTTTAAGCCAAAACTTTCAAATCAGCTAGACTGCATTCGTTAAGTATTTAAATAATTTTTTTTGCAAAAAATATTCCAAATTGTGTATAAAATGATCAGATATTTTCAATTTTATAATTCCTTCACAGATAAAAGCGTAGCTGATTTGAATCTTTTTTGATTTTAAGCCAAAACTTTCAAATCAGCTAGACTGCATTCGTTAAGTATTTAAATAATTTTTTTTGCAAAAAATATTCCAAATTATGTAAAAAATGAACTGATATATTCATTTCAATAACTCCTTCACAGATAAAAGTGTAGCTGATTTGAATCTTTTTTGATTTTAAGCCAAAACTTTTAAATCAGCTAGACTGCATTCGTTAAGTATTAAAACAATTTTTTTTGCAAGAAATATTCCAAATTATGTATAAAATGATCTGATATTTTCAATTTAATAATTCCTTCACAGATAAAAGTGTAGCTGATTTGAATCTTTTTTGATTTTAAGCCAAAACTTTCAAATCAGCTAGACTGCATTCGTTAAGTATTTAAATAATTTTTTTTGCAAAAAATATTCCAAATTGTGTATAAAATGATCTGATATATTCATTTCAATAACTCCTTGACAGATAAAAGTGTAGCTGATTTGAATCTTTTTTGATTTTAAGCCAAAACTTTCAAATCAGCTAGACTGCATTCGTTAAGTATTTAAATAATTTTTTTTGCAAAAAATATTCCAAATTATGTATAAAATGATCTGATATTTTCAATTTTATAATTCCTTCACAGATAAAAGCGTAGCTGATTTGAATCTTTTTTGATTTTAAGCCAAAACTTTCAAATCAGCTAGACTGCATTCGTTAAGTATTTAAATAATTTTTTTTGCAAAAAATATTCCAAATTATGTATAAAATGATCTGATATTTTCAATTTAATAATTCCTTCACAGATAAAAGTGTAGCTGATTTGAATCTTTTTTGATTTTAAGCCAAAACTTTCAAATCAGCTAGACTGCATTCGTTAAGTATTAAAATAATATTTTTTGCAAAAAATATTCCTAAGTTTGTTTGTAAACATGTGATATTTTCAATTTAATAATTCCTTCACAGATAAAAGTGTAGCTGATTTGAATCTTTTTTGATTTTAAGCCAAAACTTTCAAATCAGCTAGACTGCATTCGTTAAGTATTAAAATAATTTTTTTTGCAAAAAATATTCCAAAGTTTGTTTGTAAACATGTGATATTTTCAATTTAATAATTCCTTCACAGATAAAAGTGTAGCTGATTTGAATCTTTTTTGATTTTAAGCCAAAACTTTCAAATCAGCTAGACTGCATTCGTTAAGTATTAAAACAATTTTTTTTGCAAAAAATATTCCAAATTATGTATAAAATGATCTGATATTTTCAATTTAATAATTCCTTCACAGATAAAAGTGTAGCTGATTTGAATCTTTTTTGATTTTAAGCCAAAACTTTCAAATCAGCTAGACTGCATTCGTTAAGTATTAAAATAAATTTTTTTGCAAAAAATATTCCAAATTATGTATAAAATGATCTGATATTTTCAATTTAATAATTCCTTCACAGATAAAAGTGTAGCTGATTTGAATCTTTTTTGATTTTAAGCCAAAACTTTCAAATCAGCTAGACTGCATTCGTTAAGTATTTAAATAATTTTTTTTGCAAAAAATATTCCAAATTATGTATAAAATGATCTGATATTTTCAATTTAATAATTCCTTCACAGATAAAAGTGTAGCTGATTTGAATCTTTTTTGATTTTAAGCCAAAACTTTCAAACCAGCTAGACTGCATTCGTTAAGTATTTAAATAATTTTTTTTGCAAAAAATATTCCAAATTATGTATAAAATGATCTGATATTTTCAATTTAATAATTCCTTCACAGATAAAAGCGTAGCTGATTTGAATCTTTTTTGATTTTAAGCCAAAACTTTCAAATCAGCTAGACTGCATTCGTTAAGTATTTAAATAATTTTTTTTGCAAAAAATATTCCAAATTATGTATAAAATGATCTGATATTTTCAATTTAATAATTCCTTCACAGATAAAAGCGTAGCTGATTTAAATCTTTTTTGATTTTTAGCCAAAACTTTCAAACCAGCTAGACTGCATTCGTTAAGTATTTAAATAATTTTTTTTGCAAAAAATATTCCAAATTATGTATAAAATGATCTGATATTTTCAATTTAATAATTCCTTCACAGATAAAAGCGTAGCTGATTTGAATCTTTTTTGATTTTAAGCCAAAACTTTCAAATCAGCTAGACTGCATTCGTTAAGTATTTAAATAATTTTTTTTGCAAAAAATATTCCAAATCATGTATAAAATGATCTGATATATTCATTTCAATAATTCCTTCAAAGATATAAGCGTAGCTGATTTGAATCTTTTTTGATTTTAAGCCAAAACTTTCAAATCAGCTAGACTGCATTCGTTAAGTATTTAAATAATTTTTTTTGCAAAAAATATTCCAAATTATGTATAAAATGATCTGATATTTTCAATTTTATAATTCCTTCACAGATAAAAGCGTAGCTGATTTGAATCTTTTTTGATTTTAAGCCAAAACTTTCAAATCAGCTAGACTGCATTCGTTAAGTATTTAAATAATTTTTTTTGCAAAAATATTCCAAATTATGTAAAAAATGAACTGATATATTCATTTCAATAACTCCTTCACAGATAAAAGTGTAGCTGATTTGAATCTTTTTTGATTTTATGCCAAAACTTTTAAATCAGCTAGACTGCATTCGTTAAGTATTAAAACAATTTTTTTTGCAAAAAATATTCCAAATTATGTATAAAATGATCTGATATTTTCAATTTAATAATTCCTTCACAGATAAAAGTGTAGCTGATTTGAATCTTTTTTGATTTTAAGCCAAAACTTTCAAATCAGCTAGACTGCATTCGTTAAGTATTTAAATAATTTTTTTTGCAAAAAATATTCCAAATTGTGTATAAAATGATCTGATATATTCATTTCAATAACTCCTTGACAGATAAAAGTGTAGCTGATTTGAATCTTTTTTGATTTTAAGCCAAAACTTTCAAATCAGCTAGACTGCATTCGTTAAGTATTTAAATAATTTTTTTTGCAAAAAATATTCCAAATTATGTAAAAAATGAACTGATATATTCATTTCAATAACTCCTTCACAGATAAAAGTGTAGCTGATTTGAATCTTTTTTGATTTTAAGCCAAAACTTTTAAATCAGCTAGACTGCATTCGTTAAGTATTAAAACAATTTTTTTTGCAAAAAATATTCCAAATTATGTAAAAAATGAACTGATATATTCATTTCAATAACTCCTTCACAGATAAAAGTGTAGCTGATTTGAATCTTTTTTGATTTTAAGCCAAAACTTTCAAATCAGCTAGACTGCATTCGTTAAGTATTAAAACAATTTTTTTTGCAAAAAATATTCCAAATTATGTATAAAATGATCTGATATTTTCAATTTAATAATTCCTTCACAGATAAAAGTGTAGCTGATTTGAATCTTTTTTGATTTTAAGCCAAAACTTTCAAATCAGCTAGACTGCATTCGTTAAGTATTAAAATAAATTTTTTTGCAAAAAATATTCCAAATTATGTATAAAATGATCTGATATTTTCAATTTAATAATTCCTTCACAGATAAAAGCGTAGCTGATTTAAATCTTTTTTGATTTTTAGCCAAAACTTTCAAACCAGCTAGACTGCATTCGTTAAGTATTTAAATAATTTTTTTTGCAAAAAATATTCCAAATTATGTATAAAATGATCTGATATTTTCAATTTAATAATTCCTTCACAGATAAAAGCGTAGCTGATTTGAATCTTTTTTGATTTTAAGCCAAAACTTTCAAATCAGCTAGACTGCATTCGTTAAGTATTTAAATAATTTTTTTTGCAAAAAATATTCCAAATCATGTATAAAATGATCTGATATATTCATTTCAATAATTCCTTCAAAGATATAAGCGTAGCTGATTTGAATCTTTTTTGATTTTAAGCCAAAACTTTCAAATCAGCTAGACTGCATTCGTTAAGTATTTAAATAATTTTTTTTGCAAAAAATATTCCAAATTATGTATAAAATGATCTGATATTTTCAATTTTATAATTCCTTCACAGATAAAAGCGTAGCTGATTTGAATCTTTTTTGATTTTAAGCCAAAACTTTCAAATCAGCTAGACTGCATTCGTTAAGTATTTAAATAATTTTTTTTGCAAAAATATTCCAAATTATGTAAAAAATGAACTGATATATTCATTTCAATAACTCCTTCACAGATAAAAGTGTAGCTGATTTGAATCTTTTTTGATTTTATGCCAAAACTTTTAAATCAGCTAGACTGCATTCGTTAAGTATTAAAACAATTTTTTTTGCAAAAAATATTCCAAATTATGTATAAAATGATCTGATATTTTCAATTTAATAATTCCTTCACAGATAAAAGTGTAGCTGATTTGAATCTTTTTTGATTTTAAGCCAAAACTTTCAAATCAGCTAGACTGCATTCGTTAAGTATTTAAATAATTTTTTTTGCAAAAAATATTCCAAATTGTGTATAAAATGATCTGATATATTCATTTCAATAACTCCTTGACAGATAAAAGTGTAGCTGATTTGAATCTTTTTTGATTTTAAGCCAAAACTTTCAAATCAGCTAGACTGCATTCGTTAAGTATTTAAATAATTTTTTTTGCAAAAAATATTCCAAATTATGTAAAAAATGAACTGATATATTCATTTCAATAACTCCTTCACAGATAAAAGTGTAGCTGATTTGAATCTTTTTTGATTTTAAGCCAAAACTTTTAAATCAGCTAGACTGCATTCGTTAAGTATTAAAATAATTTTTTTTGCAAAAAATATTCCAAAGTTTGTTTGTAAACATGTGATATTTTCAATTTAATAATTCCTTCACAGATAAAAGTGTAGCTGATTTGAATCTTTTTTGATTTTAAGCCAAAACTTTCAAATCAGCTAGACTGCATTCGTTAAGTATTAAAATAATTTTTTTTGCAAAAAATATTCCAAAGTTTGTTTGTAAACATGTGATATTTTCAATTTAATAATTCCTTCACAGATATAAGCGTAGCTGATTTGAATCTTTTTTGATTTTAAGCCAAAACTTTCAAATCAGCTAGACTGCATTCGTTAAGTATTAAAACAATTTTTTTTGCAAAAAATATTCCAAATTATGTATAAAATGATCTGATATTTTCAATTTAATAATTCCTTCACAGATAAAAGTGTAGCTGATTTGAATCTTTTTTGATTTTATGCCAAAACTTTTAAATCAGCTAGACTGCATTCGTTAAGTATTAAAACAATTTTTTTTGCAAAAAATATTCCAAATTATGTATAAAATGATCTGATATTTTCAATTTAATAATTCCTTCACAGATAAAAGTGTAGCTGATTTGAATCTTTTTTGATTTTAAGCCAAAACTTTCAAATCAGCTAGACTGCATTCGTTAAGTATTTAAATAATTTTTTTTGCAAAAAATATTCCAAATTGTGTATAAAATGATCTGATATATTCATTTCAATAACTCCTTGACAGATAAAAGTGTAGCTGATTTGAATCTTTTTTGATTTTAAGCCAAAACTTTCAAATCAGCTAGACTGCATTCGTTAAGTATTTAAATAATTTTTTTTGCAAAAAATATTCCAAATTATGTAAAAAATGAACTGATATATTCATTTCAATAACTCCTTCACAGATAAAAGTGTAGCTGATTTGAATCTTTTTTGATTTTAAGCCAAAACTTTTAAATCAGCTAGACTGCATTCGTTAAGTATTAAAATAATTTTTTTTGCAAAAAATATTCCAAAGTTTGTTTGTAAACATGTGATATTTTCAATTTAATAATTCCTTCACAGATAAAAGTGTAGCTGATTTGAATCTTTTTTGATTTTAAGCCAAAACTTTCAAATCAGCTAGACTGCATTCGTTAAGTATTAAAATAATTTTTTTTGCAAAAAATATTCCAAAGTTTGTTTGTAAACATGTGATATTTTCAATTTAATAATTCCTTCACAGATATAAGCGTAGCTGATTTGAATCTTTTTTGATTTTAAGCCAAAACTTTCAAATCAGCTAGACTGCATTCGTTAAGTATTTAAATAATTTTTTTTGCAAAAAATATTCCAAATTGTGTATAAAATGATCTGATATATTCATTTCAATAACTCCTTGACAGATAAAAGTGATTTGAATCTTTTTTGATTTTAAGCCAAAACTTTCAAATCAGCTAGACTGCATTCGTTAAGTATTTAAATAATTTTTTTTGCAAAAAATATTCCAAATTATGTATAAAATGATCTGATATTTTCAATTTAATAATTCCTTCACAGATAAAAGTGTAGCTGATTTGAATCTTTTTTGATTTTAAGCCAAAACTTTCAAATCAGCTAGACTGCATTCGTTAAGTATTTAAATAATTTTTTTTGCAAAAAATATTCCACATTATGTACAAAATGATCTGATATTTTCAATTTAATAATTCCTTCACAGATAAAAGTGTAGCTGATTTGAATCTTTTTTGATTTTAAGCCAAAACTTTCAAATCAGCTAGACTGCATTCGTTAAGTATTAAAACAATTTTTTTTGCAAAAAATATTCCAAATTATGTATAAAATGATCTGATATTTTCAATTTAATAATTCCTTCACAGATAAAAGCGTAGCTGATTTGAATCTTTTTTGATTTTTAGCCAAAACTTTCAAACCAGCTAGACTGCATTCGTTAAGTATTTAAATAATTTTTTTTGCAAAAAATATTCCAAATTATGTATAAAATGATCTGATATTTTCAATTTAATAATTCCTTCACAGATAAAAGCGTAGCTGATTTGAATCTTTTTTGATTTTAAGCCAAAACTTTCAAATCAGCTAGACTGCATTCGTTAAGTATTTAAATAATTTTTTTTGCAAAAAATATTCCAAATTGTGTATAAAATGATCTGATATATTCATTTCAATAACTCCTTGACAGATAAAAGTGTAGCTGATTTGAATCTTTTTTGATTTTAAGCCAAAACTTTCAAATCAGCTAGACTGCATTCGTTAAGTATTAAAATAATTTTTTTTGCAAAAAATATTCCTAAGTTTGTTTGTAAACATGTGATATTTTCAATTTAATAATTCCTTCACAGATAAAAGTGTAGCTGATTTGAATCTTTTTTGATTTTAAGCCAAAACTTTCAAATCAGCTAGACTGCATTCGTTAAGTATTAAAATAATTTTTTTTGCAAAAAATATTCCAAAGTTTGTTTGTAAACATGTGATATTTTCAATTTAATAATTCCTTCACAGATAAAAGTGTAGCTGATTTGAATCTTTTTTGATTTTAAGCCAAAACTTTCAAATCAGCTAGACTGCATTCGTTAAGTATTAAAATAATTTTTTTTGCAAAAAATATTCCAAATTGTGTATAAAATGATCTGATATATTCATTTCAATAACTCCTTGACAGATAAAAGTGTAGCTGATTTGAATCTTTTTTGATTTTAAGCCAAAACTTTCAAATCAGCTAGACTGCATTCGTTAAGTATTTAAATAATTTTTTTTGCAAAAAATATTCCAAATTATGTATAAAATGATCTGATATTTTCAATTTAATAATTCCTTCACAGATAAAAGTGTAGCTGATTTGAATCTTTTTTGATTTTAAGCCAAAACTTTCAAATCAGCTAGACTGCATTCGTAAAGTATTAAAACAATTTTTTTTGCAAAAAATATTCCAAATTATGTATAAAATGATCTGATATTTTCAATTTAATAATTCCTTCACAGATAAAAGTGTAGCTGATTTGAATCTTTTTTGATTTTAAGCCAAAACTTTCAAATCAGCTAGACTGCATTCGTAAAGTATTAAAACAATTTTTTTTGCAAAAAATATTCCAAATTATGTATAAAATGATCTGATATTTTCAATTTAATAATTCCTTCACAGATAAAAGCGTAGCTGATTTGAATCTTTTTTGATTTTTAGCCAAAACTTTCAAACCAGCTAGACTGCATTCGTTAAGTATTTAAATAATTTTTTTTGCAAAAAATATTCCAAATTATGTATAAAATGATCTGATATTTTCAATTTAATAATTCCTTCACAGATAAAAGCGTAGCTGATTTGAATCTTTTTTGATTTTAAGCCAAAACTTTCAAATCAGCTAGAATGCATTCGTTAAGTATTTAAATAATTTTTTTTGCAAAAAATATTCCAAATTGTGTATAAAATGATCTGATATATTCATTTCAATAACTCCTTGACAGATAAAAGTGTAGCTGATTTGAATCTTTTTTGATTTTAAGCCAAAACTTTCAAATCAGCTAGACTGCATTCGTTAAGTATTTAAATAATTTTTTTTGCAAAAAATATTCCAAATTATGTATAAAATGATCTGATATTTTCAATTTAATAATTCCTTCAC
Organism: Panagrolaimus sp. PS1159; assembly: GCA_963922195.1. Taxonomy (NCBI): domain Eukaryota; kingdom Metazoa; phylum Nematoda; class Chromadorea; order Rhabditida; family Panagrolaimidae; genus Panagrolaimus; species Panagrolaimus sp. PS1159. The sequence goes on from CAWUHW010000004.1 coordinate 3,320,142, forward strand.
AGATAAAAGTGTAGCTGATTTGAATCTTTTTTGATTTTAAGCCAAAACTTTCAAATCAGCTAGACTGCATTCGTTAAGTATTTAAATAATTTTTTTTGCAAAAAATATTCCAAATTATGTATAAAATGATCTGATATTTTCAATTTAATAATTCCTTCACAGATAAAAGTGTAGCTGATTTGAATCTTTTTTGATTTTAAGCCAAAACTTTCAAATCAGCTAGACTGCATTCGTCAAGTATTAAAACAATTTTTTTTGCAAAAAATATTCCAAATTATGTATAAAATGATCTGATATTTTCAATTTAATAATTCCTTCACAGATAAAAGCGTAGCTGATTTGAATCTTTTTTGATTTTTAGCCAAAACTTTCAAACCAGCTAGACTGCATTCGTTAAGTATTTAAATAATTTTTTTTGCAAAAAATATTCCAAATTATGTATAAAATGATCTGATATTTTCAATTTAATAATTCCTTCACAGATAAAAGCGTAGCTGATTTGAATCTTTTTTGATTTTAAGCCAAAACTTTCAAATCAGCTAGACTGCATTCGTTAAGTATTTAAATAATTTTTTTTGCAAAAAATATTCCAAATTATGTCTAAAATGATCTGATATTTTCAATTTTATAATACCTTCACAGATAAAAGCGTAGATGATTTGAATCTTTTTTGATTTTAAGCCAAAACTTTCAAATCAGCTAGACTGCATTCGTTAAGTATTTAAATAATTTTTTTTGCAAAAAATTTTCCAAATTATGTAAAAAATGAACTGATATATTCATTTCAATAACTCCTTCACAGATAAAAGTGTAGCTGATTTGAATCTTTTTTGATTTTAAGCCAAAACTTTTAAATCAGCTAGACTGCATTCGTTAAGTATTAAAACAATTTTTTTTGCAAAAAATATTCCAAATTATGTATAAAATGATCTGATATTTTCAATTTAATAATTCCTTCACAGATAAAAGTGTAGCTGATTTGAATCTTTTTTGATTTTAAGCCAAAACTTTCAAATCAGCTAGACTGCATTCGTTAAGTATTTAAATAATTTTTTTTGCAAAAAATATTCCAAATTGTGTATAAAATGATCTGATATATTCATTTCAATAACTCCTTGACAGATAAAAGTGTAGCTGATTTGAATCTTTTTTGACTTTAAGCCAAAACTTTCAAATCAGCTAGACTGCATTCGTTAAGTATTAAAATAATTTTTTTTGCAAAAAATATTCCAAAGTTTGTTTGTAAACATGTGATATTTTCAATTTAATAATTCCTTCACAGATAAAAGTGTAGCTGATTTGAATCTTTTTTGATTTTAAGCCAAAACTTCCAAATCAGCTAGACTGCATTCGTTAAGTATTAAAATAATTTTTTTTGCAAAAAATATTCCAAAGTTTGTTTGTAAACATGTGATATTTTCAATTTAATAATTCCTTCACAGATAAAAGTGTAGCTGATTTGAATCTTTTTTGATTTTAAGCCAAAACTTTCAAATCAGCTAGACTGCATTTGTAAAGTATTAAAACAATTTTTTTTGCAAAAAGTATTCCAAATTATGTATAAAATGATCTGATATTTTCAATTTAATAATTCCTTCACAGATAAAAGCGTAGCTGATTTGAATCTTTTTTGATTTTTAGCCAAAACTTTCAAACCAGCTAGACTGCATTCGTTAAGTATTTAAATAATTTTTTTTGCAAAAAATATTCCGAACTATGTATAAAATGATCTGATATTTTCAATTTAATAATTCCTTCACAGATAAAAGCGTAGCTGATTTGAATCTTTTTTGATTTTAAGCCAAAACTTTCAAATCAGCTAGACTGCATTCGTTAAGTATTTAAATAATTTTTTTTGCAAAAAATATTCCAAATTGTGTATAAAATGATCTGATATATTCATTTCAGTAACTCCTTGACAGATAAAAGTGTAGCTGATTTGAATCTTTTTTGATTTTAAGCCAAAACTTTCAAATCAGCTAGACTGCATTCGTTAAGTATTTAAATAATTTTTTTTGCAAAAAATATTCCAAATTATGTCTAAAATGATCTGATATTTTCAATTTTATAATTCCTTCACAGATAAAAGCGTAGCTGATTTGAATCTTTTTTGATTTTAAGCCAAAACTTTCAAATCAGCTAGACTGCATTCGTTAAGTATTTAAATAATTTTTTTTGCAAAAAATATTCCAAATTATGTATAAAATGATCTGATATTTTCAATTTTATAATTCCTTCACAGATAAAAGCGTAGCTGATTTGAATCTTTTTTGATTTTAAGCCAAAACTTTCAAATCAGCTAGACTGCATTCGTTAAGTATTTAAATAATTTTTTTTGCAAAAAATATTCCAAATTATGTAAAAAATGAACTGATATATTCATTTCAATAACTCCTTCACAGATAAAAGTGTAGCTGATTTGAATCTTTTTTGATTTTAAGCCAAAACTTTTAAATCAGCTAGACTGCATTCGTTAAGTATTAAAACAATTTTTTTTGCAAAAAATATTCCAAATTATGTATAAAATGATCTGATATTTTCAATTTTATAATTCCTTCACAGATAAAAGCGTAGCTGATTTGAATCTTTTTTGATTTTAAGCCAAAACTTTCAAATCAGCTAGACTGCATTCGTTAAGTATTTAAATAATTTTTTTTGCAAAAAATATTCCAAATTATGTAAAAAATGAACTGATATATTCATTTCAATAACTCCTTCACAGATAAAAGTGTAGCTGATTTGAATCTTTTTTGATTTTAAGCCAAAACTTTCAAATCAGCTAGACTGCATTCGTAAAGTATTAAAACAATTTTTTTTGCGAAAAATATTCCAAATTATGTATAAAATGATCTGATATTTTCAATTTAAAAATTCCTTCACAGATAAAAGTGTAGCTGATTTGAATCTTTTTTGATTTTAAGCCAAAACTTTCAAATCAGCTAGACTCCATTCGTGAAGTATTAAAACAATTTTTTTTGCAAAAAATATTCCAAATTATGTATAAAATGATCTGATATATTCATTTCAATAACTCCTTCACAGATAAAAGTGTAGCTGATTTGAATCTTTTTTGATTTTAAGCCAAAACTTTTAAATCAGCTAGACTGCATTCGTTAAGTATTAAAACAATTTTTTTTGCAAAAAATATTCCAAATTATGTATAAAATGATCTGATATTTTCAATTTAAAAATTCCTTCACAGATAAAAGTGTAGCTGATTTGAATCTTTTTTGATTTTAAGCCAAAACTTTCAAATCAGCTAGACTGCATTCGTAAAGTATTAAAACAATTTTTTTTGCGAAAAATATTCCAAATTATGTATAAAATGATCTGATATTTTCAATTTAAAAATTCCTTCACAGATAAAAGAGTAGCTGATTTGAATCTTTTTTGATTTTAAGCCAAAACTTTCAAATCAGCTAGACTCCATTCGTGAAGTATTAAAACAATTTTTTTTGCAAAAAATATTCCAAATTATGTATAAAATGATCTGATATATTCATTTCAATAACTCCTTCACAGATAAAAGTGTAGCTGATTTGAATCTTTTTTGATTTTAAGCCAAAACTTTCAAATCAGCTAGACTCCATTCGTGAAGTATTAAAACAATTTTTTTTGCAAAAAATATTCCAAATTATGTATAAAATGATCTGATATATTCATTTCAATAATTCCTTCACAGATAAAAGTGTAGCTGATTTGAATCTTTTTTGATTTTAAGCCAAAACTTTCAAATCAGCTAGACTGCATTCGTAAAGTATTAAAACAATTTTTTTTGCGAAAAATATTCCAAATTATGTATAAAATTATCTGATATTTTCAATTTAAAAATTCCTTCACAGATAAAAGTGTAGCTGATTTGAATCTTTTTTGATTTTAAGCCAAAACTTTCAAATCAGCTAGACTGCATTCGTAAAGTATTAAAATAATTTTTTTTGCAAAAAATATTACAAATTATGTATAAAATGATCTGATATTTTCAATTTAATAATTCCTTCACAGATAAAAGTGTAGCTGATTTGAATCTTTTTTGATTTTAAGCCAAAACTTTCAAATCAGCTAGACTGCATTCCTAAAGTATTAAAACAATTTTTTTTGCAAAAAATATTCCAAATTATGTAAAAAATGATCTGATAATTTCAATTTAATAATTCCTTCACAGATAAAAGCGTAGCTGATTTGAATCTTTTTTGATTTTAAGCCAAAACTTTCCAATCAGCTAGACTCCATTCGTGAAGTATTAAAACAATTTTTTTTGCAAAAAATATTCCAAATTATGTATAAAATGATCTGATATTTTCAATTTAATAATTCCTTCACAGATAAAAGTGTAGCTGATTTGAATCTTTTTTGATTTTAAGCCAAAACTTTCAAATCAGCTAGACTGCATTCGTAAAGTATTAAAATAACTTTTTTTTGCAAAAAATATTCCAAATTATGTATAAAATGATCTGATATTTTCAATTTAATAATTCCTTCACAGATCAAAGTGTAGCTGATTTGAATCTTTTTTGATTTTAAGCCAAAACTTTCAAATCAGCTAGACTCCATTCGTGAAGTATTAAAACAATTTTTTTTGCAAAAAATATTCCAAATTATGTATAAAATGATCTGATATATTCATTTCAAAAATTCCTTCACAGATAAAAGTGTAGCTGATTTGAATCTTTTTTGATTTTAAGCCAAAACTTTCAAATCAGCTAGACTGCATTCGTAAAGTATTAAAACAATTTTTTTTGCGAAAAATATTCCAAATTATGTATAAAATGATCTGATATTTTCAATTTAATAATTCCTTCACAGATAAAAGTGTAGCAGATTTGAATCTTTTTTGATTTTAAGCCAAAACTTTCAAATCAGCTAGACTGCATTCCTAAAGTATTAAAACAATTTTTTTTGCAAAAAATATTCCAAATTATGTATAAAATGATCTGATATTTTCAATTTAATAATTCCTTCACAGATAAAAGTGTAGCTGATTTGAATCTTTTTTGATTTTAAGCAAAAACTTTCAAATCAGCTAGACTGCATTCGTAAAGTATTAAAATAACTTTTTTTTGCAAAAAATATTCCAAATTATGTATAAAATGATCTGATATTTTCAATTTAATAATTCCTTCACAGATCAAAGTGTAGCTGATTTGAATCTTTTTTGATTTTAAGCCAAAACTTTCAAATCAGCTAGACTCCATTCGTGAAGTATTAAAACAATTTTTTTTGCAAAAAATATTCCAAATTATGTATAAAATGATCTGATATATTCATTTCAAAAATTCCTTCACAGATAAAAGTGTAGCTGATTTGAATCTTTTTTGATTTTAAGCCAAAACTTTCAAATCAGCTAGACTGCATTCGTTAAGTATTAAAACAATTTTTTTTGCGAAAAATATTCCAAATTATGTATAAAATGATCTGATATTTTCAATTTAAAAATTCCTTCACAGATAAAAGTGTAGCTGATTTGAATCTTTTTTGATTTTAAGCCAAAACTTTCAAATCAGCTAGACTGCATTCGTTAAGTATTAAAATAATTTTTTTTGCAAAAAATATTCCAAATTATGTATAAAATGATCTGATATATTCATTTCAATAATTCCTTCACAGATAAAAGCGTAGCTGATTTGAATCTTTTTTGATTTTAAGTCAAAACTTTCAAATCAGCTAGACTGCATTCGTTAAGTATTTAAATAATTTTTTTTGCAAAAAATATTCCAAATTATGTATAAAATGATCTGATATATTCATTTCAATAATTCCTTCACAGATAAAAGTGTAGCTGATTTGAATCTTTTTTGATTTTAAGCCAAAACTTTCAAATCAGCTAGACTGCATTCGTAAAGTATTTAAATAATTTTTTTTGCAAAAAATATTCCAAATTATGTATAAAATGATCTGATATATTCATTTCAATAATTCCTTCAAAGATAAAAGTGTAGCTGATTTGAATCTTTTTTGATTTTAAGCCAAAACTTTCAAATCAGCTAGACTGCATTCGTAAAGTATTAAAATAATTTTTTTTGCAAAAAATATTACAAATTATGTATAAAATGATCTGATATTTTCAATTTAATAATTCCTTCACAGATAAAAGTGTAGCTGATTTGAATCTTTTTTGATTTTAAGCCAAAACTTTCAAATCAGCTAGACTGCATTCGTAAAGTATTAAAATAATTTTTTTTGCAAAAAATATTCCAAATTATGTATAAAATGATCTGATATTTTCAATTTAATAATTCCTTCACAGATAAAAGCGTAGCTGATTTGAATCTTTTTTGATTTTAAGCCAAAACTTTCAAATCAGCTAGACTCCATTCGTGAAGTATTAAAACAATTTTTTTTGCAAAAAATATTCCAAATTATGTATAAAATGATCTGATATATTCATTTCAATAATTCCTTCACAGATAAAAGTGTAGCTGATTTGAATCTTTTTTGATTTTAAGCCAAAACTTTCAAATCAGCTAGACTGCATTCGTAAAGTATTAAAATAATTTTTTTTGCAAAAAATATTACAAATTATGTATAAAATGATCTGATATTTTCAATTTAATAATTCCTTCACAGATAAAAGTGTAGCTGATTTGAATCTTTTTTGATTTTAAGCCAAAACTTTCAAATCAGCTAGACTGCATTCGTAAAGTATTAAAACAATTTTTTTTGCGAAAAATATTCCAAATTATGTATAAAATTATCTGATATTTTCAATTTAAAAATTCCTTCACAGATAAAAGTGTAGCTGATTTGAATCTTTTTTGATTTTAAGCCAAAACTTTCAAATCCGCTAGACTGCATTCGTAAAGTATTAAAATAATTTTTTTTGCAAAAAATATTCCAAATTATGTATAAAATGATCTGATATTTTCAATTTAATAATTCCTTCACAGATAAAAGTGTAGCTGATTTGAATCTTTTTTGATTTTAAGCCAAAACTTTCAAATCAGCTAGACTGCATTCGTAAAGTATTTAAATAATTTTTTTTGCAAAAAATATTCCAAATTATGTATAAAATGATCTGATATATTCATTTCAATAATTCCTTCACAGATAAAAGCGTAGCTGATTTGAATCTTTTTTGATTTTAAGTCAAAACTTTCAAATCAGCTAGACTGCATTCGTTAAGTATTTAAATAATTTTTTTTGCAAAAAATATTACAAATTATGTATAAAATGATCTGATATTTTCAATTTAATAATTCCTTCACAGATAAAAGTGTAGCTGATTTGAATTTTTTTTGGTTTTAAGCCAAAACTTTCAAATCAGCTAGACTGCATTCGTAAAGTATTAAAATAATTTTTTTTGCAAAAAATATTCCAAATTATGTATAAAATGATCTGATATTTTCAATTTAATAATTCCTTCACAGATAAAAGTGTAGCAGATTTGAATCTTTTTTGATTTTAAGCCAAAACTTTCAAATCAGCTAGACTGCATTCCTAAAGTATTAAAACAATTTTTTTTGCAAAAAATATTCCAAATTATGTATAAAATGATCTGATATTTTCAATTTAATAATTCCTTCACAGATAAAAGTGTAGCTGATTTGAATCTTTTTTGATTTTAAGCCAAAACTTTCAAATCAGCTAGACTGCATTCGTAAAGTATTAAAACAATTTTTTTTGCAAAAAATATTCCAAATTATGTAAAAAATGATCTGATATTTTCAATTTAATAATTCCTTCACAGATAAAAGTGTAGCTGATTTGAATCTTTTTTGATTTTAAGCCAAAACTTTCAAATCAGCTAGACTGCATTCGTAAAGTATTAAAATAACTTTTTTTTGCAAAAAATATTCCAAATTATGTATAAAATGATCTGATATTTTCAATTTAATAATTCCTTCACAGATAAAAGTGTAGCTGATTTGAATCTTTTTTGATTTTAAGCCAAAACTTTCAAATCAGCTAGACTGCATACGTAAAGTATTAAAACAATTTTTTTTGCAAAAATTATTCCAAATTATGTATAATATGATCTGATATTTTCAATTTAATAATTCCTTCACAGATAAAAGTGTAGCTGATTTGAATCTTTTTTGATTTTAAGCCAAAACTTTCAAATCAGCTAGACTCCATTCGTGAAGTATTAAAACAATTTTTTTTGCAAAAAATATTCCAAATTATGTATAAAATGATCTGATATATTCATTTTAATAACTCCTTCACAGATAAAAGTGTAGCTGATTTGAATCTTTTTTGATTTCAAGCCAAAACTTTCAAATCAGCTAGACTGCATTCGTTAAGTATTTGAATAATTTTTTTTGCAAAAAATATTCCAAATTGTGTATAAAATGATCTGATATATTCATTTCAATAATTCCTTCAAAGATATAAGCGTAGCTGATTTGAATCTTTTTTGATTTTAAGCCAAAACTTTCAAATCAGCTAGACTCCATTCGTGAAGTATTAAAACAATTTTTTTTGCAAAAAATATTCCAAATTATGTATAAAATGATCTGATATATTCATTTTAATAACTCCTTCACAGATAAAAGTGTAGCTTATTTGAATCTTTTTTGATTTTAAGCCAAAACTTTCAAATCAGCTAGACTGCATTCGTTAAGTATTTAAATAATTATTTTTGCAAAAAATATTCCAAATTATGTATAAAATGATTCAAATCAGCTACACTGCATTCGTAAAGTATAAAAACAATTTTTTTTGCGAAAAATATTCCAAATTATGTATAAAATGATCTGATATTTTCAATTTAATAATTCCTTCACAGATAAAAGTGTAGCTGATTTGAATCTTTTTTGATTTTAAGCCAAAACTTTCAAATCAGCTAGACTGCATTCGTTAAGTATTTAAATAATTTTTTTTGCAAAAAATATTCCAAATTATGTATAAAATGATCTGATATATTCATTTCAATAATTCCTTCACAGATAAAGGTGTAGCTGATTTGAATCTTTTTTGATTTTAAGCCAAAACTTTCAAATCAGCTAGACTGCATTCGTTAAGTATTTAAATAATTTTTTTTGCAAAAAATATTCCAAATTATGTATAAAATGATCTGATATATTAATTTCAATAATTCCTTCAAAGATATAAGCGTAGCTGATTTGAATCTTTTTTGATTTTAAGCCAAAACTTTCAAATCAGCTAGACTGCATTCGTTAAGTATTTAAATAATTTTTTCTGCATAAAATATTCCAAATTATGTATAAAATGATCTGATATTTTCAATTTAATAATTCCTTCACAGATAAAAGTGTAGCTGATTTGAATCTTTTTTGATTTTAAGCCAAAACTTTCAAATCAGCTAGACTGCATTCGTTAAGTATAAAAATAATTTTTTTTGCAAAAAATATTCCAAATTATGTATAAAATGATCTGATATTTTCAATTTAATAATTCCTTCACAGATAAAAGTGTAGCTGATTTGAATCTTTTTTGATTTTAAGCCAAAACTTTCAAATCAGCTAGACTGCATTCGTTAAGTATAAAAATAATTTTTTTTGCAAAAAATATTCCAAATTATGTATAAAATGATCTGATATTTTCAATTTAATAATTCCTTCACAGATAAAAGTGTAGCTGATTTGAATCTTTTTTGATTTTAAGCCAAAACTTTCAAATCAGCTAGACTGCATTCGTTAAGTATTTAAATAATTTTTTCTGCAAAAAATATTCCAAATTATGTATAAAATGAACTGATATTTTCAATTTAATAATTCCTTCACAGATAAAAGTGTAGCTGATTTGAATCTTTTTTGATTTTAAGCCAAAACTTTCAAATCAGCTAGACTGCATTCGTAAAGTATTAAAACAATTTTTTTTGCAATAAATATTCCAAATTATGTATAAAATGATCTGATATTTTCAATTTAATAATTCCTTCACAGATAAAAGTGTAGCTGATTTGAATCTTTTTTGATTTTAAGCCAAAACTTTCAAATCAGCTAGACTGCATTCGTTAAGTATTTAAATAATTTTTTTTGCAAAAAATATTCCAAATTATGTATAAAATGATCTGATATATTCATTTCAATAATTCCTTCAAAGATATAAGCGTAGCTGATTTGAATCTTTTTTGATTTTAAGCCAAAACTTTCAAATCAGCTAGACTGCATTCGTAAAGTATTAAAACAATTTTTTTTGCGAAAAATATTCCAAATTATGTATAAAATGATCTGATATTTTTAATTTAATAATTCCTTCACAGATAAAAGTGTAGCTGATTTGAATCTTTTATGATTTTAAGCCAAAACTTTCAAATCAGCTAGACTGCATTCGTAAAGTATTAAAACAATTTTTTTTGCAAAAAATATTCCAAATTATGTATAAAATGATCTGATATTTTCAATTTTATAATTCCTTCACAGATAAAAGTGTAGCTGATTTGAATCTTTTTTGATTTTAAGCCAAAACTTTCAAATCAGCTAGACTGCATTCGTTAAGTATTAAAATAATTTTTTTTGCAAAAAATATTCCAAAGTTTGTTTGTAAACATGTGATATTTTCAATTTAATAATTCCTTCACAGACAAAAGTGTAGCTGATTTGAATCTTTTTTGATTTTAAGCCAAAACTTTCAAATCAGCTAGACTGCATTCGTAAAGTATTAAAATAACTTTTTTTTGCAAAAAATATTCCAAATTATGTATAAAATGATCTGATATTTTCAATTTAATAATTCCTTCACAGATAAAAGTGTAGCTGATTTGAATCTTTTTTGATTTTAAGCCAAAACTTTCAAATCAGCTAGACTGCATTCGTAAAGTATTAAAACAATTTTTTTTGCAAAAAATATTCCAAATTATGTATAAAATGATCTGATATTTTCAATTTAATAATTCCTTCACAGATAAAAGTGTAGCTGATTTGAATCTTTTTTGATTTTAAGCCAAAACTTTCAAATCAGCTAGACTGCATTCGTAAAGTATTAAAACAATTTTTTTTGCAAAAAATATTCCAAATTATGTATAAAATGAACTGATATTTTCAATTTAATAATTCCTTCACAGATAAAAGTGTAGCTGATTTGAATCTTTTTTGATTTTAAGCCAAAACTTTCAAATCAGCTAGACTGCATTCGTTAAGTATAAAAATAATTTTTTTTGCAAAAAATATTCCAAATTATGTATAAAATGATCTGATATATTCATTTCAATAATTCCTTCACAGATAAAGGTGTAGCTGATTTGAATCTTTTTTGATTTTAAGCCAAAACTTTCAAATCAGCTAGACTGCATTCGTAAAGTATTAAAACAATTTTTTTTGCAATAAATATTCCAAATTATGTATAAAATGATCTGATATTTTCAATTTAATAATTCCTTCACAGATAAAAGTGTAGCTGATTTGAATCTTTTTTGATTTTAAGCCAAAACTTTCAAATCAGCTAAACTGCATTCGTAAAGTATTAAAATAACTTTTTTTTGCAAAAAATATTCCAAATTATGTATAAAATGATCTGATATTTTCAATTTAATAATTCCTTCACAGATAAAAGTGTAGCTGATTTGAATCTTTTTTGATTTTAAGCCAAAACTTTCAAATCAGCTAGACTGCATTCGTTAAGTATAAAAATAATTTTTTTTGCAAAAAATATTCCAAATTATGTATAAAATGATCTGATATATTCATTTCAATAATTCCTTCACAGATAAAGGTGTAGCTGATTTGAATCTTTTTTGATTTTAAGCCAAAACTTTCAAATCAGCTAGACTGCATTCGTAAAGTATTAAAACAATTTTTTTTGCAATAAATATTCCAAATTATGTATAAAATGATCTGATATTTTCAATTTAATAATTCCTTCACAGATAAAAGTGTAGCTGATTTGAATCTTTTTTGATTTTAAGCCAAAACTTTCAAATCAGCTAGACTGCATTCGTTAAGTATTTAAATAATTTTTTTTGCAAAAAATATTCCAAATTATGTATAAAATGATCTGATATATTCATTTCAATAATTCCTTCAAAGATATAAGCGTAGCTGATTTGAATCTTTTTTGATTTTAAGCCAAAACTTTCAAATCAGCTAGACTGCATTCGTAAAGTATTAAAACAATTTTTTTTGCGAAAAATATTCCAAATTATGTATAAAATGATCTGATATTTTTAATTTAATAATTCCTTCACAGATAAAAGTGTAGCTGATTTGAATCTTTTATGATTTTAAGCCAAAACTTTCAAATCAGCTAGACTGCATTCGTAAAGTATTAAAACAATTTTTTTTGCAAAAAATATTCCAAATTATGTATAAAATGATCTGATATTTTCAATTTTATAATTCCTTCACAGATAAAAGTGTAGCTGATTTGAATCTTTTTTGATTTTAAGCCAAAACTTTCAAATCAGCTAGACTGCATTCGTTAAGTATTAAAATAATTTTTTTTGCAAAAAATATTCCAAAGTTTGTTTGTAAACATGTGATATTTTCAATTTAATAATTCCTTCACAGACAAAAGTGTAGCTGATTTGAATCTTTTTTGATTTTAAGCCAAAACTTTCAAATCAGCTAGACTGCATTCGTAAAGTATTAAAATAACTTTTTTTTGCAAAAAATATTCCAAATTATGTATAAAATGATCTGATATTTTCAATTTAATAATTCCTTCACAGATAAAAGTGTAGCTGATTTGAATCTTTTTTGATTTTAAGCCAAAACTTTCAAATCAGCTAGACTGCATTCGTAAAGTATTAAAACAATTTTTTTTGCAAAAAATATTCCAAATTATGTATAAAATGATCTGATATTTTCAATTTAATAATTCCTTCACAGATAAAAGTGTAGCTGATTTGAATCTTTTTTGATTTTAAGCCAAAACTTTCAAATCAGCTAGACTGCATTCGTAAAGTATTAAAACAATTTTTTTTGCAAAAAATATTCCAAATTATGTATAAAATGAACTGATATTTTCAATTTAATAATTCCTTCACAGATAAAAGTGTAGCTGATTTGAATCTTTTTTGATTTTAAGCCAAAACTTTCAAATCAGCTAGACTGCATTCGTTAAGTATAAAAATAATTTTTTTTGCAAAAAATATTCCAAATTATGTATAAAATGATCTGATATATTCATTTCAATAATTCCTTCACAGATAAAGGTGTAGCTGATTTGAATCTTTTTTGATTTTAAGCCAAAACTTTCAAATCAGCTAGACTGCATTCGTAAAGTATTAAAACAATTTTTTTTGCAATAAATATTCCAAATTATGTATAAAATGATCTGATATTTTCAATTTAATAATTCCTTCACAGATAAAAGTGTAGCTGATTTGAATCTTTTTTGATTTTAAGCCAAAACTTTCAAATCAGCTAAACTGCATTCGTAAAGTATTAAAATAACTTTTTTTTGCAAAAAATATTCCAAATTATGTATAAAATGATCTGATATTTTCAATTTAATAATTCCTTCACAGATAAAAGTGTAGCTGATTTGAATCTTTTTTGATTTTAAGCCAAAACTTTCAAATCAGCTAGACTGCATTCGTAAAGTATTAAAATAACTTTTTTTTGCAAAAAATATTCCAAATTATGTATAAAATGATCTGATATTTTCAATTTAATAATTCCTTCACAGATAAAAGTGTAGCTGATTTGAATCTTTTTTGATTTTAAGCCAAAACTTTCAAATCAGCTAGACTGCATTCGTAAAGTATTAAAATAACTTTTTTTTGCAAAAAATATTCCAAATTATGTATAAAATGATCTGATATTTTCAATTTAATAATTCCTTCACAGATAAAAGTGTAGCTGATTTGAATCTTTTTTGATTTTAAGCCAAAACTTTCAAATCAGCTAGACTGCATTCGTAAAGTATTAAAACAATTTTTTTTGCAAAAAATATTCCAAATTATGTATAAAATGATCTGATATTTTCAATTTAATAATTCCTTCACAGATAAAAGTGTAGCTGATTTGAATCTTTTTTGATTTTAAGCCAAAACTTTCAAATCAGCTAGACTGCATTCGTAAAGTATTAAAACAATTTTTTTTGCAAAAAATATTCCAAATTATGTATAAAATGATCTGATATTTTCAATTTAATAATTCCTTCACAGATAAAAGCGTAGCTGATTTGAATCTTTTTTGATTTTAAGCCAAAACTTTCAAATCAGCTAGACTGCATTCGTAAAGTATAAAAACAATTTTTTTTGCAAAAAATATTCCAAATTATGTATAAAATGATCTGATATTTTTAATTTAATAATTCCTTCACAGATAAAAGTGTAGCTGATTTGAATCTTTTATGATTTTAAGCCAAAACTTTCAAATCAGCTAGACTGCATTCGTAAAGTATTAAAACAATTTTTTTTGCAATAAATATTCCAAATTATGTATAAAATGATCTGATATTTTTAATTTTATAATTCCTTCACAGATAAAAGTGTAGCTGATTTGAATCTTTTATGATTTTAAGCCAAAACTTTCAAATCAGCTAGACTGCATTCGTAAAGTATTAAAACAATTTTTTTTGCAAAAAATATTCCAAATTATGTATAAAATGATCTGATATATTCATTTCAATAATTCCTTCACAGATAAAAGTGTAGCTGATTTGAATCTTTTATGATTTTAAGCCAAAACTTTCAAATCAGCTAGACTCCATTCGTGAAGTATTAAAACAATTTTTTTTGCAAAAAATATTCCAAATTATGTATAAAATGATCTGATATTTTCAATTTAATAATTCCTTCACAGATAAAAGTGTAGCTGATTTGAATCTTTTATGATTTTAAGCCAAAACTTTCAAATCAGCTAGACTCCATTCGTGAAGTATTAAAACAATTTTTTTTGCAAAAAATATTCCAAATTATGTATAAAATGATCTGATATTTTCAATTTAATAATTCCTTCACAGATAAAAGTGTAGCTGATTTGAATCTTTTTTGATTTTAAGCCAAAACTTTCAAATCAGCTAGACTCCATTCGTGAAGTATTAAAACAATTTTTTTTGCAAAAAATATTCCAAATTATGTATAAAATGATCTGATATATTCATTTTAATAACTCCTTCACAGATAAAAGTGTAGCTGATTTGAATCTTTTTTGATTTCAAGGCAAAACTTTCAAATCAGCTAGACTGCATTCGTTAAGTATTTGAATAATTTTTTTTGCAAAAAATATTCCAAATTGTGTATAAAATGATCTGATATATTCATTTCAATAATTCCTTCAAAGATATAAGCGTAGCTGATTTGAATCTTTTTTGATTTTAAGCCAAAACTTTCAAATCAGCTAGACTCCATTCGTGAAGTATTAAAACAATTTTTTTTGCAAAAAATATTCCAAATTATGTATAAAATGATCTGATATATTCATTTTAATAACTCCTTCACAGATAAAAGTGTAGCTTATTTGAATCTTTTTTGATTTTCAGCCAAAACTTTCAAATCAGCTAGACTGCATTCGTTAAGTATTTAAATAATTTTTTTTGCAAAAAATATTCCAAATTATGTATAAAATGATTCAAATCAGCTAGACTGCATTCGTAAAGTATTAAAACAATTTTTTTTGCGAAAAATATTCCAAATTATGTATAAAATGATCTGATATTTTCAATTTAATAATTCCTTCACAGATAAAAGTGTAGCTGATTTGAATCTTTTTTGATTTTTAGCCAAAACTTTCAAATCAGCTAGACTGCATTCGTTAAGTATTTAAATAATTTTTTTTGCAAAAAATATTCCAAATTATGTATAAGATGATCTGATATATTCATTTCAATAATTCCTTCACAGATAAAAGTGTAGCTGATTTGAATCTTTTTTGATTTTAAGCCAAAACTTTCAAATCAGCTAGACTGCATTCGTAAAGTATAAAAACAATTTTTTTTGCGAAAAATATTCCAAAGTTTGTTTGTAAACATGTGATAATTTCAATTTAATAATTCCTTCACAGATAAAAGTGTAGCTGATTTGAATCTTTTTTGATTTTAAGCCAAAACTTTCAAATCAGCTAGACTGCATTCGTAAAGTATTAAAACAATTTTTTTTGCGAAAAATATTCCAAATTATGTATAAAATGATCTGATATTTTCAATTTTATAATTCCTTCACAGATAAAAGTGTAGCTGATTTGAATCTTTTTTGATTTTAAGCCAAAACTTTCAAATCAGCTAGACTGCATTCGTAAAGTATTAAAACAATTTTTTTTGCAAAAAATATTCCAAATTATGTATAAAATGATCTGATATTTTTAATTTAATAATTCCTTCACAGATAAAAGTGTAGCTGATTTGAATCTTTTATGATTTTAAGCCAAAACTTTCAAATCAGCTAGACTGCATTCGTAAAGTATTAAAACAATTTTTTTTGCAATAAATATTCCAAATTATGTATAAAATGATCTGATATTTTTAATTTTATAATTCCTTCACAGATAAAAGTGTAGCTGATTTGAATCTTTTATGATTTTAAGCCAAAACTTTCAAATCAGCTAGACTGCATTCGTAAAGTATTAAAACAATTTTTTTTGCAAAAAATATTCCAAATTATGTATAAAATGATCTGATATATTCATTTCAATAATTCCTTCACAGATAAAAGTGTAGCTGATTTGAATCTTTTATGATTTTAAGCCAAAACTTTCAAATCAGCTAGACTCCATTCGTGAAGTATTAAAACAATTTTTTTTGCAAAAAATATTCCAAATTATGTATAAAATGATCTGATATTTTCAATTTAATAATTCCTTCACAGATAAAAGTGTAGCTGATTTGAATCTTATATGATTTTAAGCCAAAACTTTCAAATCAGCTAGACTCCATTCGTGAAGTATTAAAACAATTTTTTTTGCAAAAAATATTCCAAATTATGTATAAAATGATCTGATATTTTCAATTTAATAATTCCTTCACAGATAAAAGTGTAGCTGATTTGAATCTTTTTTGATTTTAAGCCAAAACTTTCAAATCAGCTAGACTCCATTCGTGAAGTATTAAAACAATTTTTTTTGCAAAAAATATTCCAAATTATGTATAAAATGATCTGATATATTCATTTTAATAACTCCTTCACAGATAAAAGTGTAGCTGATTTGAATCTTTTTTGATTTCAAGGCAAAACTTTCAAATCAGCTAGACTGCATTCGTTAAGTATTTGAATAATTTTTTTTGCAAAAAATATTCCAAATTGTGTATAAAATGATCTGATATATTCATTTCAATAATTCCTTCAAAGATATAAGCGTAGCTGATTTGAATCTTTTTTGATTTTAAGCCAAAACTTTCAAATCAGCTAGACTCCATTCGTGAAGTATTAAAACAATTTTTTTTGCAAAAAATATTCCAAATTATGTATAAAATGATCTGATATATTCATTTTAATAACTCCTTCACAGATAAAAGTGTAGCTTATTTGAATCTTTTTTGATTTTCAGCCAAAACTTTCAAATCAGCTAGACTGCATTCGTTAAGTATTTAAATAATTTTTTTTGCAAAAAATATTCCAAATTATGTATAAAATGATTCAAATCAGCTAGACTGCATTCGTAAAGTATTAAAACAATTTTTTTTGCGAAAAATATTCCAAATTATGTATAAAATGATCTGATATTTTCAATTTAATAATTCCTTCACAGATAAAAGTGTAGCTGATTTGAATCTTTTTTGATTTTTAGCCAAAACTTTCAAATCAGCTAGACTGCATTCGTTAAGTATTTAAATAATTTTTTTTGCAAAAAATATTCCAAATTATGTATAAGATGATCTGATATATTCATTTCAATAATTCCTTCACAGATAAAAGTGTAGCTGATTTGAATCTTTTTTGATTTTAAGCCAAAACTTTCAAATCAGCTAGACTGCATTCGTAAAGTATAAAAACAATTTTTTTTGCGAAAAATATTCCAAAGTTTGTTTGTAAACATGTGATAATTTCAATTTAATAATTCCTTCACAGATAAAAGTGTAGCTGATTTGAATCTTTTTTGATTTTAAGCCACAACTTTCAAATCAGCTAGACTGCATTCGTTAAGTATTAAAATAATTTTTTTTGCGAAAAATATTCTAAATTATGTATAAAATGATCTGATATTTTCAATTTAATAATTCCTTCACAGATAAAAGTGTAGCTGATGAAAAATATTCCAAATTATGTATAAAATGATCTGATATTTTCAATTTAATAATTCCTTCACAGATAAAAGTGTAGCTGATTTGAATCTTTTTTGATTTTAAGCCAAAACTTTCAAATCAGCTAGACTGCATTCGTTAAGTATTTAAATAATTTTTTTTGCAAAAAATATTCCAAATTATGTATAAAATGATCTGATATTTTCAATTTAATAATTCCTTCACAGATAAAAGTGTAGCTGATTTGAATCTTTTTTGATTTTAAGCCAAAACTTTCAAATCAGCTAGACTGCATTCGTAAAGTATTAAAACAATTTTTTTTGCAAAAAATATTCCAAAGTTTGTTTGTAAACATGTGATATTTTCAATTTAATAATTCCTTCACAGATAAAAGCGTAGCTGATTTGAATCTTTTTGGATTTTAAGCCAAAACTTTCAAATCAGCTAGACTGCATTCGTTAAGTATTTAAATAATTTTTTTTGCAAAAAATATTCCAAATTATGTATAAAATGATCTGATATATTCATTTCAATAATTCCTTCAAAGATATAAGCGTAGCTGATTTGAATCTTTTTTGATTTTAAGCCAAAACTTTCAAATCAGCTAGACTGCATTCGTTAAGTATTAAAATAATTTTTTTTGCAAAAAATATTCCAAAGTTTGTTTGTAAACATGTGATATTTTCAATTTAATAATTCCTTCACAGATAAAAGTGTAGCTGATTTGAATCTTTTTTGATTTTAAGCCAAAACATTCAAATCAGCTAGACTGCATTCGTTAAGTATTAAAATAGTTTTTTTTGCAAAAAATATTCCAAAGTTTGTTTGTAAACATGTGATATTTTCAATTTAATAATTCCTTCACAGATAAAAGTGTAGCTGATTTGAATCTTTTTTGATTTTAAGCCAAAACTTTCAAATCAGCTAGACTGCATTCGTTAAGTATTTAAATAATTTTTTTTGCAAAAAATATTCCAAATTATGTATAAAATGATCTGATATTTTCAATTTAATAATTCCTTCACAGATAAAAGTGTAGCTGATCTGAATCTTTTTTGATTTTAAGCCAAAATTTTCAAATCAGCTAGACTGCATTCGTTAAGTATTTAAACAATTTTTTTTGCAAAAAATATTCCAAATTGTGTATAAAATGATCTGATATATTCATTTCAATAATTCCTTCACAGATAAAAGTGTAGCTGATTTGAATCTTTTTCGATTTTAAGCCAAAACTTTCAAATCAGCTAGACTGCATTCGTGAAGTATTTAAATAATTTTTTTTGCAAAAAATATTCTAAATTGTGTATAAAATGATCTGATATATTCATTTCAATAATTCCTTCACAGATAAAAGTGTAGCTGATTTGAATCTTTTTCGATTTTAAGCCAAAACTTTCAAATCAGCTAGACTGCATTCGTTAAGTGTTTAAAAAATTTTTTTTGCAAAAAATATTCCAAATTGTGTATAAAATGATCTGATATATTCATTTCAATAACTCTTTCACAGATAAAAGTGTAGCTGATCTGAATCTTTTTTGATTTTTAGCCAAAACTTTCAAATCAGCTAGACTGCATTCGTTAAGTATTTAAAAAATTTTTTTTGCAAAAAATAATATAAATTGTGTATAAAATGATCTGAAATATTCATTTCAATAATTCCTTCACAGATAAAAGTGTAGCTGATCTGAATCTTTTTTGATTTTAAGCCAAAATTTTCAAATCAGCAAGACTGCATTCGTTAAGTATTTAAACAATTTTTTTGCAAAAAATATTCCAAATTGTGTATAAAATGATCTGATATATTCATTTCAATAATTCCTTCACAGATAAAAGTGTAGCTGATTTGAATCTTTTTTGATTTTAAGCCAAAACTTTGAAATCAGCTAGACTGCATTCGTTAAGTATTTAAATAATTTTTTTTACAAAAAATATTCCAAATTGTGTATAAAATGATCTGATATATTCATTTCAAAAACTCTTTCACAGATAAAAGTGTAGCTGATCTGAATCTTTTTTGATTTTAAGCCAAAATTTTCAAATCAGCTAGACTGCATTCGTTAAGTATTTAAACAATTTTTTTTGCAAAAAATATTCCAAATTATGTATAAAATGATCTGATATATTCATTTCAATAAGTCCTTCACAAATAAAAGTGTAGCTGATTTGAATCTTTTTTGATTTTAAGCCAAAACTTTCAAATCAGCTAGACTCCATTCGTGAAGTATTAAAACAATTTTTTTTGCAAAAAATATTCCAAATTATGTATAAAATGATCTGATATATTCATTTCAATAAGTCCTTCACAAATAAAAGTGTAGCTGATTTGAATCTTTTTTGATTTTTAGCCAAAACTTTCAAATCAGCTAGACTGCATTCGTTAAGTATTTAAAAAATTTTTTTTGCAAAAAATATTCCAAATTGTGTATAAAATGATCTGATATGTTCATTTCAATAACTCTTTCACAGATAAAAGTGTAGCTGATCTGAATCTTTTTTGATTTTAAGCCAAAATTTTCAAATCAGCTAGACTGCATTCGTTAAGTATTTAAACAATTTTTTTTGCAAAAAATATTCCAAATTGTGTATAAAATGATCTGATATATTCATTTCAATAATTCCTTCACAGATAAAAGTGTAGCTGATTTGAATCTTTTTTGATTTTAAGCCAAAACTTTCAAATCAGCTAGACTGCATACGTTGAGTATTTAAACAATTTTTTTTGCAAAAAATATTCCAAATTGTGTATAAAATGATCTGATATATTCATTTCAATAATTCCTTCACAGATAAATGTGTAGCTGATTTGAATCTTTTTTGATTTTAAGCCAAAACTTTCAAATCAGCTAGACTCCATTCGTGAAGTATTAAAACAATTTTTTTTGCAAAAAATATTCCAAATTATGTATAAAATGATCTGATATATTCATTTCAATAACTCCTTCACAGATAAAAGTGTAGCTGATTTGAATCTTTTTTGATTTTAAGCCAAAACTTTCAAATCCGCTAGACTGCATTCGTTAAGTATTTAAATAATTTTTTTTGCAAAAAATATTCCAAATTGTGTATAAAATGATCTGATATATTCATTTCAATAATTCCTTCACAGATAAATGTGTAGCTGATTTGAATCTTTTTTGATTTTAAGCCAAAATTTTCAAATCAGCTAGACTGCATTCGTTAAGTATTTAAACAATTTTTTTTGCAAAAAATATTCCAAATTATGTATAAAATGATCTGATATATTCATTTCAATAACTCCTTCACAGATAAAAGTGTAGCTGATTTGAATCTTTTTTGATTTTAAGCCAAAACTTTCAAATCCGCTAGACTGCATTCGTTAAGTATTTAAACAATTTTTTTTGCAAAAAATATTCCAAATTGTGTATAAAATGATCTGAAATATTCATTTCAATAATTCCTTCACAGATAAAAGTGTAGCTGATTTGAATTTTTTTTGATTTTAAGCCAAAATTTTCAAATCAGCTAGACTCCATTCGTGAAGTATTAAAACAATTTTTTTTGCAAAAAATATTCCAAATTATGTATAAAATGATCTGATATATTCATTTCAATAACTCCTTCACAGATAAAAGTGTAGCTGATTTGAATCTTTTTTGATTTTAAGCCAAAACTTTCAAATCCGCTAGACTGCATTCGTTAAGTATTTAAATAATTTTTTTTGCAAAAAATATTCCAAATTGTGTATAAAATGATCTGATATATTCTTTTCAATAATTCCTTCACAGATAAAAGTGTAGCTGATTTGAATCTTTTTTGATTTTAAGCCAAAATTTTCAAATCAGCTAGACTGCATTCGTGAAGTATTAAAACAATTTTTTTTGCAAAAAATATTCCAAATTATGTATAAAATGATCTGATTTATTCATTTCAATAACTCCTTCACAGATAAAAGTGTAGCTGATTTGAATCTTTTTTGATTTTAAGCCAAAACTTTCAAATCAGCTAGACTCCATTCGTGAAGTATTAAAACAATTTTTTTTGCAAAAAATATTCCAAATTGTGTATAAAATGATCTGAAATATTCATTTCAATAATTCCTTCACAGATAAAAGTGTAGCTGATTTGAATTTTTTTTGATTTTAAGCCAAAATTTTCAAATCAGCTAGACTGCATTCGTTAAGTATTTAAATAATTTTTTTTGCAAAAAATATTCCAAACTGTGTATAAAATGATCTGATATATTCATTTCAATAATTCCTTCACAGATAAAAGTGTAGCTGATTTGAATCTTTTTTGATTTTAAGCCAAAACTTTCAAATCAGCTAGACTGCATTCGTTAAGTATTTAAAAAATTTTTTTTGCAAAAAATATTCCAAATTGTGTATAAAATGATCTGAAATATTCATTTCAATAATTCCTTCACAGATAAAAGTGTAGCTGATTTGAATCTTTTTTGATTTTAAGCCAAAACTTTCAAATCAGCTAGACTGCATTCGTTAAGTATTTCAATAATTTTTTTTGCAAAAAATATTCCAAATTGTGTATAAAATGATCTGATATATTCATTTCAATAACTCCTTCACAGATAAAAGCGTAGCTGATTTGAATCTTTTTTGATTTTAAGCCAAAACTTTCAAATCAGCTAGACTCCATTCGTGAAGTATTAAAACAATTTTTTTTGCAAAAAATATTCCAAATTGTGTATAAAATGATCTGATATATTCATTTCAATAACTCTTTCACAGATAAAAGTGTAGCTGATTTGAATCTTTTTTGATTTTAAGCCAAAACTTTCAAATCAGCTAGACTGCATTCGTTAAGTATTTAAACAATTTTTTTTGCAAAAAATATTCCAAATTGTGTATAAAATGATCTGATATATTCATTTCAATAACTCTTTCACAGATAAAAGTGTAGCTGATTTGAATCTTTTTTGATTTTAAGCCAAAATTTTCAAATCAGCTAGACTGCATTCGTTAAGTATTTAAACAATTTTTTTTGCAAAAAATATTCCAAATTGTGTATAAAATGATCTGATATATTCATTTCAATAACTCTTTCACAGATAAAAGTGTAGCTGATTTGAATCTTTTTTGATTTTAAGCCAAAACTTTCAAATCCGCTAGACTGCATTCGTTAAGTATTTAAATAATTTTTTTTGCAAAAAATATTCTAAATTGTGTATAAAATGATCTGATATATTCATTTCAATAATTCCTTCACAGATAAAAGTGTAGCTGATTTGAATCTTTTTTGATTTTAAGCCAAAATTTTCAAATCAGCTAGACTGCATTCGTTAAGTATTTAAACAATTTTTTTTGCAAAAAATATTCCAAATTGTGTATAAAATGATCTGATATATTCATTTCAATAACTCTTTCACAGATAAAAGTGTAGCTGATTTGAATCTTTTTTGATTTTAAGCCAAAAATTTCAAATCAGCTAGACTCCATTCGTGAAGTATTAAAACAATTTTTTTTGCAAAAAATATTCCAAATTATGTATAAAATGATCTGATTTATTCATTTCAATAACTCCTTCACAGATAAAAGTGTAGCTGATTTGAATCTTTTTTGATTTTAAGCCAAAACTTTCAAATCCGCTAGACTGCATTCGTTAAGTATTTAAAAAATTTTTTTTGCAAAAAATATTCCAAATTGTGTATAAAATGATCTGAAATATTCATTTCAATAATTCCTTCACAGATAAAAGTGTAGCTGATTTGAATCTTTTTTGATTTTAAGCCAAAATTTTCAAATCAGCTAGACTGCATTCGTTAAGTTTTTAAACAATTTTTTTTGCAAAAAATATTCCAAATTGTGTATAAAATGATCTGATATATTCATTTCAATAACTCCTTCACAGATAAAAGTGTAGCTGATTTGAATCTTTTTTGATTTTAAGCCAAAACTTTCAAATCAGCTAGACTGCATTCGTTAAGTATTCAAATAATTTTTTTTGCAAATAATATTCCAAATTGTGTATAAAATGATCTGATATATTCATTTCAATAACTCCTTCACAGATAAAAGCGTAGCTGATTTGAATCTTTTTTGATTTTAAGCCAAAACTTTCAAATCAGTTAGACTGCTTTCGTTAAGTATTTTAATAATTTTTTTTGCAAAAAATATTCCAAAGTTTGTTTGTAAACATGTGATACTTTCAATTTAATAATTCCTTCACAAATAAAAGTGTAGCTGATTTGAATCTTTTTCGATTTTTAGCCAAAACTTTCAAATCAGCTAGACTGCATTCGTTAAGTATTTAAAAAATTTTTTTTGCAAATAATATTCCAAATTGTGTATAAAATGATCTGATATATTCATT
The DNA here is from genome assembly GCA_963922195.1 of Panagrolaimus sp. PS1159. Classification (NCBI taxonomy): domain Eukaryota; kingdom Metazoa; phylum Nematoda; class Chromadorea; order Rhabditida; family Panagrolaimidae; genus Panagrolaimus; species Panagrolaimus sp. PS1159. The sequence goes on from CAWUHW010000004.1 coordinate 3,344,454, forward strand.
TCAATAACTCCTTCACAGATAAAAGCGTAGCTGATTTGAATCTTTTTTGATTTTAAGCTAAAACTTTCAAATCAGCTAGACTGCATTCGTTAAGTATTCAAATAATTTTTTTTGCAAATAATATTCCAAATTGTGTATAAAATGATCTGATATATTCATTTCAATAACTCCTTCACAGATAAAAGCGTAGCTGATTTGAATCTTTTTTGATTTTAAGCCAAAACTTTCAAATCAGTTAGACTGCTTTCGTTAAGTATTTTAATAATTTTTTTTGCAAAAAATATTCCAAAGTTTGTTTGTAAACATGTGATACTTTCAATTTAATAATTCCTTCACAGATAAAAGTGTAGCTGATTTGAATCTTTTTCGATTTTTAGCCAAAACTTTCAAATCAGCTAGACTGCATTCGTGAAGTATTAAAACAATTTTTTTTGCAAAAAACATTCCAAATTATGTATAAAATGATCTGATATATTCATTTCAATAACTCCTTCACAGATAAAAGCGTAGCTGATTTGAATCTTTTTTGATTTTAAGCCAAAACTTTCAAATCAGTTAGACTGCTTTCGTTAAGTATTTTAATAATTTTTTTTGCAAAAAATATTCCAAAGTTTGTTTGTAAACATGTGATACTTTCAATTTAATAATTCCTTCACAGATAAAAGTGTAGCTGATTTGAATCTTTTTCGATTTTTAGCCAAAACTTTCAAATCAGCTAGACTGCATTCGTGAAGTATTAAAACAATTTTTTTTGCAAAAAACATTCCAAATTATGTATAAAATGATCTGATATTTTCAAATTAATAATTCCTTCACAGATAAAAGTGTAGCTGATTTGAATCTTTTTTGATTTTAAGCCAAAACTTTCAAATCAGCTAGATTGCATTCGTTAAGTATTTGAATAATTTTTTTTTGCAAAAAATATTCCAAATTGTGTATAAAATGATCTGATATATTCATTTCAATAATTCCTTCACAGTTAAAAGTGTAGCTGATTTGAATCTTTTTTGATTTTAAGCCAAAACTTTCAAATCAGCTAGACTGCATTCGTGAAGTATTAAAACAATTTTTTTTGCAAAAAATATTCCAAATTATGTATAAAATGATCTGATATTTTCAAATTAATAATTCCTTCACAGATAAAAGTGTAGCTGATTTGAATCTTTTTTGATTTTAAGCCAAAACTTTCAAATCAGCTAGACTGCATTCGTGAAGTATTAAAACAATTTTTTTTGCAAAAAATATTCCAAATTATGTATAAAATGATCTGATATTTTCAATTTACGAATTCCTTCGCAGATAAAAGTGTAGCTGATTTGAATCTTTTTTGATTTTAAGCCAAAACTCTCAAATCAGCTAGACTGCATTCGTTAAGTATTTAAATAATTTTTTTTGCAAAAAATATTCCAAAGTTTGTTTGTTAACATGTGATATTTTCAATTTAATAACTCCTTCACATACAAAAGTGTAGCTGATTTGAATCTTTTTTGATTTTAAGCCAAAACTCTCAAATCAGCTAGACTGCATTCGTTAAGTATTTAAATAATTTTTTTTGCAAAAAATATTCCAAATTGTGTATAAAATGATCTGATATATTCATTTCAATAATTCCTTCACAGATAAAAGTGTAGCTGATTTGAATCTTTTTTGATTTTAAGCCAATTTTTTCAAATCAGCTAGACTGCATTCGTTAAGTATTTAAATAATTTTTTTTGCAAAAAATATTCCAAATTGTGTATAAAATGATCTGATATATTCATTTCAATAACTCTTTCACAGATAAAAGTTTAGCTGATTTGAATCTTTTTTGATTTTAAGCCAAAACTTTCAAATCAGCTAGACTCCATTCGTGAAGTATTAAAACAATTTTTTTTGCAAAAAATATTCCAAATTATGTATAAAATGATCTGATATATTCATTTCAATAACTCCTTCACAGATAAAAGTGTAGCTGATTTGAATCTTTTTTGATTTTAAGCCAAAACTTTCAAATCCGCTAGACTGCATTCGTTAAGTATTTAAAAAATTTTTTTTGCAAAAAATATTCCAAATTGTGTATAAAATGATCTGAAATATTCATTTCAATAATTCCTTCACAGATAAAAGTGTAGCTGATTTGAATCTTTTTTGATTTTAAGCCAAAATTTTCGAATCAGCTAGACTGCATTCGTTAAGTATTTAAACAATTTTTTTTGCAAAAAATATTCCAAATTGTGTATAAAATGATCTGATATATTCATTTCAATAACTCCTTCACAGATAAAAGTGTAGCTGATTTGAATCTTTTTTGATTTTAAGCCAAAACTTTCAAATCAGCTAGACTCCATTCGTTAAGTATTTAAAAAATTTTTTTTGCAAAAAATATTCCAAATTGTGTATAAAATGATCTGATATATTCATTTCAATAACTCTTTCACAGATAAAAGTGTAGCTGATTTGAATCTTTTTTGATTTTAAGCCAAAACTTTCAAATCCGCTAGACTGCATTCGTTAAGTATTTAAAAAATTTTTTTTGCAAAAAATATTCCAAATTGTGTATAAAATGATCTGATATATTCATTTCAATAACTCCTTCACAGATAAAAGTGTAGCTGATTTGAATCTTTTTTGATTTTAAGCCAAAACTTTCAAATCCGCTAGACTGCATTCGTTAAGTATTTAAAAAATTTTTTTTGCAAAAAATATTCCAAATTGTGTATAAAATGATCTGAAATATTCATTTCAATAATTCCTTCACAGATAAAAGTGTAGCTGATTTGAATCTTTTTTGATTTTAAGCCAAAATTTTCGAATCAGCTAGACTGCATTCGTTAAGTATTTAAAAAATTTTTTTTGCAAAAAATATTCCAAATTGTGTATAAAATGATCTGATATATTCATTTCAATAACTCCTTCACAGATAAAAGTGTAGCTGATTTGAATCTTTTTTGATTTTAAGCCAAAACTTTCAAATCCGCTAGACTGCATTCGTTAAGTATTTAAAAAATTTTTTTTGCAAAAAATATTCCAAATTGTGTATAAAATGATCTGATATATTCATTTCAATAACTCCTTCACAGATAAAAGCGTAGCTGATTTGAATCTTTTTTGATTTTAAGCCAAAATTTTCAAATCAGCTAGACTGCATTCGTTAAGTATTTAAATAATTTTTTTTGCAAAAAATATTCCAAATTGTGTATAAAATGATCTGATATATTCATTTCAATAACTCCTTCACAGCTAAAAGTGTAGCTGATTTGAATCTTTTTTGATTTTAAGCTAAAACTCTCAAATCAGCTAGACTGCATTCGTTAAGTATTTGAATAATTTTTTTTGCAAAAAATATTCCAAATTGTGTATAAAATGAACTGATATATTCATTTCAATAATTCCTTCACAGTTAAAAGTGTAGCTGATTTGAATCTTTTTTGATTTTAAGCCAAAACTTTTAAATCAGCTAGACTGCATTCGTTAAGTATTAAAACAATTTTTTTTGCAAAAAATATTCCAAATTGTGTATAAAATGATCTGATATATTCATTTCAATAACTCCTTCACAGATAAAAGTGTAGCTGATTTGAATCTTTTTTGATTTCAAGCCAAAACTTTCAAATCAGCTAGACTGCATTCGTTAAGTATTTAAATAATTTTTTTTGCAAAAAATATTCCAAATTATGTATAAAATGATCTGATATTTTCAAATTAATAATTCCTTCACAGATAAAAGTGTAGCTGATTTGAATCTTTTTTGATTTTAAGCCAAAACTTTCAAATCAGCTAGACTGCATTCGTTAAGTATTTAAATAATTTTTTTTGCAAAAAATATTCCAAATTATGTATAAAATGATCTGATATTTTCAAATTAATAATTCCTTCACAGATAAAAGTGTAGCTGATTTGAATCTTTTTTGATTTTAAGCCAAAACTTTTAAATCAGCTAGACTGCATTCGTTAAGTATTAAAACAATTTTTTTTGCAAAAAATATTCCAAATTGTGTATAAAATGATCTGATGTATTCATTTCAATAATTCCTTCACAGAAAAAAGTGTAGCTGATTTGAATCTTTTTTGATTTCAAGCCAAAACTTTCAAATCAGCTAGACTGCATTCGTTAAGTATTTAAATAATTTTTTTTGCAAAAAATATTCCAAATTATGTATAAAATGATCTGATATTTTCAAATTAATAATTCCTTCACAGATAAAAGTGTAGCTGATTTGAATCTTTTTTGATTTTAAGCTAAAACTCTCAAATCAGCTAGACTGCATTCGTTAAGTATTTGAATAATTTTTTTTGCAAAAAATATTCCAAATTGTGTATAAAATGAACTGATATATTCATTTCAATAATTCCTTCACAGTTAAAAGTGTAGCTGATTTGAATCTTTTTTGATTTTAAGCCAAAACTTTTAAATCAGCTAGACTGCATTCGTTAAGTATTAAAACAATTTTTTTTGCAAAAAATATTCCAAATTGTGTATAAAATGATCTGATATATTCATTTCAATAACTCCTTCACAGATAAAAGTGTAGCTGATTTGAATCTTTTTTGATTTCAAGCCAAAACTTTCAAATCAGCTAGACTGCATTCGTTAAGTATTTAAATAATTTTTTTTGCAAAAAATATTCCAAATTATGTATAAAATGATCTGATATTTTCAAATTAATAATTCCTTCACAGATAAAAGTGTAGCTGATTTGAATCTTTTTTGATTTTAAGCCAAAACTTTCAAATCAGCTAGACTGCATTCGTTAAGTATTTAAATAATTTTTTTTGCAAAAAATATTCCAAATTATGTATAAAATGATCTGATATTTTCAAATTAATAATTCCTTCACAGATAAAAGTGTAGCTGATTTGAATCTTTTTTGATTTTAAGCCAAAACTTTTAAATCAGCTAGACTGCATTCGTTAAGTATTAAAACAATTTTTTTTGCAAAAAATATTCCAAATTGTGTATAAAATGATCTGATGTATTCATTTCAATAATTCCTTCACAGAAAAAAGTGTAGCTGATTTGAATCTTTTTTGATTTCAAGCCAAAACTTTCAAATCAGCTAGACTGCATTCGTTAAGTATTTAAATAATTTTTTTTGCAAAAAATATTCCAAATTATGTATAAAATGATCTGATATTTTCAAATTAATAATTCCTTCACAGATAAAAGTGTAGCTGATTTGAATCTTTTTTGATTTTAAGCCAAAACTTTTAAATCAGCTAGACTGCATTCGTTAAGTATTTAAATAATTTTTTTTGCAAAAAATATTCCAAATTATGTATAAAATGATCTGATATTTTCAAATTAATAATTCCTTCACAGATAAAAGTGTAGCTGATTTGAATCTTTTTTGATTTTAAGCCAAAACTTTTAAATCAGCTAGACTGCATTCGTTAAGTATTAAAACAATTTTTTTTGCAAAAAATATTCCAAATTGTGTATAAAATGATCTGATATATTCATTTCAATAACTCCTTCACAGATAAAAGTGTAGCTGATTTGAATCTTTTTTGATTTTAAGCCAAAACTTTCAAATCCGCTAGACTGCATTCGTTAAGTATTTAAAAAATTTTTTTTGCAAAAAATATTCCAAATTGTGTATAAAATGATCTGATATATTCATTTCAATAACTCCTTCACAGATAAAAGCGTAGCTGATTTGAATCTTTTTTGATTTTAAGCCAAAATTTTCAAATCAGCTAGACTGCATTCGTTAAGTATTTAAATAATTTTTTTTGCAAAAAATATTCCAAATTGTGTATAAAATGATCTGATATATTCATTTCAATAACTCCTTCACAGCTAAAAGTGTAGCTGATTTGAATCTTTTTTGATTTTAAGCTAAAACTCTCAAATCAGCTAGACTGCATTCGTTAAGTATTTAAATAATTTTTTTTGCAAAAAATATTCCAAACTGTGTATAAAATGATCTGATATATTCATTTTAATAACTCCTTCACAGATAAAAGTGTAGCTGATTTGAATCTTTTTCGATTTTAAGCCAAAACTTTCAAATCAGCTAGACTGCATTCGTGAAGTATTTAAATAATTTTTTTTGCAAAAAATATTCTAAATTGTGTATAAAATGATCTGATGTATTCATTTCAATAATTCCTTCACAGAAAAAAGTGTAGCTGATTTGAATCTTTTTTGATTTCAAGCCAAAACTTTCAAATCAGCTAGACTGCATTCGTTAAGTATTTGAATAATTTTTTTTGCAAAAAATATTCCAAATTGTGTATAAAATGAACTGATATATTCATTTCAATAATTCCTTCACAGTTAAAAGTGTAGCTGATTTGAATCTTTTTTGATTTTAAGCCAAAACTTTCAAATCAGCTAGACTGCATTCGTGAAGTATTAAAACAATTTTTTTTGCAAAAAATATTCCAAATTATGTATAAAATGATCTGATATTTTCAAATTAATAATTCCTTCACAGATAAAAGTGTAGCTGATTTGAATCTTTTTTGATTTTAAGCCAAAACTTTTAAATCAGCTAGACTGCATTCGTTAAGTATTAAAACAATTTTTTTTGCAAAAAATATTCCAAATTATGTATAAAATGATCTGATATATTCATTTCAATAACTCCTTGACAGATAAAACTGTAGCTGATTTGAATCTTTTTTGATTTTAAGCCAAAACTTTCAAATCAGCTAGACTGCATTCGTTAAGTATTTAAATAATTTTTTTTGCAAAAAATATTCCAAAGTTTGTTTGTAAACATGTGATATTTTCAATTTAATAATTCCTTCACAGATAAAAGTGTAGCTGATTTGAATCTTTTTTGATTTTAAGCCAAAACTTTCAAATCAGCTGGACTGCATTCGTTAAGTATTTAAATAATTTTTTTTGCAAAAAATATTCCAAATTGTGTATAAAATGATCTGATATTATCATTTCAATAACTCCTTGACAGATAAAAGTGTAGCTGATTTGAATCTTTTTTGATTTTAAGCCAAAACTTTCAAATCAGCTAGACTGCATTCGTTAAATATTAAAATAATTTTTTTTGCAAAAAATATTCCAAAGTTTGTTTGTAAACAAGTGATATTTTCAATTTAATAATTCCTTCACAGATAAAAGTGTAGCTGATTTGAATCTTTTTTGATTTTAAGCCAAAACTTTCAAATCTGCTAGACTGCTTTCGTTAAGTATTAAAATAATTTTTTTTGCAAAAAATATTCCAAAGTTTGTTTGTAAACAAGTGATATTTTCAATTTAATAATTCCTTCACAGATAAAAGTGTAGCTGATTTGAATCTTTTTTGATTTTAAGCCAAAACTTTCAAATCAGCTAGACTGCATTCGTTAAGTATTAAAATAATTTTTTTTGCAAAAAATATTCCAAAGTTTGTTTGTAAACATGTGATATTTTCAATTTAATAATTCCTTCACAGATAAAAGTGTAGCTGATTTGAATCTTTTTTGATTTTAAGCCAAAACTTTCAAATCAGCTAGACTGCATTCGTTAAGTATTTAAAAAATTTTTTTTGCAAAAAATATTCCAAATTGTGTATAAAATGATCTGATATATTCATTTCAATAATTCCTTCAAAGATATAAGCGTAGCTGATTTGAATCTTTTTTGATTTTAAGCCAAAACTTTTAAATCAGCTAGACTGCATTCGTTAAGTATTTAAATAATTTTTTTTGCAAAAAATATTCCAAATTGTGTATAAAATGATCTGATATATTCATTTCAATAACTCCTTGACAGATAAAAGTGTAGCTGATTTGAATCTTTTTTGATTTTAAGCCAAAACTTTCAAATCAGCTAGACTGCATTCGTTAAGTATTTAAATAATTTTTTTTGCAAAAAATATTCCAAATTATGTATAAAATGATCTGATATTTTCAATTTAATAATTCCTTCACAGATAAAAGTGTAGCTGATTTGAATCTTTTTTGATTTTAAGCCAAAACTTTCAAATCAGCTAGACTGCATTCGTTAAGTATTTAAATAATTTTTTTTGCAAAAAATATTCCAAATTATGTATAAAATGATCTGATATTTTCAATTTAATAATTCCTTCACAGATAAAAGTGTAGCTGATTTGAATCTTTTTTGATTTTAAGCCAAAACTTTCAAATCAGCTAGACTGCATTCGTTAAGTATTAAAACAATTTTTTTTGCAAAAAATATTCAAAATTATGTATAAAATGATCTGATATTTTCAATTTAATAATTCCTTCACAGATAAAAGTGTAGCTGATTTGAATCTTTTTTGATTTTAAGCCAAAACTTTCAAATCAGCTAGACTGCATTCGTTAAGTATTTAAATAATTTTTTTTGCAAAAAATATTCCAAATTGTGCATAAAATGATCTGATATATTCATTTCAATAATTCCTTCAAAGATATAAGCGTAGCTGATTTGAATCTTTTTTGATTTTAAGCCAAAACTTTCAAATCAGCTAGACTGCATTCGTTAAGTATTTAAATAATTTTTTTTGCAAAAAATATTCCAAATTGTGTATAAAATGATCTGATATATTCATTTCAATAATTCCTTCAAAGATATAAGCGTAGCTGATTTGAATCTTTTTTGATTTTAAGCCAAAACTTTCAAATCAGCTAGACTGCATTCGTTAAGTATTAAAATAATTTTTTTTGCAAAAAATATTCCAAAGTTTGTTTGTAAACATGTGATATTTTCAATTTAATAATTCCTTCACAGATAAAAGTGTAGCTGATTTGAATCTTTTTTGATTTTAAGCCAAAACTTTCAAATCAGCTAGACTGCATTCGTTAAGTATTTAAATAATTTTTTTTGCAAAAAATATTCCAAATTGTGCATAAAATGATCTGATATATTCATTTCAAGAATTCCTTCAAAGATATAAGCGTAGCTGATTTGAATCTTTTTTGATTTTAAGCCAAAACTTTCAAATCAGCTAGACTGCATTCGTTAAGTATTTAAATAATTTTTTTTGCAAAAAATATTCCAAATTGTGTATAAAATGATCTGATATATTCATTTCAATAATTCCTTCAAATATATAAGCGTAGCTGATTTGAATCTTTTTTGATTTTAAGCCAAAACTTTCAAATCAGCTAGACTGCATTCGTTAAGTATTTAAATAATTTTTTTTGCAAAAAATATTCCAAATTATGTATAAAATGATCTGATATTTTCAATTTAATAATTCCTTCACAGATAAAAGTGTAGTTGATTTGAATCTTTTTTGATTTTAAGCCAAAACTTTCAAATCAGCTAGACTGCATTCGTTAAGTATTTAAATAATTTTTTTTGCAAAAAATATTCCAAATTATGTATAAAATGATCTGATATTTTCAATTTTATAATTCCTTCACAGATAAAAGTGTAGCTGATTTGAATCTTTTTTGATTTTAAGCCAAAACTTTCAAATCAGCTAGACTGCATTCGTTAAGTATTAAAACAATTTTTTTTGCAAAAAATATTCCAAATTATGTATAAAATGATCTGATATTTTCAATTTAATAATTCCTTCACAGATAAAAGTGTAGCTGATTTGAATCTTTTTTGATTTTAAGCCAAAACTTTCAAATCAGCTAGACTGCATTCGTTAAGTATTAAAATAATTTTTTTTGCAAAAAATATTCCAAAGTTTGTTTGTAAACATGTGATATTTTCAATTTAATAATTCCTTCACAGATAAAAGTGTAGCTGATTTGAATCTTTTTTGATTTTAAGCCAAAACTTTCAAATCAGCTAGACTGCATTCGTTAAGTATTTAAATAATTTTTTTTGCAAAAAATATTCCAAATTATGTATAAAATGATCAGATATTTTCAATTTAATAATTCCTTCACAGATAAAAGCGTAGCTGATTTGAATCTTTTTTGATTTTAAGCCAAAACTTTCAAATCAGCTAGACTGCATTCGTTAAGTATTTAAATAATTTTTTTTGCAAAAAATATTCCAAATCATGTATAAAATGATCTGATATATTCATTTCAATAATTCCTTCAAAGATATAAGCGTAGCTGATTTGAATCTTTTTTGATTTTAAGCCAAAACTTTCAAATCAGCTAGACTGCATTCGTTAAGTATTTAAATAATTTTTTTTGCAAAAAATATTCCAAATTATGTATAAAATGATCTGATATTTTCAATTTTATAATTCCTTCACAGATAAAAGCGTAGCTGATTTGAATCTTTTTTGATTTTAAGCCAAAACTTTCAAATCAGCTAGACTGCATTCGTTAAGTATTTAAATAATTTTTTTTGCAAAAAATATTCCAAATTATGTATAAAATGATCTGATATTTTCAATTTAATAATTCCTTCACAGATAAAAGTGTAGCTGATTTGAATCTTTTTTGATTTTAAGCCAAAACTTTCAAATCAGCTAGACTGCATTCGTTAAGTATTAAAACAATTTTTTTTGCAAAAAATATTCCAAATTATGTATAAAATGATCTGATATTTTCAATTTAATAATTCCTTCACAGATAAAAGTGTAGCTGATTTGAATCTTTTTTGATTTTAAGCCAAAACCTTCAAATCAGCTAGACTGCATTCGTTAAGTATTAAAATAATTTTTTTTGCAAAAAATATTCCAAAGTTTGTTTGTAAACATGTGATATTTTCAATTTAATAATTCCTTCACAGATAAAAGTGTAGCTAATTTGAATCTTTTTTGATTTTAAGCCAAAACTTTCAAATCAGCTAGACTGCATTCGTTAAGTATTTAAATAATTTTTTTTGCAAAAAATATTCCAAATTGTGTATAAAATGATCTGATATATTCATTTCAATAATTCCTTCAAAGATATAAGCGTAGCTGATTTGAATCTTTTTTGATTTTAAGCCAAAACTTTCAAATCAGCTAGACTGCATTCGTTAAGTATTTAAATAATTTTTTTTGCAAAAAAATATTCCAAATTGTGTATAAAATGATCTGATATTTTCAATTTAATAATTCCTTCACAGATAAAAGTGTAGCTGATTTGAATCTTTTTTGATTTTAAGCCAAAACTTTCAAATCAGCTAGACTGCATTCGTTAAATATTAAAATAATTTTTTTTGCAAAAAATATTCCAAATTGTGTATAAAATGATCTGATATATTCATTTCAATAATTCCTTCAAAGATATAAGCGTAGCTGATTTGAATCTTTTTTGATTTTAAGCCAAAACTTTCAAATCAGCTAGACTGCATTCGTTAAGTATTTAAATAATTTTTTTTGCAAAAAATATTCCAAATTATGTATAAAATGATCTGATATTTTCAATTTTATAATTCCTTCACAGATAAAAGCGTAGCTGATTTGAATCTTTTTTGATTTTAAGCCAAAACTTTCAAATCAGCTAGACTGCATTCGTTAAGTATTTAAATAATATTTTTGCAAAAAATATTCCAAATTATGTATAAAATGATCTGATATTTTCAATTTAATAATTCCTTCACAGATAAAAGTGTAGCTGATTTGAATCTTTTTTGATTTTAAGCCAAAACTTTCAAATCAGCTAGACTGCATTCGTTAAGTATTTAAATAATTTTTTTTGCAAAAAATATTCCTAATTATGTATAAAATGATCTGATATTTTCAATTTAATAATTCCTTCACAGATAAAAGTGTAGCTGATTTGAATCTTTTTTGATTTTAAGCCAAAACTTTCAAATCAGCTAGACTGCATTCGTTAAGTATTTAAATAATTTTTTTTGCAAAAAATATTCCAAATTATGTATAAAATGATCTGATATTTTCAATTTTATAATTCCTTCACAGATAAAAGCGTAGCTGATTTGAACCTTTTTTGATTTTAAGCCAAAACTTTCAAATCAGCTAGACTGCATTCGTTAAGTATTTAAATAATTTTTTTTGCAAAAAATATTCCAAATTATGTAAAAAATGAACTGATATATTCATTTCAATAACTCCTTCACAGATAAAAGTGTAGCTGATTTGAATCTTTTTTGATTTTAAGCCAAAACTTTCAAATCAGCTAGACTGCATTCGTTAAGTATTTAAATAATTTTTTTTGCAAAAAATATTCCAAATTATGTATAAAATGATCTGATATTTTCAATTTAATAATTCCTTCACAGATAAAAGTGTAGCTGATTTGAATCTTTTTTGATTTTAGCCAAAACTTTCAAATCAGCTAGACTGCATTCGTTAAGTATTAAAACAATTTTTTTTGCAAAAAATATTCCAAATTATGTATAAAATGATCTGATATTTTCAATTTAATAATTCCTTCACAGATAAAATTGTAGCTGATTTGAATCTTTTTTGATTTTAAGCCAAAACTTTCAAATCAGCTAGACTGCATTCGTTAAGTATTAAAATAATTTTTTTTGCAAAAAATATTCCAAATTATGTATAAAATGATCTGATATTTCCAATTTAATAATTCCTTCACAGATAAAAGTGTAGCTGATTTGAATCTTTTTTGATTTTAAGCCAAAACTTTCAAATCAGCTAGACTGCATTCGTTAAGTATTTAAATAATTTTTTTTGCAAAAAATATTCCAAATTATGTATAAAATGATCTGATATTTTCAATTTAATAATTCCTTCACAGATAAAAGCGTAGCTGATTTGAATCTTTTTTGATTTTTAGCCAAAACTTTCAAACCAGCTAGACTGCATTCGTTAAGTATTTAAATAATTTTTTTTGCAAAAAATATTCCAAATTATGTATAAAATGATCTGATATTTTCAATTTAATAATTCCTTCACAGATAAAAGCGTAGCTGATTTGAATCTTTTTTGATTTTAAGCCAAAACTTTCAAATCAGCTAGACTGCATTCGTTAAGTATTTAAATAATTTTTTTTGCAAAAAATATTCCAAATCATGTATAAAATGATCTGATATATTCATTTCAATAATTCCTTCAAAGATATAAGCGTAGCTGATTTGAATCTTTTTTGATTTTAAGCCAAAACTTTCAAATCAGCTAGACTGCATTCGTTAAGTATTTAAATAATTTTTTTTGCAAAAAATATTCCAAATTATGTATAAAATGATCTGATATTTTCAATTTTATAATTCCTTCACAGATAAAAGCGTAGCTTATTTGAATCTTTTTTGATTTTAAGCCAAAACTTTCAAATCAGCTAGACTGCATTCGTTAAGTATTTAAATAATTTTTTTTGCAAAAAATATTCCAAATTATGTAAAAAATGAACTGATATATTCATTTCAATAACTCCTTCACAGATAAAAGTGTAGCTGATTTGAATCTTTTTTGATTTTAAGCCAAAACTTTCAAATCAGCTAGACTGCATTCGTTAAGTATTAAAATAATTTTTTTTGCAAAAAATATTCCAAATTGTGTATAAAATGATCTGATATATTCATTTCAATAACTCCTTGACAGATAAAAGTGTAGCTGATTTGAATCTTTTTTGATTTTAAGCCAAAACTTTCAAATCAGCTAGACTGCATTCGTTAAGTATTTAAATAATTTTTTTTGCAAAAAATATTCCAAAGTTTGTTTGTAAACATGTGATATTTTCAATTTAATAATTCCTTCACAGATAAAAGTGTAGCTGATTTGAATCTTTTTTGATTTTAAGCCAAAACTTTCAAATCAGCTAGACTGCATTCGTTAAGTATTTAAATAATTTTTTTTGCAAAAAATATTCCAAATTATGTATAAAATGATCTGATATTTTCAATTTAATAATTCCTTCACAGATAAAAGTGTAGCTGATTTGAATCTTTTTTGATTTTAAGCCAAAACTTTCAAATCAGCTAGACTGCATTCGTTAAGTATTTAAATAATTTTTTTTGCAAAAAATATTCCAAAGTTTGTTTGTAAACATGTGATATTTTCAATTTAATAATTCCTTCACAGATATAAGCGTAGCTGATTTGAATCTTTTTTGATTTTAAGCCAAAACTTTCAAATCAGCTAGACTGCATTCGTTAAGTATTTAAATAATTTTTTTTGCAAAAAATATTCCAAATTGTGTATAAAATGATCTGATATATTCATTTCAATAACTCCATGACAGATAAAAGTGTAGCTGATTTGAATCTTTTTTGATTTTAAGCCAAAACTTTCAAATCAGCTAGACTGCATTCGTTAAGTATTTAAATAATTTTTTTTGCAAAAAATATTCCAAATTATGTATAAAAAGATCTGATATTTTCAATTTAATAATTCCTTCACAGATAAAAGTGTAGCTGATTTGAATCTTTTTTGATTTTAAGCCAAAACTTTCAAATCAGCTAGACTGCATTCGTTAAGTATTTAAATAATTTTTTTTGCATAAAATATTCCAAATTATGTATAAAATGATCTGATATTTTCAATTTAATAATTCCTTCACAGATAAAAGTGTAGCTGATTTGAATCTTTTTTGATTTTAAGCCAAAACTTTCAAATCAGCTAGACTGCATTCGTTAAGTATTAAAACAATTTTTTTTGCAAAAAATATTCCAAATTATGTATAAAATGATCTGATATTTTCAATTTTATAATTCCTTCACAGATAAAAGCGTAGCTTATTTGAATCTTTTTTGATTTTAAGCCAAAACTTTCAAATCAGCTAGACTGCATTCGTTAAGTATTTAAATAATTTTTTTTGCAAAAAATATTCCAAATTATGTAAAAAATGAACTGATATATTCATTTCAATAACTCCTTCACAGATAAAAGTGTAGCTGATTTGAATCTTTTTTGATTTTAAGCCAAAACTTTCAAATCAGCTAGACTGCATTCGTTAAGTATTAAAATAATTTTTTTTGCAAAAAATATTCCAAATTGTGTATAAAATGATCTGATATATTCATTTCAATAACTCCTTGACAGATAAAAGTGTAGCTGATTTGAATCTTTTTTGATGTTAAGCCAAAACTTTCAAATCAGCTAGACTGCATTCGTTAAGTATTTAAATAATTTTTTTTGCAAAAAATATTCCAAAGTTTGTTTGTAAACATGTGATATTTTCAATTTAATAATTCCTTCACAGATAAAAGTGTAGCTGATTTGAATCTTTTTTGATTTTAAGCCAAAACTTTCAAATCAGCTAGACTGCATTCGTTAAGTATTTAAATAATTTTTTTTGCAAAAGATATTCCAAATTATGTATAAAATGATCTGATATTTTCAATTTAATAATCCCTCACAGATAAAAGTGTAGCTGATTTGAATCTTTTTTGATTTTAAGCCAAAACTTTCAAATCAGCTAGACTGCATTCGTTAAGTATTTAAATAATTTTTTTTGCAAAAAATATTCCAAAGTTTGTTTGTAAACATGTGATATTTTCAATTTAATAATTCCTTCACAGATATAAGCGTAGCTGATTTGAATCTTTTTTGATTTTAAGCCAAAACTTTCAAATCAGCTAGACTGCATTCGTTAAGTATTTAAATAATTTTTTTTGCAAAAAATATTCCAAATTGTGTATAAAATGATCTGATATTTTCAATTTAATAATTCCTTCACAGATAAAAGTGTAGCTGATTTGAATCTTTTTTGATTTTAAGCCAAAACTTTCAAATCAGCTAGACTGCATTCGTTAAGTATTTAAATAATTTTTTTTGCAAAAAATATTCCAAAGTTTGTTTGTAAACATGTGATATTTTCAATTTAATAATTCCTTCACAGATAAAAGCGTAGCTGATTTGAATCTTTTTTGATTTTAAGCCAAAACTTTCAAATCAGCTAGACTGCATTCGTTAAGTATTTAAATAATTTTTTTTGCAAAAGATATTCCAAATTATGTATAAAATGATCTGATATTTTCAATTTAATAATCCCTCACAGATAAAAGTGTAGCTGATTTGAATCTTTTTTGATTTTAAGCCAAAACTTTCAAATCAGCTAGACTGCATTCGTTAAGTATTTAAATAATTTTTTTTGCAAAAAATATTCCAAAGTTTGTTTGTAAACATGTGATATTTTCAATTTAATAATTCCTTCACAGATATAAGCGTAGCTGATTTGAATCTTTTTTGATTTTAAGCCAAAACTTTCAAATCAGCTAGACTGCATTCGTTAAGTATTTAAATAATTTTTTTTGCAAAAAATATTCCAAATTGTGTATAAAATGATCTGATATTTTCAATTTAATAATTCCTTCACAGATAAAAGTGTAGCTGATTTGAATCTTTTTTGATTTTAAGCCAAAACTTTCAAATCAGCTAGACTGCATTCGTTAAGTATTTAAATAATTTTTTTTGCAAAAAATATTCCAAATTGTGTATAAAATGATCTGATATTTTCAATTTAATAATTCCTTCACAGATAAAAGCGTAGCTGATTTGAATCTTTTTTGATTTTAAGCCAAAACTTTCAAATCAGCTAGACTGCATTCGTTAAGTATTTAAATAATTTTTTTTGCATAAAATATTCCAAATTATGTATAAAATGATCTGATATTTTCAATTTAATAATTCCTTCACAGATAAAAGTGTAGCTGATTTGAATCTTTTTTGATTTTAAGCCAAAACTTTCAAATCAGCTAGACTGCATTCGTTAAGTATTAAAACAATTTTTTTTGCAAAAAATATTCCAAATTATGTATAAAATGATCTGATATTTTCAATTTTATAATTCCTTCACAGATAAAAGCGTAGCTTATTTGAATCTTTTTTGATTTTAAGCCAAAACTTTCAAATCAGCTAGACTGCATTCGTTAAGTATTTAAATAATTTTTTTTGCAAAAAATATTCCAAATTATGTAAAAAATGAACTGATATATTCATTTCAATAACTCCTTCACAGATAAAAGTGTAGCTGATTTGAATCTTTTTTGATTTTAAGCCAAAACTTTCAAATCAGCTAGACTGCATTCGTTAAGTATTAAAATAATTTTTTTTGCAAAAAATATTCCAAATTGTGTATAAAATGATCTGATATATTCATTTCAATAACTCCTTGACAGATAAAAGTGTAGCTGATTTGAATCTTTTTTGATGTTAAGCCAAAACTTTCAAATCAGCTAGACTGCATTCGTTAAGTATTTAAATAATTTTTTTTGCAAAAAATATTCCAAAGTTTGTTTGTAAACATGTGATATTTTCAATTTAATAATTCCTTCACAGATAAAAGTGTAGCTGATTTGAATCTTTTTTGATTTTAAGCCAAAACTTTCAAACCAGCTAGACTGCATTCGTTAAGTATTTAAATAATTTTTTTTGCAAAAGATATTCCAAATTATGTATAAAATGATCTGATATTTTCAATTTAATAATCCCTCACAGATAAAAGTGTAGCTGATTTGAATCTTTTTTGATTTTAAGCCAAAACTTTCAAATCAGCTAGACTGCATTCGTTAAGTATTTAAATAATTTTTTTTGCAAAAAATATTCCAAAGTTTGTTTGTAAACATGTGATATTTTCAATTTAATAATTCCTTCACAGATATAAGCGTAGCTGATTTGAATCTTTTTTGATTTTAAGCCAAAACTTTCAAATCAGCTAGACTGCATTCGTTAAGTATTTAAATAATTTTTTTTGCAAAAAATATTCCAAATTGTGTATAAAATGATCTGATATTTTCAATTTAATAATTCCTTCACAGATAAAAGTGTAGCTGATTTGAATCTTTTTTGATTTTAAGCCAAAACTTTCAAATCAGCTAGACTGCATTCGTTAAGTATTTAAATAATTTTTTTTGCAAAAAATATTCCAAAGTTTGTTTGTAAACATGTGATATTTTCAATTTAATAATTCCTTCACAGATAAAAGTGTAGCTGATTTGAATCTTTTTTGATTTTAAGCCAAAACTTTCAAATCAGCTAGACTGCATTCGTTAAGTATTTAAATAATTTTTTTTGCAAAAGATATTCCAAATTATGTATAAAATGATCTGATATTTTCAATTTAATAATCCTTCACAGATAAAAGTGTAGCTGATTTGAATCTTTTTTGATTTTAAGCCAAAACTTTCAAATCAGCTAGACTGCATTCGTTAAGTATTTAAATAATTTTTTTTGCAAAAAATATTCCAAAGTTTGTTTGTAAACATGTGATATTTTCAATTTAATAATTCCTTCACAGATATAAGCGTAGCTGATTTGAATCTTTTTTGATTTTAAGCCAAAACTTTCAAATCAGCTAGACTGCATTCGTTAAGTATTTAAATAATTTTTTTTGCAAAAAATATTCCAAATTGTGTATAAAATGATCTGATATTTTCAATTTAATAATTCCTTCACAGATAAAAGTGTAGCTGATTTGAATCTTTTTTGATTTTAAGCCAAAACTTTCAAATCAGCTAGACTGCATTCGTTAAGTATTAAAACAATTTTTTTTGCAAAAAATATTCCAAATTATGTATAAAATGATCTGATATTTTCAATTTAATAATTCCTTCACAGATAAAAGCGTAGCTGATTTGAATCTTTTTTGATTTTTAGCCAAAACTTTCAAACCAGCTAGACTGCATTCGTTAAGTATTTAAATAATTTTTTTTGCAAAAAAAATTCCAAATTATGTATAAAATGATCTGATATTTTCAATTTAATAATTCCTTCACAGATAAAAGCGTAGCTGATTTGAATCTTTTTTGATTTTAAGCCAAAACTTTCAAATCAGCTAGACTGCATTCGTTAAGTATTTTAATAATTTTTTTTGCAAAATATATTCCAAATTGTGTATAAAATGATCTGATATATTCATTTCAATAACTCCTTGACAGATAAAAGTGTAGCTGATTTGAATCTTTTTTGATTTTAAGCCAAAACTTTCAAATCAGCTAGACTGCATTCGTTAAGTATTTAAATAATTTTTTTTGCAAAAAATATTCCAAATTATGTATAAAATGATCTGATATTTTCAATTTAATAATTCCTTCACAGATAAAAGTGTAGCTGATTTGAATCTTTTTTGATTTTAAGCCAAAACTTTCAAATCAGCTAGACTGCATTCGTTAAGTATTTAAATAATTTTTTTTGCAAAAAATATTCCAAATTATGTATAAAATGATCTGATATTTTCAATTTAATAATTCCTTCACAGATAAAAGTGTAGCTGATTTGAATCTTTTTTGATTTTAAGCCAAAACTTTCAAATCAGCTAGACTGCATTCGTTAAGTATTAAAACAATTTTTTTGCAAAAAATATTCCAAATTATGTATAAAATGATCTGATATTTTCAATTTAATAATTCCTTCACAGATAAAAGTGTAGCTGATTTGAATCTTTTTTGATTTTAAGCCAAAACTTTCAAATCAGCTAGACTGCATTCGTTAAGTATTAAAATAATTTTTTTTGCAAAAAATATTCCAAAGTTTGTTTGTAAACATGTGATATTTTCAATTTAATAATTCCTTCACAGATAAAAGCGTAGCTGATTTGAATCTTTTTTGATTTTAAGCCAAAACTTTCAAATCAGCTAGACTGCATTCGTTAAGTATTTAAATAATTTTTTTTGCAAAAAATATTCCAAATTGTGTATAAAATGATCTGATATATTCATTTCAATAACTCCTTGACAGATAAAAGTGTAGCTGATTTGAATCTTTTTTGATTTTAAGCCAAAACTTTCAAATCAGCTAGACTGCATTCGTTAAGTATTTAAATAATTTTTTTTGCAAAAAATATTCCAAATTATGTATAAAATGATCTGATATTTTCAATTTAATAATTCCTTCACAGATAAAAGTGTAGCTGATTTGAATCTTTTTTGATTTTAAGCCAAAACTTTCAAATCAGCTAGACTGCATTCGTTAAGTATTTAAATAATTTTTTTTGCAAAAAATATTCCAAATTGTGTATAAAATGATCTGATATATTCATTTCAATAACTCCTTGACAGATAAAAGCGTAGCTGATTTGAATCTTTTTTGATTTTTAGCCAAAACTTTCAAACCAGCTAGACTGCATTCGTTAAGTATTTAAATAATTTTTTTTGCAAAAAATATTCCAAATTATGTATAAAATGATCTGATATTTTCAATTTAATAATTCCTTCACAGATAAAAGTGTAGCTGATTTGAATCTTTTTTGATTTTAAGCCAAAACTTTCAAATCAGCTAGACTGCATTCGTTAAGTATTTAAATAATTTTTTTTGCAAAAAATATTCCAAATTGTGTATAAAATGATCTGATATATTCATTTCAATAACTCCTTGACAGATAAAAGTGTAGCTGATTTGAATCTTTTTTGATTTTAAGCCAAAACTTTCAAATCAGCTAGACTGCATTCGTTAAGTATTTAAATAATTTTTTTTGCAAAAAATATTCCAAATTATGTATAAAATGATCTGATATTTTCAATTTAATAATTCCTTCACAGATAAAAGCGTAGCTGATTTGAATCTTTTTTGATTTTAAGCCAAAACTTTCAAATCAGCTAGACTGCATTCGTTAAGTATTTAAATAATTTTTTTTGCAAAAAATATTCCAAATCATGTATAAAATGATCTGATATATTCATTTCAATAATTCCTTCAAAGATATAAGCGTAGCTGATTTGAATCTTTTTTGATTTTAAGCCAAAACTTTCAAATCAGCTAGACTGCATTCGTTAAGTATTTAAATAATTTTTTTTGCAAAAAATATTCCAAATTATGTATAAAATGATCTGATATTTTCAATTTTATAATTCCTTCACAGATAAAAGCGTAGCTTATTTGAATCTTTTTTGATTTTAAGCCAAAACTTTCAAATCAGCTAGACTGCATTCGTTAAGTATTTAAATAATTTTTTTTGCAAAAAATATTCCAAATTATGTAAAAAATGAACTGATATATTCATTTCAATAACTCCTTCACAGATAAAAGTGTAGCTGATTTGAATCTTTTTTGATTTTAAGCCAAAACTTTCAAATCAGCTAGACTGCATTCGTTAAGTATTAAAATAATTTTTTTTGCAAAAAATATTCCAAAGTTTGTTTGTAAACATGTGATATTTTCAATTTAATAATTCCTTCACAGATAAAAGTGTAGCTGATTTGAATCTTTTTTGATTTTAAGCCAAAACTTTCAAATCAGCTAGACTGCATTCGTTAAGTATTTAAATAATTTTTTTTGCAAAAAATATTCCAAATTATGTATAAAATGATCTGATATTTTCAATTTAATAATTCCTTCACAGATAAAAGTGTAGCTGATTTGAATCTTTTTTGATTTTAAGCCAAAACTTTCAAATCAGCTAGACTGCATTCGTTAAGTATTAAAACAATTTTTTTTGCAAAAAATATTCCAAATTATGTATAAAATGATCTGATATTTTCAATTTAATAATTCCTTCACAGATAAAAGCGTAGCTGATTTGAATCTTTTTTGATTTTTAGCCAAAACTTTCAAACCAGCTAGACTGCATTCGTTAAGTATTTAAATAATTTTTTTTGCAAAAAAAATTCCAAATTATGTATAAAATGATCTGATATTTTCAATTTAATAATTCCTTCACAGATAAAAGCGTAGCTGATTTGAATCGTTTTTGATTTTAAGCCAAAACTTTCAAATCAGCTAGACTGCATTCGTTAAGTATTTAAATAATTTTTTTTGCAAAAAATATTCCAAATTGTGTATAAAATGATCTGATATATTCATTTCAATAACTCCTTGACAGATAAAAGTGTAGCTGATTTGAATCTTTTTTGATTTTAAGCCAAAACTTTCAAATCAGCTAGACTGCATTCGTTAAGTATTTAAATAATTTTTTTTGCAAAAAATATTCCAAATTATGTATAAAATGATCTGATATTTTCAATTTAATAATTCCTTCACAGATAAAAGTGTAGCTGATTTGAATCTTTTTTGATTTTAAGCCAAAACTTTCAAATCAGCTAGACTGCATTCGTTAAGTATTTAAATAATTTTTTTTGCAAAAAATATTCCAAATTATGTATAAAATGATCTGATATTTTCAATTTAATAATTCCTTCACAGATAAAAGTGTAGCTGATTTGAATCTTTTTTGATTTTAAGCCAAAACTTTCAAATCAGCTAGACTGCATTCGTTAAGTATTAAAACAATTTTTTTGCAAAAAATATTCCAAATTATGTATAAAATGATCTGATATTTTCAATTTCATAATTCCTTCACAGATAAAAGCGTAGCTGATTTGAATCGTTTTTGATTTTTAGCCAAAACTTTCAAACCAGCTAGACTGCATTCGTTAAGTATTTAAATAATTTTTTTTGCAAAAAATATTCCAAATTATGTATAAAATGATCTGATATTTTCAATTTAATAATTCCTTCACAGATAAAAGTGTAGCTGATTTGAATCTTTTTTGATTTTAAGCCAAAACTTTCAAATCAGCTAGACTGCATTCGTTAAGTATTAAAATAATTTTTTTTGCAAAAAATATTCCAAAGTTTGTTTGTAAACATGTGATATTTTCAATTTAATAATTCCTTCACAGATAAAAGCGTAGCTGATTTGAATCTTTTTTGATTTTAAGCCAAAACTTTCAAATCAGCTAGACTGCATTCGTTAAGTATTTAAATAATTTTTTTTGCAAAAAATATTCCAAATTGTGTATAAAATGATCTGATATATTCATTTCAATAACTCCTTGACAGATAAAAGTGTAGCTGATTTGAATCTTTTTTGATTTTAAGCCAAAACTTTCAAATCAGCTAGACTGCATTCGTTAAGTATTTAAATAATTTTTTTTGCAAAAAATATTCCAAATTATGTATAAAATGATCTGATATTTTCAATTTAATAATTCCTTCACAGATAAAAGTGTAGCTGATTTGAATCTTTTTTGATTTTAAGCCAAAACTTTCAAATCAGCTAGACTGCATTCGTTAAGTATTTAAATAATTTTTTTTGCAAAAAATATTCCAAATTATGTATAAAATGATCTGATATTTTCAATTTAATAATTCCTTCACAGATAAAAGTGTAGCTGATTTGAATCTTTTTTGATTTTAAGCCAAAACTTTCAAATCAGCTAGACTGCATTCGTTAAGTATTAAAACAATTTTTTTGCAAAAAATATTCCAAATTATGTATAAAATGATCTGATATTTTCAATTTAATAATTCCTTCACAGATAAAAGTGTAGCTGATTTGAATCTTTTTTGATTTTAAGCCAAAACTTTCAAATCAGCTAGACTGCATTCGTTAAGTATTAAAACAATTTTTTTGCAAAAAATATTCCAAATTATGTATAAAATGATCTGATATTTTCAATTTAATAATTCCTTCACAGATAAAAGCGTAGCTGATTTGAATCTTTTTTGATTTTTAGCCAAAACTTTCAAACCAGCTAGACTGCATTCGTTAAGTATTTAAATAATTTTTTTTGCAAAAAATATTCCAAATTATGTATAAAATGATCTGATATTTTCAATTTAATAATTCCTTCACAGATAAAAGTGTAGCTGATTTGAATCTTTTTTGATTTTAAGCCAAAACTTTCAAATCAGCTAGACTGCATTCGTTAAGTATTAAAATAATTTTTTTTGCAAAAAATATTCCAAAGTTTGTTTGTAAACATGTGATATTTTCAATTTAATAATTCTTTCACAGATAAAAGCGTAGCTGATTTGAATCTTTTTTGATTTTAAGCCAAAACTTTCAAATCAGCTAGACTGCATTCGTTAAGTATTTAAATAATTTTTTTTGCAAAAAATATTCCAAATTGTGTATAAAATGATCTGATATATTCATTTCAATAACTCCTTGACAGATAAAAGTGTAGCTGATTTGAATCTTTTTTGATTTTAAGCCAAAACTTTCAAATCAGCTAGACTGCATTCGTTAAGTATTTAAATAATTTTTTTTGCAAAAAATATTCCAAATTATGTATAAAATGATCTGATATTTTCAATTTAATAATTCCTTCACAGATAAAAGTGTAGCTGATTTGAATCTTTTTTGATTTTAAGCCAAAACTTTCAAATCAGCTAGACTGCATTCGTTAAGTATTTAAATAATTTTTTTTGCAAAAAATATTCCAAATTATGTATAAAATGATCTGATATTTTCAATTTAATAATTCCTTCACAGATAAAAGTGTAGCTGATTTGAATCTTTTTTGATTTTAAGCCAAAACTTTCAAATCAGCTAGACTGCATTCGTTAAGTATTAAAACAATTTTTTTGCAAAAAATATTCCAAATTATGTATAAAATGATCTGATATTTTCAATTTAATAATTCCTTCACAGATAAAAGCGTAGCTGATTTGAATCTTTTTTGATTTTTAGCCAAAACTTTCAAACCAGCTAGACTGCATTCGTTAAGTATTTAAATAATTTTTTTTGCAAAAAATATTCCAAATTATGTATAAAATGATCTGATATTTTCAATTTAATAATTCCTTCACAGATAAAAGTGTAGCTGATTTGAATCTTTTTTGATTTTAAGCCAAAACTTTCAAATCAGCTAGACTGCATTCGTTAAGTATTTAAATAATTTTTTTTGCAAAAAATATTCCAAATTATGTATAAAATGATCTGATATTTTCAATTTAATAATTCCTTCACAGATAAAAGTGTAGCTGATTTGAATCTTTTTTGATTTTAAGCCAAAACTTTCAAATCAGCTAGACTGCATTCGTTAAGTATTTAAATAATTTTTTTTGCAAAAAATATTCCAAATTGTGTATAAAATGATCTGATATATTCATTTCAATAACTCCTTGACAGATAAAAGTGTAGCTGATTTGAATCTTTTTTGATTTTAAGCCAAAACTTTCAAATCAGCTAGACTGCATTCGTTAAGTATTTAAATAATTTTTTTTGCAAAAAATATTCCAAATTATGTATAAAATGATCTGATATTTTCAATTTAATAATTCCTTCACAGATAAAAGTGTAGCTGATTTGAATCTTTTTTGATTTTAAGCCAAAACTTTCAAATCAGCTAGACTGCATTCGTTAAGTATTTAAATAATTTTTTTTGCAAAAAATATTCCAAATTATGTATAAAATGATCTGATATTTTCAATTTAATAATTCCTTCACAGATAAAAGTGTAGCTGATTTGAATCTTTTTTGATTTTAAGCCAAAACTTTCAAATCAGCTAGACTGCATTCGTTAAGTATTAAAACAATTTTTTTGCAAAAAATATTCCAAATTATGTATAAAATGATCTGATATTTTCAATTTAATAATTCCTTCACAGATAAAAGCGTAGCTGATTTGAATCTTTTTTGATTTTTAGCCAAAACTTTCAAACCAGCTAGACTGCATTCGTTAAGTATTTAAATAGTTTTTTTTGCAAAAAATATTCCAAATTATGTATAAAATGATCTGATATTTTCAATTTAATAATTCCTTCACAGATAAAAGTGTAGCTGATTTGAATCTTTTTTGATTTTAAGCCAAAACTTTCAAATCAGCTAGACTGCATTCGTTAAGTATTAAAATAATTTTTTTTGCAAAAAATATTCCAAAGTTTGTTTGTAAACATGTGATATTTTCAATTTAATAATTCCTTCACAGATAAAAGCGTAGCTGATTTGAATCTTTTTTGATTTTAAGCCAAAACTTTCAAATCAGCTAGACTGCATTCGTTAAGTATTTAAATAATTTTTTTTGCATAAAATATTCCAAATTATGTATAAAATGATCTGATATTTTCAATTTAATAATTCCTTCACAGATAAAAGTGTAGCTGATTTGAATCTTTTTTGATTTTTAGCCAAAACTTTCAAACCAGCTAGACTGCATTCGTTAAGTATTTAAATAATTTTTTTTGCAAAAAATATTCCAAATTGTGTATAAAATGATCTGATATATTCATTTCAATAACTCCTTGACAGATAAAAGTGTAGCTGATTTGAATCTTTTTTGATTTTAAGCCAAAACTTTCAAATCAGCTAGACTGCATTCGTTATGTATTTAAATAATTTTTTTTGCAAAAAATATTCCAAATTATGTATAAAATGATCTGATATTTTCAATTTAATAATTCCTTCACAGATAAAAGTGTAGCTGATTTGAATCTTTTTTGATTTTAAGCCAAAACTTTCAGATCAGCTAGACTGCATTCGTTAAGTATTTAAATAATTTTTTTTGCAAAAAATATTCCAAATTATGTATAAAATGATCTGATATTTTCAATTTAATAATTCCTTCACAGATAAAAGTGTAGCTGATTTGAATCTTTTTTGATTTTAAGCCAAAACTTTCAAATCAGCTAGACTGCATTCGTTAAGTATTAAAACAATTTTTTTGCAAAAAATATTCCAAATTATGTATAAAATGATCTGATATTTTCAATTTAATAATTCCTTCACAGATAAAAGCGTAGCTGATTTGAATCTTTTTTGATTTTTAGCCAAAACTTTCAAACCAGCTAGACTGCATTCGTTAAGTATTTAAATAATTTTTTTTGCAAAAAATATTCCAAATTATGTATAAAATGATCTGATATTTTCAATTTAATAATTCCTTCACAGATAAAAGTGTAGCTGATTTGAATCTTTTTTGATTTTAAGCCAAAACTTTCAAATCAGCTAGACTGCATTCGTTAAGTATTTAAATAATTTTTTTTGCAAAAAATATTCCAAAGTTTGTTTGTAAACATGTGATATTTTCAATTTAATAATTCCTTCACAGATATAAGCGTAGCTGATTTGAATCTTTTTTGATTTTAAGCCAAAACTTTCAAATCAGCTAGACTGCATTCGTTAAGTATTAAAATAATTTTTTTTGCAAAAAATATTCCAAAGTTTGTTTGTAAACAAGTGATATTTTCAATTTAATAATTCCTTCACAGATAAAAGTGTAGCTGATTTGAATCTTTTTTGATTTTAAGCCAAAACTTTCAAATCAGCTAGACTGCATTCGTTAAGTATTTAAATAATTTTTTTTGCAAAAAATATTCCAAATTATGTATAAAATGATCTGATATTTTCAATTTAATAATTCCTTCACAGATAAAAGTGTAGCTGATTTGAATCTTTTTTGATTTTAAGCCAAAACTTTCAAATCAGCTAGACTGCATTCGTTAAGTATTAAAACAATTTTTTTGCAAAAAATATTCCAAATTATGTATAAAATGATCTGATATTTTCAATTTAATAATTCCTTCACAGATAAAAGCGTAGCTGATTTGAATCTTTTTTGATTTTAAGCCAAAACTTTCAAATCAGCTAGACTGCATTCGTTAAGTATTAAAATAATTTTTTTTGCAAAAAATATTCCAAAGTTTGTTTGTAAACATGTGATATTTTCAATTTAATAATTCCTTCACAGATAAAAGCGTAGCTGATTTGAATCTTTTTTGATTTTAAGCCAAAACTTTCAAATCAGCTAGACTGCATTCGTTAAGTATTTAAATAATTTTTTTTGCAAAAAATATTCCAAATTGTGTATAAAATGATCTGATATATTCATTTCAATAACTCCTTGACAGATAAAAGTGTAGCTGATTTGAATCTTTTTTGATTTTAAGCCAAAACTTTCAAATCAGCTAGACTGCATTCGTTAAGTATTTAAATAATTTTTTTTGCAAAAAATATTCCAAATTATGTATAAAATGATCTGATATTTTCAATTTAATAATTCCTTCACAGATAAAAGTGTAGCTGATTTGAATCTTTTTTGATTTTAAGCCAAAACTTTCAAATCAGCTAGACTGCATTCGTTAAGTATTTAAATAATTTTTTTTGCAAAAAATATTCCAAATTATGTATAAAATGATCTGATATTTTCAATTTAATAATTCCTTCACAGATAAAAGTGTAGCTGATTTGAATCTTTTTTGATTTTAAGCCAAAACTTTCAAATCAGCTAGACTGCATTCGTTAAGTATTAAAACAATTTTTTTGCAAAAAATATTCCAAATTATGTATAAAATGATCTGATATTTTCAATTTAATAATTCCTTCACAGATAAAAGTGTAGCTGATTTGAATCTTTTTTGATTTTAAGCCAAAACTTTCAAATCAGCTAGACTGCATTCGTTAAGTATTAAAACAATTTTTTTGCAAAAAATATTCCAAATTATGTATAAAATGATCTGATATTTTCAATTTAATAATTCCTTCACAGATAAAAGCGTAGCTGATTTGAATCTTTTTTGATTTTTAGCCAAAACTTTCAAACCAGCTAGACTGCATTCGTTAAGTATTTAAATAATTTTTTTTGCAAAAAATATTCCAAATTATGTATAAAATGATCTGATATTTTCAATTTAATAATTCCTTCACAGATAAAAGTGTAGCTGATTTGAATCTTTTTTGATTTTAAGCCAAAACTTTCAAATCAGCTAGACTGCATTCGTTAAGTATTAAAATAATTTTTTTTGCAAAAAATATTCCAAAGTTTGTTTGTAAACATGTGATATTTTCAATTTAATAATTCCTTCACAGATAAAAGCGTAGCTGATTTGAATCTTTTTTGATTTTAAGCCAAAACTTTCAAATCAGCTAGACTGCATTCGTTAAGTATTTAAATAATTTTTTTTGCAAAAAATATTCCAAATTGTGTATAAAATGATCTGATATATTCATTTCAATAACTCCTTGACAGATAAAAGTGTAGCTGATTTGAATCTTTTTTGATTTTAAGCCAAAACTTTCAAATCAGCTAGACTGCATTCGTTAAGTATTTAAATAATTTTTTTTGCAAAAAATATTCCAAATTATGTATAAAATGATCTGATATTTTCAATTTAATAATTCCTTCACAGATAAAAGTGTAGCTGATTTGAATCTTTTTTGATTTTAAGCCAAAACTTTCAAATCAGCTAGACTGCATTCGTTAAGTATTTAAATAATTTTTTTTGCAAAAAATATTCCAAATTATGTATAAAATGATCTGATATTTTCAATTTAATAATTCCTTCACAGATAAAAGTGTAGCTGATTTGAATCTTTTTTGATTTTAAGCCAAAACTTTCAAATCAGCTAGACTGCATTCGTTAAGTATTAAAACAATTTTTTTGCAAAAAATATTCCAAATTATGTATAAAATGATCTGATATTTTCAATTTAATAATTCCTTCACAGATAAAAGCGTAGCTGATTTGAATCTTTTTTGATTTTTAGCCAAAACTTTCAAACCAGCTAGACTGCATTCGTTAAGTATTTAAATAATTTTTTTTGCAAAAAATATTCCAAATTATGTATAAAATGATCTGATATTTTCAATTTAATAATTCCTTCACAGATAAAAGTGTAGCTGATTTGAATCTTTTTTGATTTTAAGCCAAAACTTTCAAATCAGCTAGACTGCATTCGTTAAGTATTTAAATAATTTTTTTTGCAAAAAATATTCCAAATTATGTATAAAATGATCTGATATTTTCAATTTAATAATTCCTTCACAGATAAAAGTGTAGCTGATTTGAATCTTTTTTGATTTTAAGCCAAAACTTTCAAATCAGCTAGACTGCATTCGTTAAGTATTTAAATAATTTTTTTTGCAAAAAATATTCCAAATTGTGTATAAAATGATCTGATATATTCATTTCAATAACTCCTTGACAGATAAAAGTGTAGCTGATTTGAATCTTTTTTGATTTTAAGCCAAAACTTTCAAATCAGCTAGACTGCATTCGTTAAGTATTTAAATAATTTTTTTTGCAAAAAATATTCCAAATTATGTATAAAATGATCTGATATTTTCAATTTAATAATTCCTTCACAGATAAAAGTGTAGCTGATTTGAATCTTTTTTGATTTTAAGCCAAAACTTTCAAATCAGCTAGACTGCATTCGTTAAGTATTTAAATAATTTTTTTTGCAAAAAATATTCCAAATTATGTATAAAATGATCTGATATTTTCAATTTAATAATTCCTTCACAGATAAAAGTGTAGCTGATTTGAATCTTTTTTGATTTTAAGCCAAAACTTTCAAATCAGCTAGACTGCATTCGTTAAGTATTAAAACAATTTTTTTGCAAAAAATATTCCAAATTATGTATAAAATGATCTGATATTTTCAATTTAATAATTCCTTCACAGATAAAAGCGTAGCTGATTTGAATCTTTTTTGATTTTTAGCCAAAACTTTCAAACCAGCTAGACTGCATTCGTTAAGTATTTAAATAGTTTTTTTTGCAAAAAATATTCCAAATTATGTATAAAATGATCTGATATTTTCAATTTAATAATTCCTTCACAGATAAAAGTGTAGCTGATTTGAATCTTTTTTGATTTTAAGCCAAAACTTTCAAATCAGCTAGACTGCATTCGTTAAGTATTAAAATAATTTTTTTTGCAAAAAATATTCCAAAGTTTGTTTGTAAACATGTGATATTTTCAATTTAATAATTCCTTCACAGATAAAAGCGTAGCTGATTTGAATCTTTTTTGATTTTAAGCCAAAACTTTCAAATCAGCTAGACTGCATTCGTTAAGTATTTAAATAATTTTTTTTGCATAAAATATTCCAAATTATGTATAAAATGATCTGATATTTTCAATTTAATAATTCCTTCACAGATAAAAGTGTAGCTGATTTGAATCTTTTTTGATTTTTAGCCAAAACTTTCAAACCAGCTAGACTGCATTCGTTAAGTATTTAAATAATTTTTTTTGCAAAAAATATTCCAAATTGTGTATAAAATGATCTGATATATTCATTTCAATAACTCCTTGACAGATAAAAGTGTAGCTGATTTGAATCTTTTTTGATTTTAAGCCAAAACTTTCAAATCAGCTAGACTGCATTCGTTATGTATTTAAATAATTTTTTTTGCAAAAAATATTCCAAATTATGTATAAAATGATCTGATATTTTCAATTTAATAATTCCTTCACAGATAAAAGTGTAGCTGATTTGAATCTTTTTTGATTTTAAGCCAAAACTTTCAGATCAGCTAGACTGCATTCGTTAAGTATTTAAATAATTTTTTTTGCAAAAAATATTCCAAATTATGTATAAAATGATCTGATATTTTCAATTTAATAATTCCTTCACAGATAAAAGTGTAGCTGATTTGAATCTTTTTTGATTTTAAGCCAAAACTTTCAAATCAGCTAGACTGCATTCGTTAAGTATTAAAACAATTTTTTTGCAAAAAATATTCCAAATTATGTATAAAATGATCTGATATTTTCAATTTAATAATTCCTTCACAGATAAAAGCGTAGCTGATTTGAATCTTTTTTGATTTTTAGCCAAAACTTTCAAACCAGCTAGACTGCATTCGTTAAGTATTTAAATAATTTTTTTTGCAAAAAATATTCCAAATTATGTATAAAATGATCTGATATTTTCAATTTAATAATTCCTTCACAGATAAAAGTGTAGCTGATTTGAATCTTTTTTGATTTTAAGCCAAAACTTTCAAATCAGCTAGACTGCATTCGTTAAGTATTTAAATAATTTTTTTTGCAAAAAATATTTCAAAGTTTGTTTGTAAACATGTGATATTTTCAATTTAATAATTCCTTCACAGATATAAGCGTAGCTGATTTGAATCTTTTTTGATTTTAAGCCAAAACTTTCAAATCAGCTAGACTGCATTCGTTAAGTATTAAAATAATTTTTTTTGCAAAAAATATTCCAAAGTTTGTTTGTAAACAAGTGATATTTTCAATTTAATAATTCCTTCACAGATAAAAGTGTAGCTGATTTGAATCTTTTTTGATTTTAAGCCGAAACTTTCAAATCTGCTAGACTGCATTCGTTAAGTATTAAAATAATTTTTTTTGCAAAAAATATTCCAAAGTTTGTTTGTAAACAAGTGATATTTTCAATTTAATAATTCCTTCACAGATAAAAGTGTAGCTGATTTGAATCTTTTTTGATTTTAAGCCAAAACTTTCAAATCAGCTAGACTGCATTCGTTAAGTATTAAAATAATTTTTTTTGCAAAAAATATTCCAAAGTTTGTTTGTAAACATGTGATATTTTCAATTTAATAATTCCTTCACAGATAAAAGTGTAGCTGATTTGAATCTTTTTTGATTTTAAGCCAAAACTTTCAAATCAGCTAGACTGCATTCGTTAAGTATTTAAATAATTTTTTTTGCAAAAAATATTCCAAATTGTGTATAAAATGATCTGATATATTCATTTCAATAATTCCTTCAAAGATATAAGCGTAGCTGATTTGAATCTTTTTTGATTTTAAGCCAAAACTTTCAAATCAGCTAGACTGCATTCGTTAAGTATTTAAATAATTTTTTTTGCAAAAAATATTCCAAATTGTGTATAAAATGATCTGATATATTCATTTCAATAACTCCTTGACAGATAAAAGTGTAGCTGATTTGAATCTTTTTTGATTTTAAGGCAAAACTTTCAAATCAGCTAGACTGCATTCGTTAAGTATTTAAATAATTTTTTTTGCAAAAAATATTCCAAATTATGTATAAAATGATCTGATATTTTCAATTTAATAATTCCTTCACAGATAAAAGTGTAGCTGATTTGAATCTTTTTTGATTTTAAGCCAAAACTTTCAAATCAGCTAGACTGCATTCGTTAAGTATTTAAATAATTTTTTTTGCAAAAAATATTCCAAATTGTGTATAAAATGATCTGATATATTCATTTCAATAACTCCTTGACAGATAAAAGTGTAGCTGATTTGAATCTTTTTTGATTTTAAGCCAAAACTTTCAAATCAGCTAGACTGCATTCGTTAAGTATTTAAATAATTTTTTTTGCAAAAAATATTCCAAAGTTTGTTTGTAAACATGTGATATTTTCAATTTAATAATTCCTTCACAGATAAAAGTGTAGCTGATTTGAATCTTTTTTGATTTTAAGCCAAAACTTTCAAATCAGCTAGACTGCATTCGTTAAGTATTAAAATAATTTTTTTTGCAAAAAATATTCCAAAGTTTGTTTGTAAACATGTGATATTTTCAATTTAATAATTCCTTCACAGATAAAAGTGTAGCTGATTTGAATCTTTTTTGATTTTAAGCCAAAACTTTCAAATCAGCTAGACTGCATTCGTTAAGTATTTAAATAATTTTTTTTGCAAAAAATATTCCAAATTGTGTATAAAATGATCTGATATATTCATTTCAATAACTCCTTGACAGATAAAAGTGTAGCTGATTTTAATCTTTTTTGATTTTAAGCCAAAACTTTCAAATCAGCTAGACTGCATTCGTTAAGTATTTAAATAATTTTTTTTGCAAAAAATATTCCAAATTGTGTATAAAATGATCTGATATATTCATTTCAATAACTCCTTGACAGATAAAAGTGTAGCTGATTTGAATCTTTTTTGATTTTAAGCCAAAACTTTCAAATCTGCTAGACTGCATTCGTTAAGTATTAAAATAATTTTTTTTGCAAAAAATATTCCAAAGTTTGTTTGTAAACAAGTGATATTTTCAATTTAATAATTCCTTCACAGATAAAAGTGTAGCTGATTTGAATCTTTTTTGATTTTAAGCCAAAACTTTCAAATCAGCTAGACTGCATTCGTTAAGTATTAAAATAATTTTTTTTGCAAAAAATATTCCAAAGTTTGTTTGTAAACATGTGATATTTTCAATTTAATAATTCCTTCACAGATAAAAGTGTAGCTGATTTGAATCTTTTTTGATTTTAAGCCAAAACTTTCAAATCAGCTAGACTGCATTCGTTAAGTATTTAAAAAATTTTTTTTGCAAAAAATATTCCAAATTGTGTATAAAATGATCTGATATATTCATTTCAATAATTCCTTCAAAGATATAAGCGTAGCTGATTTGAATCTTTTTTGATTTTAAGCCAAAACTTTCAAATCAGCTAGACTGCATTCGTTAAGTATTTAAATAATTTTTTTTGCAAAAAATATTCCAAATTGTGTATAAAATGATCTGATATATTCATTTCAATAACTCCTTGACAGATAAAAGTGTAGCTGATTTGAATCTTTTTTGATTTTAAGCCAAAACTTTCAAATCAGCTAGACTGCATTCGTTAAGTATTTAAATAATTTTTTCTGCATAAAATATTCCAAATTATGTATAAAATGATCTGATATTTTCAATTTAATAATTCCTTCACAGATAAAAGTGTAGCTGATTTGAATCTTTTTTGATTTTAAGCCAAAACTTTCAAATCAGCTAGACTGCATTCGTTAAGTATTAAAATAATTTTTTTTGCAAAAAATATTCCAAATTATGTATAAAATGATCTGATATTTTCAATTTAATAATTCCTTCACAGATAAAAGTGTAGCTGATTTGAATCTTTTTTGATTTTAAGCCAAAACTTTCAAATCAGCTAGACTGCATTCGTTAAGTATTAAAATAATTTTTTTTGCAAAAAATATTCCAAAGTTTGTTTGTAAACAAGTGATATTTTCAATTTAATAATTCCTTCACAGATAAAAGTGTAGCTGATTTGAATCTTTTTTGATTTTAAGCCAAAACTTTCAAATCAGCTAGACTGCATTCGTTAAGTATTAAAATAATTTTTTTTGCAAAAAATATTCCAAAGTTTGTTTGTAAACATGTGATATTTTCAATTTAATAATTCCTTCACAGATAAAAGTGTAGCTGATTTGAATCTTTTTTGATTTTAAGCCAAAACTTTCAAATCAGCTAGACTGCATTCGTTAAGTATTTAAAAAATTTTTTTTGCAAAAAATATTCCAAATTATGTATAAAATGATCTGATATTTTCAATTTAATAATTCCTTCACAGATAAAAGTGTAGCTGATTTGAATCTTTTTTGATTTTAAGCCAAAACTTTCAAATCAGCTAGACTGCATTCGTTAAGTATTAAAACAATTTTTTTTGCAAAAAATATTCCAAATTATGTATAAAATGATCTGATATTTTCAATTTAATAATTCCTTCACAGATAAAAGTGTAGCTGATTTGAATCTTTTTTGATTTTAAGCCAAAACTTTCAAATCAGCTAGACTGCATTCGTTAAGTATTAAAATAATTTTTTTTGCAAAAAATATTCCAAAGTTTGTTTGTAAACATGTGATATTTTCAATTTAATAATTCCTTCACAGATAAAAGTGTAGCTGATTTGAATCTTTTTTGATTTTAAGCCAAAACTTTCAAATCAGCTAGACTGCATTCGTTAAGTATTTAAATAATTTTTTTTGCAAAAAATATTCCAAATTATGTATAAAATGATCTGATATTTTCAATTTAATAATTCCTTCACAGATAAAAGTGTAGCTGATTTGAATCTTTTTTGATTTTAAGCCAAAACTTTCAAATCAGCTAGACTGCATTCGTTAAGTATTTAAATAATTTTTTTTGCAAAAAATATTCCAAATTGTGTATAAAATGATCTGATATATTCATTTCAATAACTCCTTGACAGATAAAAGTGTAGCTGATTTGAATCTTTTTTGATTTTAAGCCAAAACTTTCAAATCTGCTAGACTGCATTCGTTAAGTATTAAAATAATTTTTTTTGCAAAAAATATTCCAAAGTTTGTTTGTAAACAAGTGATATTTTCAATTTAATAATTCCTTCACAGATAAAAGTGTAGCTGATTTGAATCTTTTTTGATTTTAAGCCAAAACTTTCAAATCAGCTAGACTGCATTCGTTAAGTATTTAAAAAATTTTTTTTGCAAAAAATATTCCAAATTGTGTATAAAATGATCTGATATATTCATTTCAATAATTCCTTCAAAGATATAAGCGTAGCTGATTTGAATCTTTTTTGATTTTAAGCCAAAACTTTCAAATCAGCTAGACTGCATTCGTTAAGTATTTAAATAATTTTTTTTGCAAAAAATATTCCAAATTGTGTATAAAATGATCTGATATATTCATTTCAATAACTCCTTGACAGATAAAAGTGTAGCTGATTTGAATCTTTTTTGATTTTAAGCCAAAACTTTCAAATCAGCTAGACTGCATTCGTTAAGTATTTAAATAATTTTTTTTGCAAAAAATATTCCAAATTATGTATAAAATGAACTGATATATTCATTTCAATAACTCCTTCACAGATAAAAGTGTAGCTGATTTGAATCTTTTTTGATTTTAAGCCAAAACTTTCAAATCAGCTAGACTGCATTCGTTAAGTATTTAAATAATTTTTTTTGCAAAAAATATTCCAAATTGTGTATAAAATGATCTGATATATTCATTTCAATAACTCCTTGACAGATAAAAGTGTAGCTGATTTGAATCTTTTTTGATTTTAAGCCAAAACTTTCAAATCAGCTAGACTGCATTCGTTAAGTATTTAAATAATTTTTTCTGCATAAAATATTCCAAATTATGTATAAAATGATCTGATATTTTCAATTTAATAATTCCTTCACAGATAAAAGTGTAGCTGATTTGAATCTTTTTTGATTTTAAGCCAAAACTTTCAAATCAGCTAGACTGCATTCGTTAAGTATTAAAATAATTTTTTTTGCAAAAAATATTCCAAATTATGTATAAAATGATCTGATATTTTCAATTTAATAATTCCTTCACAGATAAAAGTGTAGCTGATTTGAATCTTTTTTGATTTTAAGCCAAAACTTTCAAATCAGCTAGACTGCATTCGTTAAGTATTAAAATAATTTTTTTTGCAAAAAATATTCCAAAGTTTGTTTGTAAACAAGTGATATTTTCAATTTAATAATTCCTTCACAGATAAAAGTGTAGCTGATTTGAATCTTTTTTGATTTTAAGCCAAAACTTTCAAATCAGCTAGACTGCATTCGTTAAGTATTAAAATAATTTTTTTTGCAAAAAATATTCCAAAGTTTGTTTGTAAACATGTGATATTTTCAATTTAATAATTCCTTCACAGATAAAAGTGTAGCTGATTTGAATCTTTTTTGATTTTAAGCCAAAACTTTCAAATCAGCTAGACTGCATTCGTTAAGTATTTAAAAAATTTTTTTTGCAAAAAATATTCCAAATTATGTATAAAATGATCTGATATTTTCAATTTAATAATTCCTTCACAGATAAAAGTGTAGCTGATTTGAATCTTTTTTGATTTTAAGCCAAAACTTTCAAATCAGCTAGACTGCATTCGTTAAGTATTAAAACAATTTTTTTTGCAAAAAATATTCCAAATTATGTATAAAATGATCTGATATTTTCAATTTAATAATTCCTTCACAGATAAAAGTGTAGCTGATTTGAATCTTTTTTGATTTTAAGCCAAAACTTTCAAATCAGCTAGACTGCATTCGTTAAGTATTAAAATAATTTTTTTTGCAAAAAATATTCCAAAGTTTGTTTGTAAACATGTGATATTTTCAATTTAATAATTCCTTCACAGATAAAAGTGTAGCTGATTTGAATCTTTTTTGATTTTAAGCCAAAACTTTCAAATCAGCTAGACTGCATTCGTTAAGTATTTAAATAATTTTTTTTGCAAAAAATATTCCAAATTATGTATAAAATGATCTGATATTTTCAATTTAATAATTCCTTCACAGATAAAAGTGTAGCTGATTTGAATCTTTTTTGATTTTAAGCCAAAACTTTCAAATCAGCTAGACTGCATTCGTTAAGTATTTAAATAATTTTTTTTGCAAAAAATATTCCAAATTGTGTATAAAATGATCTGATATATTCATTTCAATAACTCCTTGACAGATAAAAGTGTAGCTGATTTGAATCTTTTTTGATTTTAAGCCAAAACTTTCAAATCTGCTAGACTGCATTCGTTAAGTATTAAAATAATTTTTTTTGCAAAAAATATTCCAAAGTTTGTTTGTAAACAAGTGATATTTTCAATTTAATAATTCCTTCACAGATAAAAGTGTAGCTGATTTGAATCTTTTTTGATTTTAAGCCAAAACTTTCAAATCAGCTAGACTGCATTCGT
This sequence comes from Panagrolaimus sp. PS1159, assembly GCA_963922195.1. Taxonomy (NCBI): domain Eukaryota; kingdom Metazoa; phylum Nematoda; class Chromadorea; order Rhabditida; family Panagrolaimidae; genus Panagrolaimus; species Panagrolaimus sp. PS1159. Next base: position 3,381,967 of record CAWUHW010000004.1, read on the forward strand.
TAAGTATTAAAATAATTTTTTTTGCAAAAAATATTCCAAAGTTTGTTTGTAAACATGTGATATTTTCAATTTAATAATTCCTTCACAGATAAAAGTGTAGCTGATTTGAATCTTTTTTGATTTTAAGCCAAAACTTTCAAATCAGCTAGACTGCATTCGTTAAGTATTTAAAAAATTTTTTTTGCAAAAAATATTCCAAATTGTGTATAAAATGATCTGATATATTCATTTCAATAATTCCTTCAAAGATATAAGCGTAGCTGATTTGAATCTTTTTTGATTTTAAGCCAAAACTTTCAAATCAGCTAGACTGCATTCGTTAAGTATTTAAATAATTTTTTTTGCAAAAAATATTCCAAATTGTGTATAAAATGATCTGATATATTCATTTCAATAACTCCTTGACAGATAAAAGTGTAGCTGATTTGAATCTTTTTTGATTTTAAGCCAAAACTTTCAAATCAGCTAGACTGCATTCGTTAAGTATTTAAATAATTTTTTTTGCAAAAAATATTCCAAATTATGTATAAAATGATCTGATATTTTCAATTTAATAATTCCTTCACAGATAAAAGTGTAGCTGATTTGAATCTTTTTTGATTTTAAGCCAAAACTTTCAAATCAGCTAGACTGCATTCGTTAAGTATTAAAACAATTTTTTTTGCAAAAAATATTCCAAATTATGTATAAAATGATCTGATATTTTCAATTTAATAATTCCTTCACAGATAAAAGTGTAGCTGATTTGAATCTTTTTTGATTTTAAGCCAAAACTTTCAAATCAGCTAGACTGCATTCGTTAAGTATTAAAATAATTTTTTTTGCAAAAAATATTCCAAAGTTTGTTTGTAAACATGTGATATTTTCAATTTAATAATTCCTTCACAGATAAAAGTGTAGCTGATTTGAATCTTTTTTGATTTTAAGCCAAAACTTTCAAATCAGCTAGACTGCATTCGTTAAGTATTTAAATAATTTTTTTTGCAAAAAATATTCCAAATTATGTATAAAATGATCTGATATTTTCAATTTAATAATTCCTTCACAGATAAAAGTGTAGCTGATTTGAATCTTTTTTGATTTTAAGCCAAAACTTTCAAATCAGCTAGACTGCATTCGTTAAGTATTAAAACAATTTTTTTTGCAAAAAATATTCCAAATTATGTATAAAATGATCTGATATTTTCAATTTAATAATTCCTTCACAGATAAAAGTGTAGCTGATTTGAATCTTTTTTGATTTTAAGCCAAAACTTTCAAATCAGCTAGACTGCATTCGTTAAGTATTAAAATAATTTTTTTTGCAAAAAATATTCCAAAGTTTGTTTGTAAACATGTGATATTTTCAATTTAATAATTCCTTCACAGATAAAAGTGTAGCTGATTTGAATCTTTTTTGATTTTAAGCCAAAACTTTCAAATCAGCTAGACTGCATTCGTTAAGTATTTAAATAATTTTTTTTGCAAAAAATATTCCAAATTATGTATAAAATGATCTGATATTTTCAATTTAATAATTCCTTCACAGATAAAAGCGTAGCTGATGTGAATCTTTTTTGATTTTAAGCCAAAACTTTCAAATCAGCTAGACTGCATTCGTTAAGTATTTAAATAATTTTTTTTGCAAAAAATATTCCAAATCATAAATAAAATGATCTGATATATTCATTTCAATAATTCCTTCAAAGATATAAGCGTAGCTGATTTGAATCTTTTTTGATTTTAAGCCAAAACTTTCAAATCAGCTAGACTGCATTCGTTAAGTATTTAAATAATTTTTTTTGCAAAAAATATTCCAAATTATGTATAAAATGATCTGATATTTTCAATTTTATAATTCCTTCACAGATAAAAGCGTAGCTGATTTGAATCTTTTTTGATTTTAAGCCAAAACTTTCAAATCAGCTAGACTGCATTCGTCAAGTATTTAAATAATTTTTTTTGCAAAAAATTTTCCAAATTATGTAAAAAATGAACTGATATATTCATTTCAATAACTCCTTCACAGATAAAAGTGTAGCTGATTTGAATCTTTTTTGATTTTAAGCCAAAACTTTTAAATCAGCTAGACTGCATTCGTTAAGTATTTAAATAATTTTTTTTGCAAAAAATATTCCAAGTTATGTATAAAATGATCTGATATTTTCAATTTAATAATTCCTTCACAGATAAAAGTGTAGCTGATTTGAATCTTTTTTGATTTTAAGCCAAAACTTTCAAATCAGCTAGACTGCATTCGTTAAGTATTAAAACAATTTTTTTTGCAAAAAATATTCCAAATTATGTATAAAATGATCTGATATTTTCAATTTAATAATTCCTTCACAGATAAAAGTGTAGCTGATTTGAATCTTTTTTGATTTTAAGCCAAAACTTTCAAATCAGCTAGACTGCATTCGTTAAGTATTAAAATAATTTTTTTTCCAAAAAATATTCCAAAGTTTGTTTGTAAACATGTGATATTTTCAATTTAATAATTCCTTCACAGATAAAAGTGTAGCTGATTTGAATCTTTTTTGATTTTAAGCCAAAACTTTCAAATCAGCTAGACTGCATTCGTTAAGTATTAAAACAATTTTTTTTGCAAAAAATATTCCAAATTATGTATAAAATGATCTGATATTTTCAATTTAATAATTCCTTCACAGATAAAAGTGTAGCTGATTTGAATCTTTTTTGATTTTAAGCCAAAACTTTCAAATCAGCTAGACTGCATTCGTTAAGTATTAAAACAATTTTTTTTGCAAAAAATATTCCAAATTATGTATAAAATGATCTGATATTTTCAATTTAATAATTCCTTCACAGATAAAAGTGTAGCTGATTTGAATCTTTTTTGATTTTAAGCCAAAACTTTCAAATCAGCTAGACTGCATTCGTTAAGTATTTAAATAATTTTTTTTGCAAAAAATATTCCAAATTGTGTATAAAATGATCTGATATATTCATTTCAATAATTCCTTCAAAGATATAAGCGTAGCTGATTTGAATCTTTTTTGATTTTAAGCCAAAACTTTCAAATCAGCTAGACTGCATTCGTTAAGTATTTAAATAATTTTATTTGCAAAAAATATTCCAAGTTGTGTATAAAATGATCTGATATATTCATTTCAATAACTCCTTGACAGATAAAAGTGTAGCTGATTTGAATCTTTTTTGATTTTAAGCCAAAACTTTCAAATCAGCTAGACTGCATTCGTTAAGTATTTAAATAATTTTTTTTGCAAAAAATATTCCAAATTATGTATAAAATGATCTGATATTTTCAATTTAATAATTCCTTCACAGATAAAAGTGTAGCTGATTTGAATCTTTTTTGATTTTAAGGCCAAAACTTTCAAATCAGCTAGACTGCATTCGTTAAGTATTTAAATAATTTTTTTTGCAAAAAATATTCCAAATTATGTATAAAATGATCTGATATTTTCAATTTAATAATTCCTTCACAGATAAGAGTGTAGCTGATTTGAATCTTTTTTGATTTTAAGCCAAAACTTTCAAATCAGCTAGACTGCATTCGTTAAGTATTAAAACAATTTTTTTTGCAAAAAATATTCCAAATTATGTATAAAATGATCTGATATTTTCAATTTAATAATTCCTTCACAGATAAAAGTGTAGCTGATTTGAATCTTTTTTGATTTTAAGCCAAAACTTTCAAATCAGCTAGACTGCATTCGTTAAGTATTAAAACAATTTTTTTTGCAAAAAATATTCCAAATTATGTATAAAATGATCTGATATTTTCAATTTAATAATTCCTTCACAGATAAAAGTGTAGCTGATTTGAATATTTTTTGATTTTAAGCCAAAACTTTCAAATCAGCTAGACTGCATTCGTTAAGTATTTAAATAATTTTTTTTGCAAAAAATATTCCAAATTATGTATAAAATGATCTGATATTTTCAATTTAATAATTTTTTCACAGATAAAAGCGTAGCTGATTTGAATCTTTTTTGATTTTTAGCCAAAACTTTCAAACCAGCTAGACTGCATTCGTTAAGTATTTAAATAATTTTTTTTGCAAAAAATATTCCAAATTATGTATAAAATGATCTGATATTTTCAATTTAATAATTCCTTCACAGATAAAAGCGTAGCTGATTTGAATCTTTTTTGATTTTAAGCCAAAACTTTCAAATCAGCTAGACTGCATTCGTTAAGTATTTAAATAATTTTTTTTGCAAAAAATATTCCAAATCATGTATAAAATGATCTGATATATTCATTTCAATAATTCCTTCAAAGATATAAGCGTAGCTGATTTGAATCTTTTTTGATTTTAAGCCAAAACTTTCAAATCAGCTAGACTGCATTCGTTAAGTATTTAAATAATTTTTTTTGCAAAAAATATTCCAAATTATGTATAAAATGATCTGATATTTTCAATTTTATAATTCCTTCACAGATAAAAGCGTAGCTGATTTGAATCTTTTTTGATTTTAAGCCAAAACTTTCAAATCAGCTAGACTGCATTCGTTAAGTATTTAAATAATTTTTTTTGCAAAAAATATTCCAACTTATGTATAAAATGATCTGATATTTTCAATTTAATAATTCCTTCACAGATAAAAGTGTAGCTGATTTGAATCTTTTTTGATTTTAAGCCAAAACTTTCAAATCAGCTAGACTGCATTCGTTAAGTATTAAAACAATTTTTTTTGCAAAAAATATTCCAAATTATGTATAAAATGATCTGATATTTTCAATTTAATAATTCCTTCACAGATAAAAGTGTAGCTGATTTGAATCTTTTTTGATTTTAAGCCAAAACTTTCAAATCAGCTAGACTGCATTCGTTAAGTATTAAAATAATTTTTTTTGCAAAAAATATTCCAAATTATGTATAAAATGATCTGATATTTTCAATTTAATAATTCCTTCACAGATAAAAGTGTAGCTGATTTGAATCTTTTTTGATTTTAAGCCAAAACTTTCAAATCAGCTAGACTGCATTCGTTAAGTATTTAAATAATTTTTTTTGCAAAAAATATTCCAAATTATGTATAAAATGATCTGATATTTTCAATTTAATAATTCCTTCACAGATAAAAGCGTAGCTGATTTGAATCTTTTTTGATTTTAAGCCAAAACTTTCAAATCAGCTAGACTGCATTCGTTAAGTATTTAAATAATTTTTTTTGCAAAAAATATTCCAAATCATGTATAAAATGATCTGATATATTCATTTCAATAATTCCTTCAAAGATATAAGCGTAGCTGATTTGAATCTTTTTTGATTTTAAGCCAAAACTTTCAAATCAGCTAGACTGCATTCGTTAAGTATTTAAATAATTTTTTTTGCAAAAAATATTCCAAATTATGTATAAAATGATCTGATATTTTCAATTTTATAATTCCTTCACAGATAAAAGCGTAGCTGATTTGAATCTTTTTTGATTTTAAGCCAAAACTTTCAAATCAGCTAGACTGCATTCGTTAAGTATTTAAATAATTTTTTTTGCAAAAAATATTCCAAATTATGTATAAAATGATCTGATATTTTCAATTTAATAATTCCTTCACAGATAAAAGTGTAGCTGATTTGAATCTTTTTTGATTTTAAGCCAAAACTTTCAAATCAGCTAGACTGCATTCGTTAAGTATTAAAACAATTTTTTTTGCAAAAAATATTCCAAATTATGTATAAAATGATCTGATATTTTCAATTTAATAATTCCTTCACAGATAAAAGTGTAGCTGATTTGAATCTTTTTTGATTTTAAGCCAAAACTTTCAAATCAGCTAGACTGCATTCGTAAAGTATTAAAACAATTTTTTTTGCAAAAAATATTCCAAATTATGTATAAAATGATCTGATATTTTCAATTTTATAATTCCTTCACAGATAAAAGCGTAGCTGATTTGAATCTTTTTTGATTTTAAGCCAAAACTTTCAAATCAGCTAGACTGCATTCGTTAAGTATTTAAATAATTTTTTTTGCAAAAAATATTTCAAATTATGTATAAAATGATCTGATATATTCATTTCAATAATTCCTTCAAAGATATAAGCGTAGCTGATTTGAATCTTTTTTGATTTTAAGCCAAAACTTTCAAATCAGCTAGACTGCATTCGTTAAGTATTTAAATAATTTTTTTTGCAAAAAATATTCCAAATTATGTATAAAATGATCTGATATTTTCAATTTTATAATTCCTTCACAGATAAAAGCGTAGCTGATTTGAATCTTTTTTGATTTTAAGCCAAAACTTTCAAATCAGCTAGACTGCATTCGTTAAGTATTTAAATAATTTTTTTTGCAAAAAATATTCCAAATTATGTAAAAAATGAACTGATATATTCATTTCAATAACTCCTTCACAGATAAAAGTGTAGCTGATTTGAATCTTTTTTGATTTTAAGCCAAAACTTTTAAATCAGCTAGACTGCATTCGTTAAGTATTAAAACAATTTTTTTTGCAAAAAATATTCCAAATTATGTATAAAATGATCTGATATTTTCAATTTAATAATTCCTTTACAGATAAAAGTGTAGCTGATTTGAATCTTTTTTGATTTTAAGCCAAAACTTTCAAATCAGCTAGACTGCATTCGTTAAGTATTTAAATAATTTTTTTTGCAAAAAATATTCCAAATTGTGTATAAAATGATCTGATATATTCATTTCAATAACTCCTTGACAGATAAAAGTGTAGCTGATTTGAATCTTTTTTGATTTTAAGCCAACACTTTCAAATCAGCTAGACTGCATTCGTTAAGTATTAAAATAATTTTTTTTGCAAAAAATATTCCAAAGTTTGTTTGTAAACATGTGATATTTTCAATTTAATAATTCCTTCACAGATAAAAGTGTAGCTGATTTGAATCTTTTTTGATTTTAAGCCAAAACTTTCAAATCAGCTAGACTGCATTCGTTAAGTATTAAAATAATTTTTTTTGCAAAAAATATTCCAAAGTTTGTTTGTAAACATGTGATATTTTCAATTTAATAATTCCTTCACAGATATAAGCGTAGCTGATTTGAATCTTTTTTGATTTTAAGCCAAAACTTTCAAATCAGCTAGACTGCATTCGTTAAGTATTTAAATAATTTTTTTTGCAAAAAATATTCCAAATTGTGTATAAAATGATCTGATATATTCATTTCAATAACTCCTTGACAGATAAAAGTGTAGCTGATTTGAATCTTTTTTGATTTTAAGCCAAAACTTTCAAATCAGCTAGACTGCATTCGTTAAGTATTAAAACAATTTTTTTTGCAAAAAATATTCCAAATTATGTATAAAATGATCTGATATTTTCAATTTAATAATTCCTTCACAGATAAAAGCGTAGCTGATTTGAATCTTTTTTGATTTTTAGCCAAAACTTTCAAACCAGCTAGACTGCATTCGTTAAGTATTTAAATAATTTTTTTTGCAAAAAATATTCCAAATTATGTATAAAATGATCTGATATTTTCAATTTAATAATTCCTTCACAGATAAAAGCGTAGCTGATTTGAATCTTTTTTGATTTTAAGCCAAAACTTTCAAATCAGCTAGACTGCATTCGTTAAGTATTTAAATAATTTTTTTTGCAAAAAATATTCCAAATTGTGTATAAAATGATCTGATAAATTCATTTCAATAACTCCTTGACAGATAAAAGTGTAGCTGATTTGAATCTTTTTTGATTTTTAGCCAAAACTTTCAAATCAGCTAGACTGCATTCGTTAAGTATTAAAACAATTTTTTTTGCAAAAAATATTCCAAATTATGTATAAAATGATCTGATATTTTCAATTTAATAATTCCTTCACAGATAAAAGTGTAGCTGATTTGAATCTTTTTTGATTTTAAGCCAAAACTTTCAAATCAGCTAGACTGCATTCGTTAAGTATTAAAACAATTTTTTTTGCAAAAAATATTCCAAATTATGTATAAAATGATCTGATATTTTCAATTTAATAATTCCTTCACAGATAAAAGCGTAGCTGATTTGAATCGTTTTTGATTTTTAGCCAAAACTTTCAAACCTGCTAGACTGCATTCGTTAAGTATTTAAATAATTTTTTTTGCAAAAAATATTCCAAATTATGTATAAAATGATCTGATATTTTCAATTTTATAATTCCTTCACAGATAAAAGCGTAGCTGATTTGAATCTTTTTTGATTTTAAGCCAAAACTTTCAAATCAGCTAGACTGCATTCGTTAAGTATTTAAATAATTTTTTTTGCAAAAAATATTCCAAATTATGTAAAAAATGAACTGATATATTCATTTCAATAACTCCTTCACAGATAAAAGTGTAGCTGATTTGAATCTTTTTTGATTTTAAGCCAAAACTTTTAAATCAGCTAGACTGCATTCGTTAAGTATTAAAACAATTTTTTTTGCAAGAAATATTCCAAATTATGTATAAAATGATCTGATATTTTCAATTTAATAATTCCTTCACAGATAAAAGTGTAGCTGATTTGAATCTTTTTTGATTTTAAGCCAAAACTTTCAAATCAGCTAGACTGCATTCGTTAAGTATTTAAATAATTTTTTTTGCAAAAAATATTCCAAATTGTGTATAAAATGATCTGATATATTCATTTCAATAACTCCTTGACAGATAAAAGTGTAGCTGATTTGAATCTTTTTTGATTTTAAGCCAAAACTTTCAAATCAGCTAGACTGCATTCGTTAAGTATTTAAATAATTTTTTTTGCAAAAAATATTCCAAATTATGTATAAAATGATCTGATATTTTCAATTTTATAATTCCTTCACAGATAAAAGCGTAGCTGATTTGAATCTTTTTTGATTTTAAGCCAAAACTTTCAAATCAGCTAGACTGCATTCGTTAAGTATTTAAATAATTTTTTTTGCAAAAAATATTCCAAATTATGTAAAAAATGAACTGATATATTCATTTCAATAACTCCTTCACAGATAAAAGTGTAGCTGATTTGAATCTTTTTTGATTTTAAGCCAAAACTTTTAAATCAGCTAGACTGCATTCGTTAAGTATTAAAACAATTTTTTTTGCAAAAAATATTCCAAATTATGTATAAAATGATCTGATATTTTCAATTTAATAATTCCTTCACAGATAAAAGTGTAGCTGATTTGAATCTTTTTTGATTTTAAGCCAAAACTTTCAAATCAGCTAGACTGCATTCGTTAAGTATTAAAATAATTTTTTTTGCAAAAAATATTCCTAAGTTTGTTTGTAAACATGTGATATTTTCAATTTAATAATTCCTTCACAGATAAAAGTGTAGCTGATTTGAATCTTTTTTGATTTTAAGCCAAAACTTTCAAATCAGCTAGACTGCATTCGTTAAGTATTAAAATAATTTTTTTTGCAAAAAATATTCCAAAGTTTGTTTGTAAACATGTGATATTTTCAATTTAATAATTCCTTCACAGATAAAAGTGTAGCTGATTTGAATCTTTTTTGATTTTAAGCCAAAACTTTCAAATCAGCTAGACTGCATTCGTTAAGTATTAAAACAATTTTTTTTGCAAAAAATATTCCAAATTATGTATAAAATGATCTGATATTTTCAATTTAATAATTCCTTCACAGATAAAAGTGTAGCTGATTTGAATCTTTTTTGATTTTAAGCCAAAACTTTCAAATCAGCTAGACTGCATTCGTTAAGTATTAAAATAAATTTTTTTGCAAAAAATATTCCAAATTATGTATAAAATGATCTGATATTTTCAATTTAATAATTCCTTCACAGATAAAAGTGTAGCTGATTTGAATCTTTTTTGATTTTAAGCCAAAACTTTCAAATCAGCTAGACTGCATTCGTTAAGTATTTAAATAATTTTTTTTGCAAAAAATATTCCAAATTATGTATAAAATGATCTGATATTTTCAATTTAATAATTCCTTCACAGATAAAAGCGTAGCTGATTTAAATCTTTTTTGATTTTTAGCCAAAACTTTCAAACCAGCTAGACTGCATTCGTTAAGTATAATAATAATTTTTTTTGCAAAAAATATTCCAAATTATGTATAAAATGATCTGATATTTTCAATTTAATAATTCCTTCACAGATAAAAGCGTAGCTGATTTGAATCTTTTTTGATTTTAAGCCAAAACTTTCAAATCAGCTAGACTGCATTCGTTAAGTATTTAAATAATTTTTTTTGCAAAAAATATTCCAAATCATGTATAAAATGATCTGATATATTCATTTCAATAATTCCTTCAAAGATATAAGCGTAGCTGATTTGAATCTTTTTTGATTTTAAGCCAAAACTTTCAAATCAGCTAGACTGCATTCGTTAAGTATTTAAATAATTTTTTTTGCAAAAAATATTCCAAATTATGTATAAAATGATCTGATATTTTCAATTTTATAATTCCTTCACAGATAAAAGCGTAGCTGATTTGAATCTTTTTTGATTTTAAGCCAAAACTTTCAAATCAGCTAGACTGCATTCGTTAAGTATTTAAATAATTTTTTTTGCAAAAATATTCCAAATTATGTAAAAAATGAACTGATATATTCATTTCAATAACTCCTTCACAGATAAAAGTGTAGCTGATTTGAATCTTTTTTGATTTTAAGCCAAAACTTTTAAATCAGCTAGACTGCATTCGTTAAGTATTAAAACAATTTTTTTTGCAAAAAATATTCCAAATTATGTATAAAATGATCTGATATTTTCAATTTAATAATTCCTTCACAGATAAAAGTGTAGCTGATTTGAATCTTTTTTGATTTTAAGCCAAAACTTTCAAATCAGCTAGACTGCATTCGTTAAGTATTTAAATAATTTTTTTTGCAAAAAATATTCCAAATTGTGTATAAAATGATCTGATATATTCATTTCAATAACTCCTTGACAGATAAAAGTGTAGCTGATTTGAATCTTTTTTGATTTTAAGCCAAAACTTTCAAATCAGCTAGACTGCATTCGTTAAGTATTTAAATAATTTTTTTTGCAAAAAATATTCCAAATTATGTAAAAAATGAACTGATATATTCATTTCAATAACTCCTTCACAGATAAAAGTGTAGCTGATTTGAATCTTTTTTGATTTTAAGCCAAAACTTTTAAATCAGCTAGACTGCATTCGTTAAGTATTAAAATAATTTTTTTTGCAAAAAATATTCCAAAGTTTGTTTGTAAACATGTGATATTTTCAATTTAATAATTCCTTCACAGATAAAAGTGTAGCTGATTTGAATCTTTTTTGATTTTAAGCCAAAACTTTCAAATCAGCTAGACTGCATTCGTTAAGTATTAAAATAATTTTTTTTGCAAAAAATATTCCAAAGTTTGTTTGTAAACATGTGATATTTTCAATTTAATAATTCCTTCACAGATATAAGCGTAGCTGATTTGAATCTTTTTTGATTTTAAGCCAAAACTTTCAAATCAGCTAGACTGCATTCGTTAAGTATTTAAATAATTTTTTTTGCAAAAAATATTCCAAATTGTGTATAAAATGATCTGATATATTCATTTCAATAACTCCTTGACAGATAAAAGTGATTTGAATCTTTTTTGATTTTAAGCCAAAACTTTCAAATCAGCTAGACTGCATTCGTTAAGTATTTAAATAATTTTTTTTGCAAAAAATATTCCAAATTATGTATAAAATGATCTGATATTTTCAATTTAATAATTCCTTCACAGATAAAAGTGTAGCTGATTTGAATCTTTTTTGATTTTAAGCCAAAACTTTCAAATCAGCTAGACTGCATTCGTTAAGTATTTAAATAATTTTTTTTGCAAAAAATATTCCACATTATGTACAAAATGATCTGATATTTTCAATTTAATAATTCCTTCACAGATAAAAGTGTAGCTGATTTGAATCTTTTTTGATTTTAAGCCAAAACTTTCAAATCAGCTAGACTGCATTCGTTAAGTATTAAAACAATTTTTTTTGCAAAAAATATTCCAAATTATGTATAAAATGATCTGATATTTTCAATTTAATAATTCCTTCACAGATAAAAGCGTAGCTGATTTGAATCTTTTTTGATTTTTAGCCAAAACTTTCAAACCAGCTAGACTGCATTCGTTAAGTATTTAAATAATTTTTTTTGCAAAAAATATTCCAAATTATGTATAAAATGATCTGATATTTTCAATTTAATAATTCCTTCACAGATAAAAGCGTAGCTGATTTGAATCTTTTTTGATTTTAAGCCAAAACTTTCAAATCAGCTAGACTGCATTCGTTAAGTATTTAAATAATTTTTTTTGCAAAAAATATTCCAAATTGTGTATAAAATGATCTGATATATTCATTTCAATAACTCCTTGACAGATAAAAGTGTAGCTGATTTGAATCTTTTTTGATTTTAAGCCAAAACTTTCAAATCAGCTAGACTGCATTCGTTAAGTATTTAAATAATTTTTTTTGCAAAAAATATTCCAAATTATGTATAAAATGATCTGATATTTTCAATTTAATAATTCCTTCACAGATAAAAGTGTAGCTGATTTGAATCTTTTTTGATTTTAAGCCAAAACTTTCAAATCAGCTAGACTGCATTCGTTAAGTATTAAAATAATTTTTTTTGCAAAAAATATTCCTAAGTTTGTTTGTAAACATGTGATATTTTCAATTTAATAATTCCTTCACAGATAAAAGTGTAGCTGATTTGAATCTTTTTTGATTTTAAGCCAAAACTTTCAAATCAGCTAGACTGCATTCGTTAAGTATTTAAATAATTTTTTTTGCAAAAAATATTCCAAATTGTGTATAAAATGATCTGATATATTCATTTCAATAACTCCTTGACAGATAAAAGTGTAGCTGATTTGAATCTTTTTTGATTTTAAGCCAAAACTTTCAAATCAGCTAGACTGCATTCGTTAAGTATTAAAATAATTTTTTTTGCAAAAAATATTCCTAAGTTTGTTTGTAAACATGTGATATTTTCAATTTAATAGTTCCTTCACAGATAAAAGTGTAGCTGATTTGAATCTTTTTTGATTTTAAGCCAAAACTTTCAAATCAGCTAGACTGCATTCGTTAAGTATTAAAATAATTTTTTTTGCAAAAAATATTCCAAAGTTTGTTTGTAAACATGTGATATTTTCAATTTAATAATTCCTTCACAGATAAAAGTGTAGCTGATTTGAATCTTTTTTGATTTTAAGCCAAAACTTTCAAATCAGCTAGACTGCATTCGTTAAGTATTTAAATAATTTTTTTTGCAAAAAATATTCCAAATTGTGTATAAAATGATCTGATATATTCATTTCAATAACTCCTTGACAGATAAAAGTGTAGCTGATTTGAATCTTTTTTGATTTTAAGCCAAAACTTTCAAATCAGCTAGACTGCATTCGTTAAGTATTTAAATAATTTTTTTTGCAAAAAATATTCCAAATTATGTATAAAATGATCTGATATTTTCAATTTAATAATTCCTTCACAGATAAAAGTGTAGCTGATTTGAATCTTTTTTGATTTTAAGCCAAAACTTTCAAATCAGCTAGACTGCATTCGTAAAGTATTAAAACAATTTTTTTTGCAAAAAATATTCCAAATTATGTATAAAATGATCTGATATTTTCAATTTAATAATTCCTTCACAGATAAAAGTGTAGCTGATTTGAATCTTTTTTGATTTTAAGCCAAAACTTTCAAATCAGCTAGACTGCATTCGTAAAGTATTAAAACAATTTTTTTTGCAAAAAATATTCCAAATTATGTATAAAATGATCTGATATTTTCAATTTAATAATTCCTTCACAGATAAAAGCGTAGCTGATTTGAATCTTTTTTGATTTTTAGCCAAAACTTTCAAACCAGCTAGACTGCATTCGTTAAGTATTTAAATAATTTTTTTTGCAAAAAATATTCCAAATTATGTATAAAATGATCTGATATTTTCAATTTAATAATTCCTTCACAGATAAAAGCGTAGCTGATTTGAATCTTTTTTGATTTTAAGCCAAAACTTTCAAATCAGCTAGAATGCATTCGTTAAGTATTTAAATAATTTTTTTTGCAAAAAATATTCCAAATTGTGTATAAAATGATCTGATATATTCATTTCAATAACTCCTTGACAGATAAAAGTGTAGCTGATTTGAATCTTTTTTGATTTTAAGCCAAAACTTTCAAATCAGCTAGACTGCATTCGTTAAGTATTTAAATAATTTTTTTTGCAAAAAATATTCCAAATTATGTATAAAATGATCTGATATTTTCAATTTAATAATTCCTTCACAGATAAAAGTGTAGCTGATTTGAATCTTTTTTGATTTTAAGCCAAAACTTTCAAATCAGCTAGACTGCATTCGTTAAGTATTTAAATAATTTTTTTTGCAAAAAATATTCCAAATTATGTATAAAATGATCTGATATTTTCAATTTAATAATTCCTTCACAGATAAAAGTGTAGCTGATTTGAATCTTTTTTGATTTTAAGCCAAAACTTTCAAATCAGCTAGACTGCATTCGTCAAGTATTAAAACAATTTTTTTTGCAAAAAATATTCCAAATTATGTATAAAATGATCTGATATTTTCAATTTAATAATTCCTTCACAGATAAAAGCGTAGCTGATTTGAATCTTTTTTGATTTTTAGCCAAAACTTTCAAACCAGCTAGACTGCATTCGTTAAGTATTTAAATAATTTTTTTTGCAAAAAATATTCCAAATTATGTATAAAATGATCTGATATTTTCAATTTAATAATTCCTTCACAGATAAAAGCGTAGCTGATTTGAATCTTTTTTGATTTTAAGCCAAAACTTTCAAATCAGCTAGACTGCATTCGTTAAGTATTTAAATAATTTTTTTTGCAAAAAATATTCCAAATTATGTCTAAAATGATCTGATATTTTCAATTTTATAATACCTTCACAGATAAAAGCGTAGATGATTTGAATCTTTTTTGATTTTAAGCCAAAACTTTCAAATCAGCTAGACTGCATTCGTTAAGTATTTAAATAATTTTTTTTGCAAAAAATTTTCCAAATTATGTAAAAAATGAACTGCTATATTCATTTCAATAACTCCTTCACAGATAAAAGTGTAGCTGATTTGAATCTTTTTTGATTTTAAGCCAAAACTTTTAAATCAGCTAGACTGCATTCGTTAAGTATTAAAACAATTTTTTTTGCAAAAAATATTCCAAATTATGTATAAAATGATCTGATATTTTCAATTTAATAATTCCTTCACAGATAAAAGTGTAGCTGATTTGAATCTTTTTTGATTTTAAGCCAAAACTTTCAAATCAGCTAGACTGCATTCGTTAAGTATTTAAATAATTTTTTTTGCAAGAAATATTCCAAATTGTGTATAAAATGATCTGATATATTCATTTCAATAACTCCTTGACAGATAAAAGTGTAGCTGATTTGAATCTTTTTTGACTTTAAGCCAAAACTTTCAAATCAGCTAGACTGCATTCGTTAAGTATTAAAATAATTTTTTTTGCAAAAAATATTCCAAAGTTTGTTTGTAAACATGTGATATTTTCAATTTAATAATTCCTTCACAGATAAAAGTGTAGCTGATTTGAATCTTTTTTGATTTTAAGCCAAAACTTTCAAATCAGCTAGACTGCATTCGTTAAGTATTAAAATAATTTTTTTTGCAAAAAATATTCCAAAGTTTGTTTGTAAACATGTGATATTTTCAATTTAATAATTCCTTCACAGATAAAAGTGTAGCTGATTTGAATCTTTTTTGATTTTAAGCCAAAACTTTCAAATCAGCTAGACTGCATTTGTAAAGTATTAAAACAATTTTTTTTGCAAAAAGTATTCCAAATTATGTATAAAATGATCTGATATTTTCAATTTAATAATTCCTTCACAGATAAAAGCGTAGCTGATTTGAATCTTTTTTGATTTTTAGCCAAAACTTTCAAACCAGCTAGACTGCATTCGTTAAGTATTTAAATAATTTTTTTTGCAAAAAATATTCCGAACTATGTATAAAATGATCTGATATTTTCAATTTAATAATTCCTTCACAGATAAAAGCGTAGCTGATTTGAATCTTTTTTGATTTTAAGCCAAAACTTTCAAATCAGCTAGACTGCATTCGTTAAGTATTTAAATAATTTTTTTTGCAAAAAATATTCCAAATTGTGTATAAAATGATCTGATATATTCATTTCAGTAACTCCTTGACAGATAAAAGTGTAGCTGATTTGAATCTTTTTTGATTTTAAGCCAAAACTTTCAAATCAACTAGACTGCATTCGTTAAGTATTTAAATAATTTTTTTTGCAAAAAATATTCCAAATTATGTCTAAAATGATCTGATATTTTCAATTTTATAATTCCTTCACAGATAAAAGCGTAGCTGATTTGAATCTTTTTTGATTTTAAGCCAAAACTTTCAAATCAGCTAGACTGCATTCGTTAAGTATTTAAATAATTTTTTTTGCAAAAAATATTCCAAATTATGTAAAAAATGAACTGATATATTCATTTCAATAATTCCTTCACAGATAAATGTGTAGCTGATTTGAATCTTTTTTGATTTTAAGCCAAAACTTTCAAATCAGCTAGACTGCATTCGTTAAGTATTTAAATAATTTTTTTTGCAAAAAATATTCCAAATTATGTCTAAAATGATCTGATATTTTCAATTTTATAATTCCTTCACAGATAAAAGCGTAGCTGATTTGAATCTTTTTTGATTTTAAGCCAAAACTTTCAAATCAGCTAGACTGCATTCGTTAAGTATTTAAATAATTTTTTTTGCAAAAAATATTCCAAATTATGTAAAAAATGAACTGATATATTCATTTCAATAACTCCTTCACATATAAAAGTGTAGCTGATTTGAATCTTTTTTGATTTTAAGCCAAAACTTTTAAATCAGCTAGACTGCATTCGTTAAGTATTAAAACAATTTTTTTTGCAAAAAATATTCCAAATTATGTATAAAATGATCTGATATTTTCAATTTAAAAATTCCTTCACAGATAAAAGTGTAGCTGATTTGAATCTTTTTTGATTTTAAGCCAAAACTTTCAAATCAGCTAGACTGCATTCGTAAAGTATTAAAACAATTTTTTTTGCGAAAAATATTCCAAATTATGTATAAAATGATCTGATATTTTCAATTTAAAAATTCCTTCACAGATAAAAGTGTAGCTGATTTGAATCTTTTTTGATTTTAAGCCAAAACTTTCAAATCAGCTAGACTCCATTCGTGAAGTATTAAAACAATTTTTTTTGCAAAAAATATTCCAAATTATGTATAAAATGATCTGATATATTCATTTCAATAACTCCTTCACAGATAAAAGTGTAGCTGATTTGAATCTTTTTTGATTTTAAGCCAAAACTTTTAAATCAGCTAGACTGCATTCGTTAAGTATTAAAACAATTTTTTTTGCAAAAAATATTCCAAATTATGTATAAAATGATCTGATATTTTCAATTTAAAAATTCCTTCACAGATAAAAGTGTAGCTGATTTGAATCTTTTTTGATTTTAAGCCAAAACTTTCAAATCAGCTAGACTGCATTCGTAAAGTATTAAAACAATTTTTTTTGCGAAAAATATTCCAAATTATGTATAAAATGATCTGATATTTTCAATTTAAAAATTCCTTCACAGATAAAAGAGTAGCTGATTTGAATCTTTTTTGATTTTAAGCCAAAACTTTCAAATCAGCTAGACTCCATTCGTGAAGTATTAAAACAATTTTTTTTGCAAAAAATATTCCAAATTATGTATAAAATGATCTGATATATTCATTTCAATAACTCCTTCACAGATAAAAGTGTAGCTGATTTGAATCTTTTTTGATTTTAAGCCAAAACTTTTAAATCAGCTAGACTGCATTCGTTAAGTATTAAAACAATTTTTTTTGCAAAAAATATTCCAAATTATGTATAAAATGATCTGATATATTCATTTCAATAACTCCTTCACAGATAAAAGTGTAGCTGATTTGAATCTTTTTTGATTTTAAGCCAAAACTTTCAAATCAGCTAGACTGCATTCGTAAAGTATTAAAATAACTTTTTTTTGCAAAAAATATTCCAAATTATGTATAAAATGATCTGATATTTTCAATTTAATAATTCCTTCACAGATAAAAGTGTAGCTGATTTGAATCTTTTTTGATTTTAAGCCAAAACTTTCAAATTAGCTAGACTGCATTCGTTAAGTATTTAAATAATTTTTTTTGCAAAAAATATTCCAAATTATGTCTGAAATGATCTGATATTTTCAATTTTATAATTCCTTCACAGATAAAAGCGTAGCTGATTTGAATCTTTTTTGATTTTAAGCCAAAACTTTCAAATCAGCTAGACTGCATTCGTTAAGTATTTAAATAATTTTTTTTGCAAAAAATATTCTAAATTATGTATAAAATGATCTGATATTTTCAATTTTATAATTCCTTCACAGATAAAAGCGTAGCTGATTTGAATCTTTTTTGATTTTATGCCAAAACTTTCAAATCAGCTAGACTGCATTCGTTAAGTATTTAAATAATTATTTTTGCAAAAAATATTCCAAATTATGTAAAAAATGAACTGATATATTCATTTCAATAACTCCTTCACAGATAAAAGTGTAGCTGATTTGAATCTTTTTTGATTTTAAGCCAAAACTTTTAAATCAGCTAGACTGCATTCGTTAAGTATTAAAACAATTTTTTTTGCAAAAAATATTCCAAATTATGTATAAAATGATCTGATATATTCATTTCAATAACTCCTTCACAGATAAAAGTGTAGCTGATTTGAATCTTTTTTGATTTTAAGCTAAAACTTTTAAATCAGCTAGACTGCATTCGTTAAGTATTAAAACAATTTTTTTTGCAAAAAATATTCCAAATTATGTATAAAATGATCTGATATATTCATTTCAATAACTCCTTCACAGATAAAAGTGTAGCTGATTTGAATCTTTTTTGATTTTAAGCCAAAACTTTCAAATCAGCTAGACTCCATTCGTGAAGTATTAAAACAATTTTTTTTGCAAAAAATATTCCAAATTATGTATAAAATGATCTGATATTTTCAATTTAAAAATTCCTTCACAGATAAAAGTGTAGCTGATCTGAATCTTTTTTGATTTTAAGCCAAAACTTTCAAATCAGCTAGACTGCATTCCTAAAGTATTAAAACAATTTTTTTTGCAAAAAATATTCCAAATTATGTAAAAAATGATCTGATAGTTTCAATTTAATAATTCCTTCACAGATAAAAGCGTAGCTGATTTGAATCTTTTTTGATTTTAAGCCAAAACTTTCCAATCAGCTAGACTCCATTCGTGAAGTATTAAAACAATTTTTTTTGCAAAAAATATTCCAAATTATGTATAAAATGATCTGATATATTCATTTCAATAACTCCTTCACAGATAAAAGTGTAGCTGATTTGAATCTTTTTTGATTTTAAGCCAAAACTTTCAAATCAGCTAGACTGCATTCGTAAAGTATTAAAACAATTTTTTTTGCAAAAAATATTCCAAATTATGTATAAAATGATCTGATATTTTCAATTTAATAATTCCTTCACAGATAAAAGAGTAGCTGATTTGAATCTTTTTTGATTTTAAGCCAAAACTTTCAAATCAGCTAGACTCCATTCGTGAAGTATTAAAACAATTTTTTTTGCAAAAAATATTCCAAATTATGTATAAAATGATCTGATATATTCATTTCAATAACTCCTTCACAGATAAAAGTGTAGCTGATTTGAATCTTTTTTGATTTTAAGCCAAAACTTTTAAATCAGCTAGACTGCATTCGTTAAGTATTAAAACAATTTTTTTTGCAAAAAATATTCCAAATTATGTATAAAATGATCTGATATATTCATTTCAATAACTCCTTCACAGATAAAAGTGTAGCTGATTTGAATCTTTTTTGATTTTAAGCCAAAACTTTCAAATCAGCTAGACTGCATTCGTAAAGTATTAAAATAACTTTTTTTTGCAAAAAATATTCCAAATTATGTATAAAATGATCTGATATTTTCAATTTAATAATTCCTTCACAGATAAAAGTGTAGCTGATTTGAATCTTTTTTGATTTTAAGCCAAAACTTTCAAATTAGCTAGACTGCATTCGTTAAGTATTTAAATAATTTTTTTTGCAAAAAATATTCCAAATTATGTCTGAAATGATCTGATATTTTCAATTTTATAATTCCTTCACAGATAAAAGCGTAGCTGATTTGAATCTTTTTTGATTTTAAGCCAAAACTTTCAAATCAGCTAGACTGCATTCGTTAAGTATTTAAATAATTTTTTTTGCAAAAAATATTCTAAATTATGTATAAAATGATCTGATATTTTCAATTTTATAATTCCTTCACAGATAAAAGCGTAGCTGATTTGAATCTTTTTTGATTTTATGCCAAAACTTTCAAATCAGCTAGACTGCATTCGTTAAGTATTTAAATAATTATTTTTGCAAAAAATATTCCAAATTATGTAAAAAATGAACTGATATATTCATTTCAATAACTCCTTCACAGATAAAAGTGTAGCTGATTTGAATCTTTTTTGATTTTAAGCCAAAACTTTTAAATCAGCTAGACTGCATTCGTTAAGTATTAAAACAATTTTTTTTGCAAAAAATATTCCAAATTATGTATAAAATGATCTGATATATTCATTTCAATAACTCCTTCACAGATAAAAGTGTAGCTGATTTGAATCTTTTTTGATTTTAAGCTAAAACTTTTAAATCAGCTAGACTGCATTCGTTAAGTATTAAAACAATTTTTTTTGCAAAAAATATTCCAAATTATGTATAAAATGATCTGATATATTCATTTCAATAACTCCTTCACAGATAAAAGTGTAGCTGATTTGAATCTTTTTTGATTTTAAGCCAAAACTTTCAAATCAGCTAGACTCCATTCGTGAAGTATTAAAACAATTTTTTTTGCAAAAAATATTCCAAATTATGTATAAAATGATCTGATATTTTCAATTTAAAAATTCCTTCACAGATAAAAGTGTAGCTGATCTGAATCTTTTTTGATTTTAAGCCAAAACTTTCAAATCAGCTAGACTGCATTCCTAAAGTATTAAAACAATTTTTTTTGCAAAAAATATTCCAAATTATGTAAAAAATGATCTGATAGTTTCAATTTAATAATTCCTTCACAGATAAAAGCGTAGCTGATTTGAATCTTTTTTGATTTTAAGCCAAAACTTTCCAATCAGCTAGACTCCATTCGTGAAGTATTAAAACAATTTTTTTTGCAAAAAATATTCCAAATTATGTATAAAATGATCTGATATATTCATTTCAATAACTCCTTCACAGATAAAAGTGTAGCTGATTTGAATCTTTTTTGATTTTAAGCCAAAACTTTCAAATCAGCTAGACTGCATTCGTAAAGTATTAAAACAATTTTTTTTGCAAAAAATATTCCAAATTATGTATAAAATGATCTGATATTTTCAATTTAATAATTCCTTCACAGATAAAAGTGTAGCTGATTTGAATCTTTTTTGATTTTAAGCCAAAACTTTCAAATCAGCTAGACTCCATTCGTGAAGTATTAAAACAATTTTTTTTGCAAAAAATATTCCAAATTATGTATAAAATGATCTGATATATTCATTTCAATAATTCCTTCACAGATAAAAGTGTAGCTGATTTGAATCTTTTTTGATTTTAAGCCAAAACTTTCAAATCAGCTAGACTGCATTCGTAAAGTATTAAAACAATTTTTTTTGCGAAAAATATTCCAAATTATGTATAAAATTATCTGATATTTTCAATTTAAAAATTCCTTCACAGATAAAAGTGTAGCTGATTTGAATCTTTTTTGATTTTAAGCCAAAACTTTCAAATCAGCTAGACTGCATTCGTAAAGTATTAAAATAATTTTTTTTGCAAAAAATATTACAAATTATGTATAAAATGATCTGATATTTTCAATTTAATAATTCCTTCACAGATAAAAGTGTAGCTGATTTGAATCTTTTTTGATTTTAAGCCAAAACTTTCAAATCAGCTAGACTGCATTCGTAAAGTATTAAAATAATTTTTTTTGCAAAAAATATTCCAAATTATGTATAAAATGATCTGATATTTTCAATTTAATAATTCCTTCACAGATAAAAGTGTAGCAGATTTGAATCTTTTTTGATTTTAAGCCAAAACTTTCAAATCAGCTAGACTGCATTCCTAAAGTATTAAAACAATTTTTTTTGCAAAAAATATTCCAAATTATGTATAAAATGATCTGATATTTTCAATTTAATAATTCCTTCACAGATAAAAGTGTAGCTGATTTGAATCTTTTTTGATTTTAAGCCAAAACTTTCAAATCAGCTAGACTGCATTCGTAAAGTATTAAAATAACTTTTTTTTGCAAAAAATATTCCAAATTATGTATAAAATGATCTGATATTTTCAATTTAATAATTCCTTCACAGATCAAAGTGTAGCTGATTTGAATCTTTTTTGATTTTAAGCCAAAACTTTCAAATCAGCTAGACTCCATTCGTGAAGTATTAAAACAATTTTTTTTGCAAAAAATATTCCAAATTATGTATAAAATGATCTGATATATTCATTTCAAAAATTCCTTCACAGATAAAAGTGTAGCTGATTTGAATCTTTTTTGATTTTAAGCCAAAACTTTCAAATCAGCTAGACTGCATTCGTAAAGTATTAAAACAATTTTTTTTGCGAAAAATATTCCAAATTATGTATAAAATGATCTGATATATTCATTTCAATAACTCCTTCACAGATAAAAGTGTAGCTGATTTGAATCTTTTTTGATTTTAAGCCAAAACTTTCAAATCAGCTAGACTCCATTCGTGAAGTATTAAAACAATTTTTTTTGCAAAAAATATTCCAAATTATGTATAAAATGATCTGATATTTTCAATTTAATAATTCCTTCACAGATCAAAGTGTAGCTGATTTGAATCTTTTTTGATTTTAAGCCAAAACTTTCAAATCAGCTAGACTCCATTCGTGAAGTATTAAAACAATTTTTTTTGCAAAAAATATTCCAAATTATGTATAAAATGATCTGATATTTTCAATTTAATAATTCCTTCACAGATCAAAGTGTAGCTGATTTGAATCTTTTTTGATTTTAAGCCAAAACTTTCAAATCAGCTAGACTCCATTCGTGAAGTATTAAAACAATTTTTTTTGCAAAAAATATTCCAAATTATGTATAAAATGATCTGATATATTCATTTCAATAACTCCTTCACAGATAAAAGTGTAGCTGATTTGAATCTTTTTTGATTTTAAGCCAAAACTTTTAAATCAGCTAGACTGCATTCGTTAAGTATTAAAACAATTTTTTTTGCAAAAAATATTCCAAATTATGTATAAAATGATCTGATATATTCATTTCAATAACTCCTTCACAGATAAAAGTGTAGCTGATTTGAATCTTTTTTGATTTTAAGCCAAAACTTTCAAATCAGCTAGACTGCATTCGTAAAGTATTAAAATAACTTTTTTTTGCAAAAAATATTCCAAATTATGTATAAAATGATCTGATATTTTCAATTTAATAATTCCTTCACAGATAAAAGTGTAGCAGATTTGAATCTTTTTTGATTTTAAGCCAAAACTTTCAAATCAGCTAGACTGCATTCCTAAAGTATTAAAACAATTTTTTTTGCAAAAAATATTCCAAATTATGTATAAAATGATCTGATATTTTCAATTTAATAATTCCTTCACAGATAAAAGTGTAGCTGATTTGAATCTTTTTTGATTTTAAGCAAAAACTTTCAAATCAGCTAGACTGCATTCGTAAAGTATTAAAATAACTTTTTTTTGCAAAAAATATTCCAAATTATGTATAAAATGATCTGATATTTTCAATTTAATAATTCCTTCACAGATCAAAGTGTAGCTGATTTGAATCTTTTTTGATTTTAAGCCAAAACTTTCAAATCAGCTAGACTCCATTCGTGAAGTATTAAAACAATTTTTTTTGCAAAAAATATTCCAAATTATGTATAAAATGATCTGATATATTCATTTCAAAAATTCCTTCACAGATAAAAGTGTAGCTGATTTGAATCTTTTTTGATTTTAAGCCAAAACTTTCAAATCAGCTAGACTGCATTCGTAAAGTATTAAAACAATTTTTTTTGCGAAAAATATTCCAAATTATGTATAAAATGATCTGATATTTTCAATTTAAAAATTCCTTCACAGATAAAAGTGTAGCTGATTTGAATCTTTTTTGATTTTAAGCCAAAACTTTCAAATCAGCTAGACTGCATTCGTTAAGTATTAAAATAATTTTTTTTGCAAAAAATATTCCAAATTATGTATAAAATGATCTGATATATTCATTTCAATAATTCCTTCACAGATAAAAGTGTAGCTGATTTGAATCTTTTTTGATTTTAAGCAAAAACTTTCAAATCAGCTAGACTCCATTCGTGAAGTATTAAAACAATTTTTTTTGCAAAAAATATTCCAAATTATGTATAAAATGATCTGATATTTTCAATTTAATAATTCCTTCACAGATCAAAGTGTAGCTGATTTGAATCTTTTTTGATTTTAAGCCAAAACTTTCAAATCAGCTAGACTGCATTCGTAAAGTATTAAAATAACTTTTTTTTGCAAAAAATATTCCAAATTATGTATAAAATGATCTGATATTTTCAATTTAATAATTCCTTCACAGATCAAAGTGTAGCTGATTTGAATCTTTTTTGATTTTAAGCCAAAACTTTCAAATCAGCTAGACTCCATTCGTGAAGTATTAAAACAATTTTTTTTGCAAAAAATATTCCAAATTATGTATAAAATGATCTGATATTTTCAATTTAATAATTCCTTCACAGATCAAAGTGTAGCTGATTTGAATCTTTTTTGATTTTAAGCCAAAACTTTCAAATCAGCTAGACTCCATTCGTGAAGTATTAAAACAATTTTTTTTGCAAAAAATATTCCAAATTATGTATAAAATGATCTGATATATTCATTTCAATAACTCCTTCACAGATAAAAGTGTAGCTGATTTGAATCTTTTTTGATTTTAAGCCAAAACTTTTAAATCAGCTAGACTGCATTCGTTAAGTATTAAAACAATTTTTTTTGCAAAAAATATTCCAAATTATGTATAAAATGATCTGATATATTCATTTCAATAACTCCTTCACAGATAAAAGTGTAGCTGATTTGAATCTTTTTTGATTTTAAGCCAAAACTTTCAAATCAGCTAGACTGCATTCGTAAAGTATTAAAATAACTTTTTTTTGCAAAAAATATTCCAAATTATGTATAAAATGATCTGATATTTTCAATTTAATAATTCCTTCACAGATAAAAGTGTAGCAGATTTGAATCTTTTTTGATTTTAAGCCAAAACTTTCAAATCAGCTAGACTGCATTCCTAAAGTATTAAAACAATTTTTTTTGCAAAAAATATTCCAAATTATGTATAAAATGATCTGATATTTTCAATTTAATAATTCCTTCACAGATAAAAGTGTAGCTGATTTGAATCTTTTTTGATTTTAAGCAAAAACTTTCAAATCAGCTAGACTGCATTCGTAAAGTATTAAAATAACTTTTTTTTGCAAAAAATATTCCAAATTATGTATAAAATGATCTGATATTTTCAAGTTAATAATTCCTTCACAGATCAAAGTGTAGCTGATTTGAATCTTTTTTGATTTTAAGCCAAAACTTTCAAATCAGCTAGACTCCATTCGTGAAGTATTAAAACAATTTTTTTTGCAAAAAATATTCCAAATTATGTATAAAATGATCTGATATATTCATTTCAAAAATTCCTTCACAGATAAAAGTGTAGCTGATTTGAATCTTTTTTGATTTTAAGCCAAAACTTTCAAATCAGCTAGACTGCATTCGTAAAGTATTAAAACAATTTTTTTTGCGAAAAATATTCCAAATTATGTATAAAATGATCTGATATTTTCAATTTAAAAATTCCTTCACAGATAAAAGTGTAGCTGATTTGAATCTTTTTTGATTTTAAGCCAAAACTTTCAAATCAGCTAGACTGCATTCGTTAAGTATTAAAATAATTTTTTTTGCAAAAAATATTCCAAATTATGTATAAAATGATCTGATATATTCATTTCAATAATTCCTTCACAGATAAAAGCGTAGCTGATTTGAATCTTTTTTGATTTTAAGTCAAAACTTTCAAATCAGCTAGACTGCATTCGTTAAGTATTTAAATAATTTTTTTTGCAAAAAATATTCCAAATTATGTATAAAATGATCTGATATATTCATTTCAATAACTCCTTCACAGATCAAAGTGTAGCTGATTTGAATCTTTTTTGATTTTAAGCCAAAACTTTCAAATCAGCTAGACTCCATTCGTGAAGTATTAAAACAATTTTTTTTGCAAAAAATATTCCAAATTATGTATAAAATGATCTGATATATTCATTTCAAAAATTCCTTCACAGATAAAAGTGTAGCTGATTTGAATCTTTTTTGATTTTAAGCCAAAACTTTTAAATCAGCTAGACTGCATTCGTTAAGTATTAAAACAATTTTTTTTGCAAAAAATATTCCAAATTATGTATAAAATGATCTGATATATTCATTTCAATAACTCCTTCACAGATAAAAGTGTAGCTGATTTGAATCTTTTTTGATTTTAAGCCAAAACTTTCAAATCAGCTAGACTGCATTCGTAAAGTATTAAAATAACTTTTTTTTGCAAAAAATATTCCAAATTATGTATAAAATGATCTGATATTTTCAATTTAATAATTCCTTCACAGATAAAAGTGTAGCAGATTTGAATCTTTTTTGATTTTAAGCCAAAACTTTCAAATCAGCTAGACTGCATTCCTAAAGTATTAAAACAATTTTTTTTGCAAAAAATATTCCAAATTATGTATAAAATGATCTGATATTTTCAATTTAATAATTCCTTCACAGATAAAAGTGTAGCTGATTTGAATCTTTTTTGATTTTAAGCAAAAACTTTCAAATCAGCTAGACTGCATTCGTAAAGTATTAAAATAACTTTTTTTTGCAAAAAATATTCCAAATTATGTATAAAATGATCTGATATTTTCAATTTAATAATTCCTTCACAGATCAAAGTGTAGCTGATTTGAATCTTTTTTGATTTTAAGCCAAAACTTTCAAATCAGCTAGACTCCATTCGTGAAGTATTAAAACAATTTTTTTTGCAAAAAATATTCCAAATTATGTATAAAATGATCTGATATATTCATTTCAAAAATTCCTTCACAGATAAAAGTGTAGCTGATTTGAATCTTTTTTGATTTTAAGCCAAAACTTTCAAATCAGCTAGACTGCATTCGTAAAGTATTAAAACAATTTTTTTTGCGAAAAATATTCCAAATTATGTATAAAATGATCTGATATTTTCAATTTAAAAATTCCTTCACAGATAAAAGTGTAGCTGATTTGAATCTTTTTTGATTTTAAGCCAAAACTTTCAAATCAGCTAGACTGCATTCGTTAAGTATTAAAATAATTTTTTTTGCAAAAAATATTCCAAATTATGTATAAAATGATCTGATATATTCATTTCAATAATTCCTTCACAGATAAAAGCGTAGCTGATTTGAATCTTTTTTGATTTTAAGTCAAAACTTTCAAATCAGCTAGACTGCATTCGTTAAGTATTTAAATAATTTTTTTTGCAAAAAATATTCCAAATTATGTATAAAATGATCTGATATATTCATTACAATAATTCCTTCACAGATAAAAGTGTAGCTGATTTGAATCTTTTTTGATTTTAAGCCAAAACTTTCAAATCAGCTAGACTGCATTCGTAAAGTATTTAAATAATTTTTTTTGCAAAAAATATTCCAAATTATGTATAAAATGATCTGATATATTCATTTCAATAATTCCTTCACAGATAAAAGTGTAGCTGATTTGAATCTTTTTTGATTTTAAGCCAAAACTTTCAAATCAGCTAGACTGCATTCGTAAAGTATTAAAATAATTTTTTTTGCAAAAAATATTACAAATTATGTATAAAATGATCTGATATTTTCAATTTAATAATTCCTTCACAGATAAAAGTGTAGCTGATTTGAATCTTTTTTGATTTTAAGCCAAAACTTTCAAATCAGCTAGACTGCATTCGTAAAGTATTAAAATAATTTTTTTTGCAAAAAATATTCCAAATTATGTATAAAATGATCTGATATTTTCAATTTAATAATTCCTTCACAGATAAAAGCGTAGCTGATTTGAATCTTTTTTGATTTTAAGCCAAAACTTTCAAATCAGCTAGACTCCATTCGTGAAGTATTAAAACAATTTTTTTTGCAAAAAATATTCCAAATTATGTATAAAATGATCTGATATATTCATTTCAATAATTCCTTCACAGATAAAAGTGTAGCTGATTTGAATCTTTTTTGATTTTAAGCCAAAACTTTCAAATCAGCTAGACTGCATTCGTAAAGTATCAAAACAATTTTTTTTGCGAAAAATATTCCAAATTATGTATAAAATTATCTGATATTTTCAATTTAAAAATTCCTTCACAGATAAAAGTGTAGCTGATTTGAATCTTTTTTGATTTTAAGCCAAAACTTTCAAATCCGCTAGACTGCATTCGTAAAGTATTAAAATAATTTTTTTTGCAAAAAATATTCCAAATTATGTATAAAATGATCTGATATTTTCAATTTAATAATTCCTTCACAGATAAAAGTGTAGCTGATTTGAATCTTTTTTGATTTTAAGCCAAAACTTTCAAATCAGCTAGACTGCATTCGTAAAGTATTTAAATAATTTTTTTTGCAAAAAATATTCCAAATTATGTATAAAATGATCTGATATATTCATTTCAATAATTCCTTCACAGATAAAAGCGTAGCTGATTTGAATCTTTTTTGATTTTAAGTCAAAACTTTCAAATCAGCTAGACTGCATTCGTTAAGTATTTAAATAATTTTTTTTGCAAAAAATATTACAAATTATGTATAAAATGATCTGATATTTTCAATTTAATAATTCCTTCACAGATAAAAGTGTAGCTGATTTGAATTTTTTTTGGTTTTAAGCCAAAACTTTCAAATCAGCTAGACTGCATTCGTAAAGTATTAAAATAATTTTTTTTGCAAAAAATATTCCAAATTATGTATAAAATGATCTGATATTTTCAATTTAATAATTCCTTCACAGATAAAAGTGTAGCAGATTTGAATCTTTTTTGATTTTAAGCCAAAACTTTCAAATCAGCTAGACTGCATTCCTAAAGTATTAAAACAATTTTTTTTGCAAAAAATATTCCAAATTATGTATAAAATGATCTGATATTTTCAATTTAATAATTCCTTCACAGATAAAAGTGTAGCTGATTTGAATCTTTTTTGATTTTAAGCCAAAACTTTCAAATCAGCTAGACTGCATTCGTAAAGTATTAAAACAATTTTTTTTGCAAAAAATATTCCAAATTATGTAAAAAATGATCTGATATTTTCAATTTAATAATTCCTTCACAGATAAAAGTGTAGCTGATTTGAATCTTTTTTGATTTTAAGCCAAAACTTTCAAATCAGCTAGACTGCATTCGTAAAGTATTAAAATAACTTTTTTTTGCAAAAAATATTCCAAATTATGTATAAAATGATCTGATATTTTCAATTTAATAATTCCTTCACAGATAAAAGTGTAGCTGATTTGAATCTTTTTTGATTTTAAGCCAAAACTTTCAAATCAGCTAGACTGCATACGTAAAGTATTAAAACAATTTTTTTTGCAAAAATTATTCCAAATTATGTATAATATGATCTGATATTTTCAATTTAATAATTCCTTCACAGATAAAAGTGTAGCTGATTTGAATCTTTTTTGATTTTAAGCCAAAACTTTCAAATCAGCTAGACTCCATTCGTGAAGTATTAAAACAATTTTTTTTGCAAAAAATATTCCAAATTATGTATAAAATGATCTGATATATTCATTTTAATAACTCCTTCACAGATAAAAGTGTAGCTGATTTGAATCTTTTTTGATTTCAAGCCAAAACTTTCAAATCAGCTAGACTGCATTCGTTAAGTATTTGAATAATTTTTTTTGCAAAAAATATTCCAAATTGTGTATAAAATGATCTGATATTTTCAATTTAATAATTCCTTCACAGATAAAAGTGTAGCTGATTTGAATCTTTTTTGATTTTAAGCCAAAACTTTCAAATCAGCTAGACTGCATTCGTTAAGTATTTAAATAATTTTTTTTGCAAAAAATATTCCAAATTATGTATAAAATGATCTGATATATTCATTTCAATAATTCCTTCACAGATAAAGGTGTAGCTGATTTGAATCTTTTTTGATTTTAAGCCAAAACTTTCAAATCAGCTAGACTGCATTCGTTAAGTATTTAAATAATTGTTTTTGCAAAAAATATTCCAAATTATGTATAAAATGATCTGATATATTAATTTCAATAATTCCTTCAAAGATATAAGCGTAGCTGATTTGAATCTTTTTTGATTTTAAGCCAAAACTTTCAAATCAGCTAGACTGCATTCGTTAAGTATTTAAATAATTTTTTCTGCATAAAATATTCCAAATTATGTATAAAATGATCTGATATTTTCAATTTAATAATTCCTTCACAGATAAAAGTGTAGCTGATTTGAATCTTTTTTGATTTTAAGCCAAAACTTTCAAATCAGCTAGACTGCATTCGTTAAGTATAAAAATAATTTTTTTTGCAAAAAATATTCCAAATTATGTATAAAATGATCTGATATTTTCAATTTAATAATTCCTTCACAGATAAAAGTGTAGCTGATTTGAATCTTTTTTGATTTTAAGCCAAAACTTTCAAATCAGCTAGACTGCATTCGTTAAGTATAAAAATAATTTTTTTTGCAAAAAATATTCCAAATTATGTATAAAATGATCTGATATTTTCAATTTAATAATTCCTTCACAGATAAAAGTGTAGCTGATTTGAATCTTTTTTGATTTTAAGCCAAAACTTTCAAATCAGCTAGACTGCATTCGTTAAGTATTTAAATAATTTTTTCTGCAAAAAATATTCCAAATTATGTATAAAATGAACTGATATTTTCAATTTAATAATTCCTTCACAGATAAAAGTGTAGCTGATTTGAATCTTTTTTGATTTTAAGCCAAAACTTTCAAATCAGCTAGACTGCATTCGTTAAGTATAAAAATAATTTTTTTTGCAAAAAATATTCCAAATTATGTATAAAATGATCTGATATATTCATTTCAATAATTCCTTCACAGATAAAGGTGTAGCTGATTTGAATCTTTTTTGATTTTAAGCCAAAACTTTCAAATCAGCTAGACTGCATTCGTAAAGTATTAAAACAATTTTTTTTGCAATAAATATTCCAAATTATGTATAAAATGATCTGATATTTTCAATTTAATAATTCCTTCACAGATAAAAGTGTAGCTGATTTGAATCTTTTTTGATTTTAAGCCAAAACTTTCAAATCAGCTAGACTGCATTCGTTAAGTATTTAAATAATTTTTTTTGCAAAAAATATTCCAAATTATGTATAAAATGATCTGATATATTCATTTCAATAATTCCTTCAAAGATATAAGCGTAGCTGATTTGAATCTTTTTTGATTTTAAGCCAAAACTTTCAAATCAGCTAGACTGCATTCGTAAAGTATTAAAACAATTTTTTTTGCGAAAAATATTCCAAATTATGTATAAAATGATCTGATATTTTTAATTTAATAATTCCTTCACAGATAAAAGTGTAGCTGATTTGAATCTTTTATGATTTTAAGCCAAAACTTTCAAATCAGCTAGACTGCATTCGTAAAGTATTAAAACAATTTTTTTTGCAAAAAATATTCCAAATTATGTATAAAATGATCTGATATTTTCAATTTTATAATTCCTTCACAGATAAAAGTGTAGCTGATTTGAATCTTTTTTGATTTTAAGCCAAAACTTTCAAATCAGCTAGACTGCATTCGTTAAGTATTAAAATAATTTTTTTTGCAAAAAATATTCCAAAGTTTGTTTGTAAACATGTGATATTTTCAATTTAATAATTCCTTCACAGACAAAAGTGTAGCTGATTTGAATCTTTTTTGATTTTAAGCCAAAACTTTCAAATCAGCTAGACTGCATTCGTAAAGTATTAAAATAACTTTTTTTTGCAAAAAATATTCCAAATTATGTATAAAATGATCTGATATTTTCAATTTAATAATTCCTTCACAGATAAAAGTGTAGCAGATTTGAATCTTTTTTGATTTTAAGCCAAAACTTTCAAATCAGCTAGACTGCATTCGTAAAGTATTAAAACAATTTTTTTTGCAAAAAATATTCCAAATTATGTATAAAATGATCTGATATTTTCAATTTAATAATTCCTTCACAGATAAAAGTGTAGCTGATTTGAATCTTTTTTGATTTTAAGCCAAAACTTTCAAATCAGCTAGACTGCATTCGTAAAGTATTAAAACAATTTTTTTTGCAAAAAATATTCCAAATTATGTATAAAATGAACTGATATTTTCAATTTAATAATTCCTTCACAGATAAAAGTGTAGCTGATTTGAATCTTTTTTGATTTTAAGCCAAAACTTTCAAATCAGCTAGACTGCATTCGTTAAGTATAAAAATAATTTTTTTTGCAAAAAATATTCCAAATTATGTATAAAATGATCTGATATATTCATTTCAATAATTCCTTCACAGATAAAGGTGTAGCTGATTTGAATCTTTTTTGATTTTAAGCCAAAACTTTCAAATCAGCTAGACTGCATTCGTAAAGTATTAAAACAATTTTTTTTGCAATAAATATTCCAAATTATGTATAAAATGATCTGATATTTTCAATTTAATAATTCCTTCACAGATAAAAGTGTAGCTGATTTGAATCTTTTTTGATTTTAAGCCAAAACTTTCAAATCAGCTAGACTGCATTCGTTAAGTATTTAAATAATTTTTTTTGCAAAAAATATTCCAAATTATGTATAAAATGATCTGATATATTCATTTCAATAATTCCTTCAAAGATATAAGCGTAGCTGATTTGAATCTTTTTTGATTTTAAGCCAAAACTTTCAAATCAGCTAGACTGCATTCGTAAAGTATTAAAACAATTTTTTTTGCGAAAAATATTCCAAATTATGTATAAAATGATCTGATATTTTCAATTTTATAATTCCTTCACAGATAAAAGTGTAGCTGATTTGAATCTTTTTTGATTTTAAGCCAAAACTTTCAAATCAGCTAGACTGCATTCGTAAAGTATTAAAACAATTTTTTTTGCAAAAAATTTTCCAAATTATGTATAAAATGATCTGATATTTTCAATTTAATAATTCCTTCACAGATAAAAGTGTAGCTGATTTGAATCTTTTTTGATTTTAAGCCAAAACTTTCAAATCAGCTAGACTGCATTCGTAAAGTATTAAAACAATTTTTTTTGCAAAAAATATTCCAAATTATGTATAAAATGATCTGATATTTTTAATTTAATAATTCCTTCACAGATAAAAGTGTAGCTGATTTGAATCTTTTATGATTTTAAGCCAAAACTTTCAAATCAGCTAGACTGCATTCGTAAAGTATTAAAACAATTTTTTTTGCGAAAAATATTCCAAATTATGTATAAAATGATCTGATATTTTCAATTTTATAATTCCTTCACAGATAAAAGTGTAGCTGATTTGAATCTTTTTTGATTTTAAGCCAAAACTTTCAAATCAGCTAGACTGCATTCGTAAAGTATTAAAACAATTTTTTTTGCAAAAAATTTTCCAAATTATGTATAAAATGATCTGATATTTTCAATTTAATAATTCCTTCACAGATAAAAGTGTAGCTGATTTGAATCTTTTTTGATTTTAAGCCAAAACTTTCAAATCAGCTAGACTGCATTCGTAAAGTATTAAAACAATTTTTTTTGCAAAAAATATTCCAAATTATGTATAAAATGATCTGATATATTCATTTCAATAATTCCTTCACAGATAAAGGTGTAGCTGATTTGAATCTTTTTTGATTTTAAGCCAAAACTTTCAAATCAGCTAGACTGCATTCGTAAAGTATTAAAACAATTTTTTTTGCAATAAATATTCCAAATTATGTATAAAATGATCTGATATTTTCAATTTAATAATTTCTTCACAGATAAAAGTGTAGCTGATTTGAATCTTTTTTGATTTTAAGCCAAAACTTTCAAATCAGCTAGACTGCATTCGTTAAGTATAAAAATAATTTTTTTTGCAAAAAATATTCCAAATTATGTATAAAATGATCTGATATATTCATTTCAATAATTCCTTCACAGATAAAGGTGTAGCTGATTTGAATCTTTTTTGATTTTAAGCCAAAACTTTCAAATCAGCTAGACTGCATTCGTAAAGTATTAAAACAATTTTTTTTGCAATAAATATTCCAAATTATGTATAAAATGATCTGATATTTTCAATTTAATAATTCCTTCACAGATAAAAGTGTAGCTGATTTGAATCTTTTTTGATTTTAAGCCAAAACTTTCAAATCAGCTAGACTGCATTCGTTAAGTATTTAAATAATTTTTTTTGCAAAAAATATTCCAAATTATGTATAAAATGATCTGATATATTCATTTCAATAATTCCTTCAAAGATATAAGCGTAGCTGATTTGAATCTTTTTTGATTTTAAGCCAAAACTTTCAAATCAGCTAGACTGCATTCGTAAAGTATTAAAACAATTTTTTTTGCGAAAAATATTCCAAATTATGTATAAAATGATCTGATATTTTTAATTTAATAATTCCTTCACAGATAAAAGTGTAGCTGATTTGAATCTTTTATGATTTTAAGCCAAAACTTTCAAATCAGCTAGACTGCATTCGTAAAGTATTAAAACAATTTTTTTTGCAAAAAATATTCCAAATTATGTATAAAATGATCTGATATTTTCAATTTTATAATTCCTTCACAGATAAAAGTGTAGCTGATTTGAATCTTTTTTGATTTTAAGCCAAAACTTTCAAATCAGCTAGACTGCATTCGTTAAGTATTAAAATAATTTTTTTTGCAAAAAATATTCCAAAGTTTGTTTGTAAACATGTGATATTTTCAATTTAATAATTCCTTCACAGACAAAAGTGTAGCTGATTTGAATCTTTTTTGATTTTAAGCCAAAACTTTCAAATCAGCTAGACTGCATTCGTAAAGTATTAAAATAACTTTTTTTTGCAAAAAATATTCCAAATTATGTATAAAATGATCTGATATTTTCAATTTAATAATTCCTTCACAGATAAAAGTGTAGCTGATTTGAATCTTTTTTGATTTTAAGCCAAAACTTTCAAATCAGCTAGACTGCATTCGTAAAGTATTAAAACAATTTTTTTTGCAAAAAATATTCCAAATTATGTATAAAATGATCTGATATTTTCAATTTAATAATTCCTTCACAGATAAAAGTGTAGCTGATTTGAATCTTTTTTGATTTTAAGCCAAAACTTTCAAATCAGCTAGACTGCATTCGTAAAGTATTAAAACAATTTTTTTTGCAAAAAATATTCCAAATTATGTATAAAATGAACTGATATTTTCAATTTAATAATTCCTTCACAGATAAAAGTGTAGCTGATTTGAATCTTTTTTGATTTTAAGCCAAAACTTTCAAATCAGCTAGACTGCATTCGTTAAGTATAAAAATAATTTTTTTTGCAAAAAATATTCCAAATTATGTATAAAATGATCTGATATATTCATTTCAATAATTCCTTCACAGATAAAGGTGTAGCTGATTTGAATCTTTTTTGATTTTAAGCCAAAACTTTCAAATCAGCTAGACTGCATTCGTAAAGTATTAAAACAATTTTTTTTGCAATAAATATTCCAAATTATGTATAAAATGATCTGATATTTTCAATTTAATAATTCCTTCACAGATAAAAGTGTAGCTGATTTGAATCTTTTTTGATTTTAAGCCAAAACTTTCAAATCAGCTAGACTGCATTCGTTAAGTATTTAAATAATTTTTTTTGCAAAAAATATTCCAAATTATGTATAAAATGATCTGATATATTCATTTCAATAATTCCTTCAAAGATATAAGCGTAGCTGATTTGAATCTTTTTTGATTTTAAGCCAAAACTTTCAAATCAGCTAGACTGCATTCGTAAAGTATTAAAACAATTTTTTTTGCGAAAAATATTCCAAATTATGTATAAAATGATCTGATATTTTCAATTTTTTAATTCCTTCACAGATAAAAGTGTAGCTGATTTGAATCTTTTTTGATTTTAAGCCAAAACTTTCAAATCAGCTAGACTGCATTCGTAAAGTATTAAAACAATTTTTTTTGCAAAAAATTTTCCAAATTATGTATAAAATGATCTGATATTTTCAATTTAATAATTCCTTCACAGATAAAAGTGTAGCTGATTTGAATCTTTTTTGATTTTAAGCCAAAACTTTCAAATCAGCTAGACTGCATTCGTAAAGTATTAAAACAATTTTTTTTGCAAAAAATATTCCAAATTATGTATAAAATGATCTGATATTTTTAATTTAATAATTCCTTCACAGATAAAAGTGTAGCTGATTTGAATCTTTTATGATTTTAAGCCAAAACTTTCAAATCAGCTAGACTGCATTCGTAAAGTATTAAAACAATTTTTTTTGCGAAAAATATTCCAAATTATGTATAAAATGATCTGATATTTTCAATTTTATAATTCCTTCACAGATAAAAGTGTAGCTGATTTGAATCTTTTTTGATTTTAAGCCAAAACTTTCAAATCAGCTAGACTGCATTCGTAAAGTATTAAAACAATTTTTTTTGCAAAAAATTTTCCAAATTATGTATAAAATGATCTGATATTTTCAATTTAATAATTCCTTCACAGATAAAAGTGTAGCTGATTTGAATCTTTTTTGATTTTATGCCAAAACTTTCAAATCAGCTAGACTGCATTCGTAAAGTATTAAAACAATTTTTTTTGCAAAAAATATTCCAAATTATGTATAAAATGATCTGATATTTTCAATTTAATAATTCCTTCACAGATAAAAGTGTAGCTGATTTGAATCTTTTTTGATTTTAAGCCAAAACTTTCAAATCAGCTAGACTCCATTCGTGAAGTATTAAAACAATTTTTTTTGCAAAAAATATTCCAAATTATGTATAAAATGATCTGATATATTCATTTTAATAACTCCTTCACAGATAAAAGTGTAGCTGATTTGAATCTTTTTTGATTTCAAGGCAAAACTTTCAAATCAGCTAGACTGCATTCGTTAAGTATTTGAA
This sequence comes from Panagrolaimus sp. PS1159, assembly GCA_963922195.1. Taxonomy (NCBI): domain Eukaryota; kingdom Metazoa; phylum Nematoda; class Chromadorea; order Rhabditida; family Panagrolaimidae; genus Panagrolaimus; species Panagrolaimus sp. PS1159. The sequence continues at coordinate 3,419,106 of CAWUHW010000004.1, forward strand.
TAATTTTTTTTGCAAAAAATATTCCAAATTGTGTATAAAATGATCTGATATATTCATTTCAATAATTCCTTCAAAGATATAAGCGTAGCTGATTTGAATCTTTTTTGATTTTAAGCCAAAACTTTCAAATCAGCTAGACTCCATTCGTGAAGTATTAAAACAATTTTTTTTGCAAAAAATATTCCAAATTATGTATAAAATGATCTGATGTATTCATTTTAATAACTCCTTCACAGATAAAAGTGTAGCTTATTTGAATCTTTTTTGATTTTCAGCCAAAACTTTCAAATCAGCTAGACTGCATTCGTTAAGTATTTAAATAATTTTTTTTGCAAAAAATATTCCAAATTATGTATAAAATGATTCAAATCAGCTAGACTGCATTCGTAAAGTATTAAAACAATTTTTTTTGCGAAAAATATTCCAAATTATGTATAAAATGATCTGATATTTTCAATTTAATAATTCCTTCACAGATAAAAGTGTAGCTGATTTGAATCTTTTTTGATTTTTAGCCAAAACTTTCAAATCAGCTAGACTGCATTCGTTAAGTATTGAAATAATTTTTTTTGCAAAAAATATTCCAAATTATGTATAAGATGATCTGATATATTCATTTCAATAATTCCTTCACAGATAAAAGTGTAGCTGATTTGAATCTTTTTTGATTTTAAGCCAAAACTTTCAAATCAGCTAGACTGCATTCGTAAAGTATAAAAACAATTTTTTTTGCGAAAAATATTCCAAAGTTTGTTTGTAAACATGTGATAATTTCAATTTAATAATTCCTTCACAGATAAAAGTGTAGCTGATTTGAATCTTTTTTGATTTTAAGCCACAACTTTCAAATCAGCTAGACTGCATTCGTTAAGTATTAAAATAATTTTTTTTGCGAAAAATATTCTAAATTATGTATAAAATGATCTGATATTTTCAATTTAATAATTCCTTCACAGATAAAAGTGTAGCTGATGAAAAATATTCCAAATTATGTATAAAATGATCTGATATTTTCAATTTAATAATTCCTTCACAGATAAAAGTGTAGCTGATTTGAATCTTTTTTGATTTTAAGCCAAAACTTTCAAATCAGCTAGACTGCATTCGTTAAGTATTTAAATAATTTTTTTTGCAAAAAATATTCCAAATTATGTATAAAATGATCTGATATTTTCAATTTAATAATTCCTTCACAGATAAAAGTGTAGCTGATTTGAATCTTTTTTGATTTTAAGCCAAAACTTTCAAATCAGCTAGACTGCATTCGTAAAGTATTAAAACAATTTTTTTTGCAAAAAATATTGCAAAGTTTGTTTGTAAACATGTGATATTTTCAATTTAATAATTCCTTCACAGATAAAAGCGTAGCTGATTTGAATCTTTTTGGATTTTAAGCCAAAACTTTCAAATCAGCTAGACTGCATTCGTTAAGTATTTAAATAATTTTTTTTGCAAAAAATATTCCAAATTATGTATAAAATGATCTGATATATTCATTTCAATAATTCCTTCAAAGATATAAGCGTAGCTGATTTGAATCTTTTTTGATTTTAAGCCAAAACTTTCAAATCAGCTAGACTGCATTCGTTAAGTATTAAAATAATTTTTTTTGCAAAAAATATTCCAAAGTTTGTTTGTAAACATGTGATATTTTCAATTTAATAATTCCTTCACAGATAAAAGTGTAGCTGATTTGAATCTTTTTTGATTTTAAGCCAAAACATTCAAATCAGCTAGACTGCATTCGTTAAGTATTAAAATAGTTTTTTTTGCAAAAAATATTCCAAAGTTTGTTTGTAAACATGTGATATTTTCAATTTAATAATTCCTTCACAGATAAAAGTGTAGCTGATTTGAATCTTTTTTGATTTTAAGCCAAAACTTTCAAATCAGCTAGACTGCATTCGTTAAGTATTTAAATAATTTTTTTTGCAAAAAATATTCCAAATTATGTATAAAATGATCTGATATTTTCAATTTAATAATTCCTTCACAGATAAAAGTGTAGCTGATTTGAATCTTTTTTGATTTTAAGCCAAAACTTTCAAATCAGCTAGACTGCATTCGTTAAGTATTTAAAAAATTTTTTTTGCAAAAAATATTCCAAATTATGTATAAAATGATCTGATATATTCATTTCAATAATTCCTTCACAGATAAAAGTGTAGCTGATTTGAATCTTTTTTGATTTTAAGCCAAAACTTTCAAATCAGCTAGACTGCATTCGTAAAGTATTAAAACAATTTTTTTTGCAAAAAATATTCCAAATTATGTATAAAATGATCTGATATATTCATTTCAATAATTCCTTCAAAGATATAAGCGTAGCTGATTTGAATCTTTTTTGATTTTAAGCCAAAACTTTCAAATCAGCTAGACTGCATTCGTTAAGTATTAAAATAATTTTTTTTGCAAAAAATATTCCAAAGTTTGTTTGTAAACATGTGATATTTTCAATTTAATAATTCCTTCACAGATAAAAGTGTAGCTGATTTGAATCTTTTTTGATTTTAAGCCAAAACATTCAAATCAGCTAGACTGCATTCGTTAAGTATTAAAATAGTTTTTTTTGCAAAAAATATTCCAAAGTTTGTTTGTAAACATGTGATATTTTCAATTTAATAATTCCTTCACAGATAAAAGTGTAGCTGATTTGAATCTTTTTTGATTTTAAGCCAAAACTTTCAAATCAGCTAGACTGCATTCGTTAAGTATTTAAATAATTTTTTTTGCAAAAAATATTCCAAATTATGTATAAAATGATCTGATATTTTCAATTTAATAATTCCTTCACAGATAAAAGTGTAGCTGATTTGAATCTTTTTTGATTTTAAGCCAAAACTTTCAAATCAGCTAGACTGCATTCGTTAAGTATTTAAAAAATTTTTTTTGCAAAAAATATTCCAAATTATGTATAAAATGATCTGATATATTCATTTCAATAATTCCTTCACAGATAAAAGTGTAGCTGATTTGAATCTTTTTTGATTTTAAGCCAAAACTTTCAAATCAGCTAGACTGCATTCGTTAAGTATTTAAATAATTTTTTTTGCAAAAAATATTCCAAATTATGTATAAAATGATCTGATATATTCATTTCAATAATTCCTTCACAGATAAAAGTGTAGCTGATTTGAATCTTTTTTGATTTTAAGCCAAAACTTTCAAATCAGCTAGACTGCATTCGTAAAGTATTAAAACAATTTTTTTTGCAAAAAATATTCCAAATTATGTATAAAATGATCTGATATTTTCAATTTAATAATTCCTTCACAGATAAAAGCGTAGCTGATTTGAATCTTTTTTGATTTTAAGTCAAAACTTTCAAATCAGCTAGACTGCATTCGTTAAGTATTTAAATAATTTTTTTTGCAAAAAATATTCCAAATTATGTATAAAATGATCTGATATTTTCAATTTAATGATTCCTTCACAGATAAAAGCGTAGCTGATTTGAATCTTTTTTGATTTTAAGTCAAAACTTTCAAATCAGCTAGACTGCATTCGTAAAGTATTAAAACAATTTTTTTTGCAAAAAATATTCCAAATTATGTATAAAATGATCTGATATTTTCAATTTAATAATTCCTTCACAGATAAAAGTGTAGCTGATCTGAATCTTTTTTGATTTTAAGCCAAAATTTTCAAATCAGCTAGACTGCATTCGTTAAGTATTTAAACAATTTTTTTTGCAAAAAATATTCCAAATTGTGTATAAAATGATCTGATATATTCATTTCAATAATTCCTTCACAGATAAAAGTGTAGCTGATTTGAATCTTTTTCGATTTTAAGCCAAAACTTTCAAGTCAGCTAGACTGCATTCGTGAAGTATTTAAATAATTTTTTTTGCAAAAAATATTCTAAATTGTGTATAAAATGATCTGATATATTCATTTCAATAATTCCTTCACAGATAAAAGTGTAGCTGATTTGAATCTTTTTCGATTTTAAGCCAAAACTTTCAAATCAGCTAGACTGCATTCGTTAAGTATTTAAAAAATTTTTTTTGCAAAAAATATTCCAAATTGTGTATAAAATGATCTGATATATTCATTTCAATAACTCTTTCACAGATAAAAGTGTAGCTGATCTGAATCTTTTTTGATTTTTAGCCAAAACTTTCAAATCAGCTAGACTGCATTCGTTAAGTATTTAAAAAATTTTTTTTGCAAAAAATAATATAAATTGTGTATAAAATGATCTGAAATATTCATTTCAATAATTCCTTCACAGATAAAAGTGTAGCTGATCTGAATCTTTTTTGATTTTAAGCCAAAATTTTCAAATCAGCAAGACTGCATTCGTTAAGTATTTAAACAATTTTTTTGCAAAAAATATTCCAAATTGTGTATAAAATGATCTGATATATTCATTTCAATAATTCCTTCACAGATAAAAGTGTAGCTGATTTGAATCTTTTTTGATTTTAAGCCAAAACTTTGAAATCAGCTAGACTGCATTCGTTAAGTATTTAAATAATTTTTTTTACAAAAAATATTCCAAATTGTGTATAAAATGATCTGATATATTCATTTCAAAAACTCTTTCACAGATAAAAGTGTAGCTGATCTGAATCTTTTTTGATTTTAAGCCAAAATTTTCAAATCAGCTAGACTGCATTCGTTAAGTATTTAAACAATTTTTTTTGCAAAAAATATTCCAAATTATGTATAAAATGATCTGATATATTCATTTCAATAAGTCCTTCACAAATAAAAGTGTAGCTGATTTGAATCTTTTTTGATTTTAAGCCAAAACTTTCAAATCAGCTAGACTCCATTCGTGAAGTATTAAAACAATTTTTTTTGCAAAAAATATTCCAAATTATGTATAAAATGATCTGATATATTCATTTCAATAAGTCCTTCACAAATAAAAGTGTAGCTGATTTGAATCTTTTTTGATTTTTAGCCAAAACTTTCAAATCAGCTAGACTGCATTCGTTAAGTATTTAAAAAATTTTTTTTGCAAAAAATATTCCAAATTGTGTATAAAATGATCTGATATGTTCATTTCAATAACTCTTTCACAGATAAAAGTGTAGCTGATCTGAATCTTTTTTGATTTTAAGCCAAAATTTTCAAATCAGCTAGACTGCATTCGTTAAGTATTTAAACAATTTTTTTTGCAAAAAATATTCCAAATTGTGTATAAAATGATCTGATATATTCATTTCAATAATTCCTTCACAGATAAAAGTGTAGCTGATTTGAATCTTTTTTGATTTTAAGCCAAAACTTTCAAATCAGCTAGACTGCATACGTTGAGTATTTAAACAATTTTTTTTGCAAAAAATATTCCAAATTGTGTATAAAATGATCTGATATATTCATTTCAATAATTCCTTCACAGATAAATGTGTAGCTGATTTGAATCTTTTTTGATTTTAAGCCAAAACTTTCAAATCAGCTAGACTCCATTCGTGAAGTATTAAAACAATTTTTTTTGCAAAAAATATTCCAAATTATGTATAAAATGATCTGATATATTCATTTCAATAACTCCTTCACAGATAAAAGTGTAGCTGATTTGAATCTTTTTTGATTTTAAGCCAAAACTTTCAAATCCGCTAGACTGCATTCGTTAAGTATTTAAATAATTTTTTTTGCAAAAAATATTCCAAATTGTGTATAAAATGATCTGATATATTCATTTCAATAATTCCTTCACAGATAAATGTGTAGCTGATTTGAATCTTTTTTGATTTTAAGCCAAAATTTTCAAATCAGCTAGACTGCATTCGTTAAGTATTTAAACAATTTTTTTTGCAAAAAATATTCCAAATTGTGTATAAAATGATCTGATATATTCATTTCAATAACTCTTTCACAGATAAAAGTGTAGCTGATTTGAATCTTTTTTGATTTTAAGCCAAAACTTTCAAATCAGCTAGACTCCATTCGTGAAGTATTAAAACAATTTTTTTTGCAAAAAATATTCCAAATTGTGTATAAAATGATCTGAAATATTCATTTCAATAATTCCTTCACAGATAAAAGTGTAGCTGATTTGAATTTTTTTTGATTTTAAGCCAAATTTTCAAATCAGCTAGACTCCATTCGTGAAGTATTAAAACAATTTTTTTTGCAAAAAATATTCCAAATTATGTATAAAATGATCTGATATATTCATTTCAATAACTCCTTCACAGATAAAAGTGTAGCTGATTTGAATCTTTTTTGATTTTAAGCCAAAACTTTCAAATCCGCTAGACTGCATTCGTTAAGTATTTAAATAATTTTTTTTGCAAAAAATATTCCAAATTGTGTATAAAATGATCTGATATATTCTTTTCAATAATTCCTTCACAGATAAAAGTGTAGCTGATTTGAATCTTTTTTGATTTTAAGCCAAAATTTTCAAATCAGCTAGACTGCATTCGTGAAGTATTAAAACAATTTTTTTTGCAAAAAATATTCCAAATTATGTATAAAATGATCTGATTTATTCATTTCAATAACTCCTTCACAGATAAAAGTGTAGCTGATTTGAATCTTTTTTGATTTTAAGCCAAAACTTTCAAATCAGCTAGACTCCATTCGTGAAGTATTAAAACAATTTTTTTTGCAAAAAATATTCCAAATTGTGTATAAAATGATCTGAAATATTCATTTCAATAATTCCTTCACAGATAAAAGTGTAGCTGATTTGAATTTTTTTTGATTTTAAGCCAAAATTTTCAAATCAGCTAGACTGCATTCGTTAAGTATTTAAATAATTTTTTTTGCAAAAAATATTCCAAACTGTGTATAAAATGATCTGATATATTCATTTCAATAATTCCTTCACAGATAAAAGTGTAGCTGATTTGAATCTTTTTTGATTTTAAGCCAAAACTTTCAAATCAGCTAGACTGCATTCGTTAAGTATTTAAAAAATTTTTTTTGCAAAAAATATTCCAAATTGTGTATAAAATGATCTGAAATATTCATTTCAATAATTCCTTCACAGATAAAAGTGTAGCTGATTTGAATTTTTTTTGATTTTAAGCCAAAATTTTCAAATCAGCTAGACTGCATTCGTTAAGTATTTAAATAATTTTTTTTGCAAAAAATATTCCAAACTGTGTATAAAATGATCTGATATATTCATTTCAATAATTCCTTCACAGATAAAAGTGTAGCTGATTTGAATCTTTTTTGATTTTAAGCCAAAACTTTCAAATCAGCTAGACTGCATTCGTTAAGTATTTAAAAAATTTTTTTTGCAAAAAATATTCCAAATTGTGTATAAAATGATCTGAAATATTCATTTCAATAATTCCTTCACAGATAAAAGTGTAGCTGATTTGAATCTTTTTTGATTTTAAGCCAAAACTTTCAAATCAGCTAGACTGCATTCGTTAAGTATTTCAATAATTTTTTTTGCAAAAAATAATCCAAATTGTGTATAAAATGATCTGATATATTCATTTCAATAACTCTTTCACAGATAAAAGTGTAGCTGATTTGAATCTTTTTTGATTTTAAGCCAAAACTTTCAAATCAGCTAGACTCCATTCGTGAAGTATTAAAACAATTTTTTTTGCAAAAAATATTCCAAATTGTGTATAAAATGATCTGAAATATTCATTTCAATAATTCCTTCACAGATAAAAGTGTAGCTGATTTGAATTTTTTTTGATTTTAAGCCAAATTTTCAAATCAGCTAGACTCCATTCGTGAAGTATTAAAACAATTTTTTTTGCAAAAAATATTCCAAATTATGTATAAAATGATCTGATATATTCATTTCAATAACTCCTTCACAGATAAAAGTGTAGCTGATATGAATCTTTTTTGATTTTAAGCCAAAACTTTCAAATCCGCTAGACTGCATTCGTTAAGTATTTAAATAATTTTTTTTGCAAAAAATATTCCAAATTGTGTATAAAATGATCTGATATATTCTTTTCAATAATTCCTTCACAGATAAAAGTGTAGCTGATTTGAATCTTTTTTGATTTTAAGCCAAAATTTTCAAATCAGCTAGACTGCATTCGTGAAGTATTAAAACAATTTTTTTTGCAAAAAATATTCCAAATTATGTATAAAATGATCTGATTTATTCATTTCAATAACTCCTTCACAGATAAAAGTGTAGCTGATTTGAATCTTTTTTGATTTTAAGCCAAAACTTTCAAATCAGCTAGACTCCATTCGTGAAGTATTAAAACAATTTTTTTTGCAAAAAATATTCCAAATTGTGTATAAAATGATCTGAAATATTCATTTCAATAATTCCTTCACAGATAAAAGTGTAGCTGATTTGAATTTTTTTTGATTTTAAGCCAAAATTTTCAAATCAGCTAGACTGCATTCGTTAAGTATTTAAATAATTTTTTTTGCAAAAAATATTCCAAACTGTGTATAAAATGATCTGATATATTCATTTCAATAATTCCTTCACAGATAAAAGTGTAGCTGATTTGAATCTTTTTTGATTTTAAGCCAAAACTTTCAAATCAGCTAGACTGCATTCGTTAAGTATTTAAAAAATTTTTTTTGCAAAAAATATTCCAAATTGTGTATAAAATGATCTGAAATATTCATTTCAATAATTCCTTCACAGATAAAAGTGTAGCTGATTTGAATCTTTTTTGATTTTAAGCCAAAACTTTCAAATCAGCTAGACTGCATTCGTTAAGTATTTCAATAATTTTTTTTGCAAAAAATAATCCAAATTGTGTATAAAATGATCTGATATATTCATTTCAATAACTCCTTCACAGATAAAAGCGTAGCTGATTTGAATCTTTTTTGATTTTAAGCCAAAACTTTCAAATCAGCTAGACTCCATTCGTGAAGTATTAAAACAATTTTTTTTGCAAAAAATATTCCAAATTGTGTATAAAATGATCTGATATATTCATTTCAATAACTCTTTCACAGATAAAAGTGTAGCTGATTTGAATCTTTTTTGATTTTAAGCCAAAACTTTCAAATCAGCTAGACTGCATTCGTTAAGTATTTAAACAATTTTTTTTGCAAAAAATATTCCAAATTGTGTATAAAATGATCTGATATATTCATTTCAATAACTCTTTCACAGATAAAAGTGTAGCTGATTTGAATCTTTTTTGATTTTAAGCCAAAATTTTCAAATCAGCTAGACTGCATTCGTTAAGTATTTAAACAATTTTTTTTGCAAAAAATATTCCAAATTGTGTATAAAATGATCTGATATATTCATTTCAATAACTCTTTCACAGATAAAAGTGTAGCTGATTTGAATCTTTTTTGATTTTAAGCCAAAACTTTCAAATCCGCTAGACTGCATTCGTTAAGTATTTAAATAATTTTTTTTGCAAAAAATATTCTAAATTGTGTATAAAATGATCTGATATATTCATTTCAATAATTCCTTCACAGATAAAAGTGTAGCTGATTTGAATCTTTTTTGATTTTAAGCCAAAATTTTCAAATCAGCTAGACTGCATTCGTTAAGTATTTAAACAATTTTTTTTGCAAAAAATATTCCAAATTGTGTATAAAATGATCTGATATATTCATTTCAATAACTCTTTCACAGATAAAAGTGTAGCTGATTTGAATCTTTTTTGATTTTAAGCCAAAAATTTCAAATCAGCTAGACTCCATTCGTGAAGTATTAAAACAATTTTTTTTGCAAAAAATATTCCAAATTATGTATAAAATGATCTGATTTATTCATTTCAATAACTCCTTCACAGATAAAAGTGTAGCTGATTTGAATCTTTTTTGATTTTAAGCCAAAACTTTCAAATCCGCTAGACTGCATTCGTTAAGTATTTAAAAAATTTTTTTTGCAAAAAATATTCCAAATTGTGTATAAAATGATCTGAAATATTCATTTCAATAATTCCTTCACAGATAAAAGTGTAGCTGATTTGAATCTTTTTTGATTTTAAGCCAAAATTTTCAAATCAGCTAGACTGCATTCGTTAAGTTTTTAAACAATTTTTTTTGCAAAAAATATTCCAAATTGTGTATAAAATGATCTGATATATTCATTTCAATAACTCCTTCACAGATAAAAGTGTAGCTGATTTGAATCTTTTTTGATTTTAAGCCAAAACTTTCAAATCAGCTAGACTGCATTCGTTAAGTATTCAAATAATTTTTTTTGCAAATAATATTCCAAATTGTGTATAAAATGATCTGATATATTCATTTCAATAACTCCTTCACAGATAAAAGCGTAGCTGATTTGAATCTTTTTTGATTTTAAGCCAAAACTTTCAAATCAGTTAGACTGCTTTCGTTAAGTATTTTAATAATTTTTTTTGCAAAAAATATTCCAAAGTTTGTTTGTAAACATGTGATACTTTCAATTTAATAATTCCTTCACAGATAAAAGTGTAGCTGATTTGAATCTTTTTCGATTTTTAGCCAAAACTTTCAAATCAGCTAGACTGCATTCGTTAAGTATTTAAAAAATTTTTTTTGCAAATAATATTCCAAATTGTGTATAAAATGATCTGATATATTCATTTCAATAACTCCTTCACAGATAAAAGCGTAGCTGATTTGAATCTTTTTTGATTTTAAGCCAAAACTTTCAAATCAGTTAGACTGCTTTCGTTAAGTATTTTAATAATTTTTTTTGCAAAAAATATTCCAAAGTTTGTTTGTAAACATGTGATACTTTCAATTTAATAATTCCTTCACAGATAAAAGTGTAGCTGATTTGAATCTTTTTTGATTTTAAGCCAAAACTTTCAAATCCGCTAGACTGCATTCGTTAAGTATTTAAAAAATTTTTTTTGCAAATAATATTCCAAATTGTGTATAAAATGATCTGATATATTCATTTCAATAACTCCTTCACAGATAAAAGCGTAGCTGATTTGAATCTTTTTTGATTTTAAGCTAAAACTTTCAAATCAGCTAGACTGCATTCGTTAAGTATTCAAATAATTTTTTTTGCAAATAATATTCCAAATTGTGTATAAAATGATCTGATATATTCATTTCAATAACTCCTTCACAGATAAAAGCGTAGCTGATTTGAATCTTTTTTGATTTTAAGCCAAAACTTTCAAATCAGTTAGACTGCTTTCGTTAAGTATTTTAATAATTTTTTTTGCAAAAAATATTCCAAAGTTTGTTTGTAAACATGTGATACTTTCAATTTAATAATTCCTTCACAGATAAAAGTGTAGCTGATTTGAATCTTTTTCGATTTTTAGCCAAAACTTTCAAATCAGCTAGACTGCATTCGTGAAGTATTAAAACAATTTTTTTTGCAAAAAACATTCCAAATTATGTATAAAATGATCTGATATTTTCAAATTAATAATTCCTTCACAGATAAAAGTGTAGCTGATTTGAATCTTTTTTGATTTTAAGCCAAAACTTTCAAATCAGCTAGACTGCATTCGTTAAGTATTTGAATAATTTTTTTTGCAAAAAATATTCCAAATTGTGTATAAAATGATCTGATATATTCATTTCAATAATTCCTTCACAGTTAAAAGTGTAGCTGATTTGAATCTTTTTTGATTTTAAGCCAAAACTTTCAAATCAGCTAGACTGCATTCGTGAAGTATTAAAACAATTTTTTTTGCAAAAAATATTCCAAATTATGTATAAAATGATCTGATATTTTCAAATTAATAATTCCTTCACAGATAAAAGTGTAGCTGATTTGAATCTTTTTTGATTTTAAGCCAAAACTTTCAAATCAGCTAGACTGCATTCGTGAAGTATTAAAACAATTTTTTTTGCAAAAAATATTCCAAATTATGTATAAAATGATCTGATATTTTCAATTTACGAATTCCTTCGCAGATAAAAGTGTAGCTGATTTGAATCTTTTTTGATTTTAAGCCAAAACTCTCAAATCAGCTAGACTGCATTCGTTAAGTATTTAAATAATTTTTTTTGCAAAAAATATTCCAAAGTTTGTTTGTAAACATGTGATATTTTCAATTTAATAACTCCTTCACATACAAAAGTGTAGCTGATTTGAATCTTTTTTGATTTTAAGCCAAAACTCTCAAATCAGCTAGACTGCATTCGTTAAGTATTTAAATAATTTTTTTTGCAAAAAATATTCCAAATTGTGTATAAAATGATCTGATATATTCATTTCAATAATTCCTTCACAGATAAAAGTGTAGCTGATTTGAATCTTTTTTGATTTTAAGCCAATTTTTTCAAATCAGCTAGACTGCATTCGTTAAGTATTTAAATAATTTTTTTTGCAAAAAATATTCCAAATTGTGTATAAAATGATCTGATATATTCATTTCAATAACTCTTTCACAGATAAAAGTTTAGCTGATTTGAATCTTTTTTGATTTTAAGCCAAAACTTTCAAATCAGCTAGACTCCATTCGTGAAGTATTAAAACAATTTTTTTTGCAAAAAATATTCCAAATTATGTATAAAATGATCTGATATATTCATTTCAATAACTCCTTCACAGATAAAAGTGTAGCTGATTTGAATCTTTTTTGATTTTAAGCCAAAACTTTCAAATCCGCTAGACTGCATTCGTTAAGTATTTAAAAAATTTTTTTTGCAAAAAATATTCCAAATTGTGTATAAAATGATCTGAAATATTCATTTCAATAATTCCTTCACAGATAAAAGTGTAGCTGATTTGAATCTTTTTTGATTTTAAGCCAAAATTTTCGAATCAGCTAGACTGCATTCGTTAAGTATTTAAACAATTTTTTTTGCAAAAAATATTCCAAATTGTGTATAAAATGATCTGATATATTCATTTCAATAACTCCTTCACAGATAAAAGTGTAGCTGATTTGAATCTTTTTTGATTTTAAGCCAAAACTTTCAAATCAGCTAGACTCCATTCGTTAAGTATTTAAAAAATTTTTTTTGCAAAAAATATTCCAAATTGTGTATAAAATGATCTGAAATATTCATTTCAATAATTCCTTCACAGATAAAAGTGTAGCTGATTTGAATCTTTTTTGATTTTAAGCCAAAATTTTCAAATCAGCTAGACTGCATTCGTTAAGTATTTAAATAATTTTTTTTGCAAAAAATATTTCAAATTGTGTATAAAATGATCTGATATATTCATTTCAATAACTCCTTCACAGATAAAAGCGTAGCTGATTTGAATCTTTTTTGATTTTAAGCCAAAACTTTCAAATCAGTTAGACTGCATTCGTTAAGTATTTTAATAATTTTTTTTGCAAAAAATATTCCAAAGTTTGTTTGTAAACATGTGATACTTTCAATTTAATAATTCCTTCACAGATAAAAGTGTAGCTGATTTGAATCTTTTTCGATTTTAAGCCAAAACTTTCAAATCAGCTAGACTGCATTCGTGAAGTATTTAAATAATTTTTTTTGCAAAAAATATTCTAAATTGTGTATAAAATGATCTGATGTATTCATTTCAATAATTCCTTCACAGAAAAAAGTGTAGCTGATTTGAATCTTTTTTGATTTCAAGCCAAAACTTTCAAATCAGCTAGACTGCATTCGTTAAGTATTTGAATAATTTTTTTTGCAAAAAATATTCCAAATTGTGTATAAAATGAACTGATATATTCATTTCAATAATTCCTTCACAGTTAAAAGTGTAGCTGATTTGAATCTTTTTTAATTTTAAGCCAAAACTTTCAAATCAGCTAGACTGCATTCGTGAAGTATTAAAACAATTTTTTTTGCAAAAAATATTCCAAATTATGTATAAAATGATCTGATATTTTCAAATTAATAATTCCTTCACAGATAAAAGTGTAGCTGATTTGAATCTTTTTTGATTTTAAGCCAAAACTTTCAAATCAGCTAGACTGCATTCGTGAAGTATAAAACAATTTTTTTTGCAAAAAACATTCCAAATTATGTATAAAATGATCTGATATTTTCAATTTAATAATTCCTTCACAGATAAAAGTGTAGCTGATTTGAATCTTTTTTGATTTTAAGCCAAAACTCTCAAATCAGCTAGACTGCATTCGTTAAGTATTTTAATAATTTTTTTTGCAAAAAATATTCCAAAGTTTGTTTGTAAACATGTGATACTTTCAATTTAATAATTCCTTCACAGATAAAAGTGTAGCTGATTTGAATCTTTTTCGATTTTAAGCCAAAACTTTCAAATCAGCTAGACTGCATTCGTGAAGTATTTAAATAATTTTTTTTGCAAAAAATATTCTAAATTGTGTATAAAATGATCTGATGTATTCATTTCAAAAATTCCTTCACAGATAAAAGCGTAGCTGATTTGAATCTTTTTTGATTTTAAGCCAAAACTTTCAAATCAGCTAGACTGCATCCGTTAAGTATTTAAATAATTTTTTTTGCAAAAAATATTCCAAATTGTGTATAAAATGATCTGATATATTCATTTCAATAACTCCTTCACAGATAAAAGTGTAGCTGATTTGAATCTTTTTTGATTTTAAGCCAAAACTCTCAAATCAGCTAGACTGCATTCGTTAAGTATTTAAATAATTTTTTTTGCAAAAAATATTACAAATTGTGTATAAAATGATCTGATATATTCATTTTAATAACTCCTTCACAGATAAAAGTGTAGCTGATTTGAATCTTTTTTGATTTGAGCCAAAACTTTCAAATCAGCTAGACTGCATTCGTTAAGTATTTAAATAATTTTTTTTGCAAAAAATATTCCAAGTTGTGTATAAAATGATCTGATATATTCATTTCAATAACTCCTTCACAGATAAAAGCGTAGCTGATTTGAATCTTTTTTGATTTTAAGCCAAAACTTTCAAATCAGCTAGACTGCATTCGTTAAGTATTTAAATAATTTTTTTTGCGAAAAATATTCCAAATTATGTATAAAATGATCTGATATTTTCATTTCAATAATTCTTTCACAGATAAAAGTGTAGCTGATTTGAATCTTTTTTGATTTCAAGCCAAAACTTTCAAATCAGCTAGACTGCATTCGTTAAGTATTTGAATAATTTTTTTTGCAAAAAATATTCCATATTGTGTATAAAATGAACTGATATATTCATTTCAATAATTCCTTCACAGTTAAAAGTGTAGCTGATTTGAATCTTTTTTGATTTTAAGCCAAAACTTTCAAATCAGCTAGACTGCATTCGTGAAGTATTAAAACAATTTTTTTTGCAAAAAATATTCCAAATTATGTATAAAATGATCTGATATTTTCAAATTAATAATTCCTTCACAGATAAAAGTGTAGCTGATTTGAATCTTTTTTGATTTTAAGCCAAAACTTTCAAATCAGCTAGACTGCATTCGTGAAGTATAAAACAATTTTTTTTGCAAAAAACATTCCAAATTATGTATAAAATGATCTGATATTTTCAATTTAATAATTCCTTCACAGATAAAAGTGTAGCTGATTTGAATCTTTTTTGATTTTAAGCCAAAACTCTCAAATCAGCTAGACTGCATTCGTTAAGTATTTAAATAATTTTTTTTGCAAAAAATATTCCAAAGTTTGTTTGTAAACATGTGATATTTTCAATTTAATAACTCCTTCACAGACAAAAGTGTAGCTGATTTGAATCTTTTTTGATTTTAAGCCAAAACTTTCAAATCAGCTAGACTGCATTCGTGAAGTATTAAAACAATTTTTTTTGCAAAAAATATTCCAAATTATGTATAAAATGATCTGATATATTCATTTCAATAACTCCTTCACAGCTAAAAGTGTAGCTGATTTGAATCTTTTTTGATTTTAAGCTAAAACTCTCAAATCAGCTAGACTGCATTCGTTAAGTATTTAAATAATTTTTTTTGCAAAAAATATTCCAAACTGTGTATAAAATGATCTGATATATTCATTTTAATAACTCCTTCACAGATAAAAGTGTAGCTGATTTGAATCTTTTTTGATTTTAAGCCAAAACTTTCAAATCAGCTAGACTGCATTCGTTAAGTATTTTAATAATTTTTTTTGCAAAAAATATTCCAAAGTTTGTTTGTAAACATGTGATACTTTCAATTTAATAATTCCTTCACAGATAAAAGTGTAGCTGATTTGAATCTTTTTCGATTTTAAGCCAAAACTTTCAAATCAGCTAGACTGCATTCGTGAAGTATTTAAATAATTTTTTTTGCAAAAAATATTCTAAATTGTGTATAAAATGATCTGATGTATTCATTTCAATAATTCCTTCACAGATAAAAGCGTAGCTGATTTGAATCTTTTTTGATTTTAAGCCAAAACTTTCAAATCAGCTAGACTGCATCCGTTAAGTATTTAAATAATTTTTTTTGCAAAAAATATTCCAAATTGTGTATAAAATGATCTGATATATTCATTTCAATAACTCCTTCACAGATAAAAGTGAAGCTGATTTGAATCTTTTTTGATTTTAAGCCAAAACTCTCAAATCAGCTAGACTGCATTCGTTAAGTATTTAAATAATTTTTTTTGCAAAAAATATTACAAATTGTGTATAAAATGATCTGATATATTCATTTTAATAACTCCTTCACAGATAAAAGTGTAGCTGATTTGAATCTTTTTTGATTTGAGCCAAAACTTTCAAATCAGCTAGACTGCATTCGTTAAGTATTTAAATAATTTTTTTTGCAAAAAATATTCCAAGTTGTGTATAAAATGATCTGATATATTCATTTCAATAACTCCTTCACAGATAAAAGCGTAGCTGATTTGAATCTTTTTTGATTTTAAGCCAAAACTTTCAAATCAGCTAGACTGCATTCGTTAAGTATTTAAATAATTTTTTTTGCGAAAAATATTCCAAATTATGTATAAAATGATCTGATATTTTCATTTCAATAATTCTTTCACAGATAAAAGTGTAGCTGATTTGAATCTTTTTTGATTTTAAGCCAAAACTTTCAAATCAGCTAGACTGCATCCGTTAAGTATTTAAATAATTTTTTTTGCAAAAAATATTCCAAATTATGTATAAAATGATCTAATATATTCATTTCAATAACTCCTTCACAGATAAAAGCGTAGCTGATTTGAATCTTTTTTGATTTTAAGCCAAAACTTTCAAATCAGCTAGACTGCATTCGTTAAGTATTTAAAAAATTTTTTTTGGCAAAAAATATTCCAAATTATGTATAGAATGATCTGATATATTCATTTCAATAACTCCTTCACAGATAAAAGTGTAGCTGATTTGAATCTTTTTTGATTTTAAGCCAAAACTTTCAAATCAGCTAGACTCCATTCGTGAAGTATTAAAACAATTTTTTTTGCAAAAAATATTCCAAATTATGTATAAAATGATCTGATATATTCATTTCAATAACTCCTTCACAGATAAAAGTGTAGCTGATTTGAATCTTTTTTGATTTTAAGCCAAAACTTTCAAATCAGCTAGACTCCATTCGTGAAGTATTAAAACAATTTTTTTTGCAAAAAATATTCCAAATTATGTATTAAATGATCTGATATATTCATTTCAATAACTCCTTCACAGATAAAAGTGTAGCTGATTTGAATCTTTTTTGATTTTAAGCCAAAACTTTCAAATCAGCTAGACTCCATTCGTGAAGTATTAAAACAATTTTTTTTGCAAAAAATATTCCAAATTATGTATAAAATGATCTGATATATTCATTTCAATAACTCCTTCACAGATAAAAGCGTAGCTGATTTGAATCTTTTTTGATTTTAAGCCAAAACTTTCAAATCAGCTAGACTGCATTCGTTAAGTATTTAAAAAATTTTTTTTGGCAAAAAATATTCCAAATTATGTATAGAATGATCTGATATATTCATTTCAATAACTCCTTCACAGATAAAAGTGTAGCTGATTTGAATCTTTTTTGATTTTAAGCCAAAACTTTCAAATCAGCTAGACTCCATTCGTGAAGTATTAAAGCAATTTTTTTTGCAAAAAATATTCCAAATTATGTATAAAATGATCTGATATATTCATTTCAATAACTCCTTTACAGATAAAAGTGTAGCTGATTTGAATCTTTTTTGATTTTAAGCCAAAACTTTCAAATCAGCTAGACTCCATTCGTGAAGTATTAAAACAATTTTTTTTGCAAAAAATATTCCAAATTATGTATAAAATGATCTGATATATTCATTTCAATAACTCCTTCACAGATAAAAGTGTAGCTGATTTGAATCTTTTTTGATTTTAAGCCAAAACTTTCAAATCAGCTAGACTGCATTCGTTAAGTATTTAAATAATTTTTTTTTGAAAAATATTCCAAATTATGTATAAAATGATCTGATATATTCATTTCAATAATTCCTTCACAGTTAAAAGTGTAGCTGATTTGAATCTTTTTTGATTTTAAGCCAAAACTTTCAAATCAGCTAGACTGCATTCGTTAAGTATTTAAATAATTTTTTTTGCAAAATAAATTCCAAGTTGTGTATAAAATGATCTGATATATTCATTTCAATAATTCCTTCACAGTTAAAAGTGTAGCTGATTTGAATCTTTTTTGATTTTAAGCCAAAACTTTCAAATCAGCTAGACTGCATTCGTTAAGTATTTAAATAATTTTTTTTGCGAAAATATTTCAAATTATGTATAAAATGATCTGATATATTCATTTCAATAATTCCTTCACAGTTAAAAGTGTAGCTGATTTGAATCTTTTTTGATTTTAAGCTAAAACTTTCAAATCAGCTACACTGCATTCGTTAAGTATTTAAATAATTTTTTTTGCAATATATATATTCCAAGTTGTGTATAAAATGATCTGATATATTCATTTCAATAATTCCTTCACAGTTAAAAGTGTAGCTGATTTGAATCTTTTTTGATTTTAAGCCAAAACTTTCAAATCAGCTAGACTGCATTCGTTAAGTATTTAAATAATTTTTTTTGCGAAAAATATTCCAAATTATGTATAAAATGATCTGATATATTCATTTCAATAATTCCTTCACAGTTAAAAGTGTAGCTGATTTGAATCTTTTTTGATTTTAAGCCAAAACTTTCAAATCAGCTAGACTGCATTCGTTAAGTATTTTAATAATTTTTTTTGCAAAAAATATTCCAAAGTTTGTTTGTAAACATGTGATACTTTCAATTTAATAATTCCTTCACAGATAAAAGTGTAGCTGATTTGAATCTTTTTTGATTTTAAGCCAAAACTTTCAAATCAGCTAGACTGCATTCGTTAAGTATTTTAATAATTTTTTTTGCAAAAAATATTCCAAAGTTTGTTTGTAAACATGTGATACTTTCAATTTAATAATTCCTTCACAGATAAAAGTGTAGCTGATTTGAATCTTTTTTGATTTTAAGCTAAAACTTTCAAATCAGCTACACTGCATTCGTTAAGTATTTAAATAATTTTTTTTGCAATATATATATTCCAAGTTGTGTATAAAATGATCTGATATATTCATTTCAATAATTCCTTCACAGTTAAAAGTGTAGCTGATTTGAATCTTTTTTGATTTTAAGCCAAAACTTTCAAATCAGCTAGACTGCATTCGTTAAGTATTTAAATAATTTTTTTTGCGAAAAATATTCCAAATTATGTATAAAATGATCTGATATATTCATTTCAATAATTCCTTCACAGTTAAAAGTGTAGCTGATTTGAATCTTTTTTGATTTTAAGCCAAAACTTTCAAATCAGCTAGACTGCATTCGTTAAGTATTTTAATAATTTTTTTTGCAAAAAATATTCCAAAGTTTGTTTGTAAACATGTGATACTTTCAATTTAATAATTCCTTCACAGATAAAAGTGTAGCTGATTTGAATCTTTTTCGATTTTAAGCCAAAACTTTCAAATCAGCTAGACTGCATTCGTGAAGTATTTAAATAATTTTTTTTGCAAAATATATTCCAAGTTGTGTATAAAATGATCTGATATATTCATTTCAATAATTCCTTCACAGTTAAAAGTGTAGCTGATTTGAATCTTTTTTGATTTTAAGCCAAAACTTTCAAATCAGCTAGACTGCATTCGTTAAGTATTTAAATAATATTTTTTGCGAAAAATATTCCAAATTATGTATAAAATGATCTGATATATTCATTTCAATAATTCCTTCACAGTTAAAAGTGTAGCTGATTTGAATCTATTTTGATTTTAAGCCAAAACTTTCAAATCAGCTAGACTGCATTCGTTAAGTATTTTAATAATTTTTTTTGCAAAAAATATTCCAAAGTTTGTTTGTAAACATGTGATACTTTCAATTTAATAATTCCTTCACAGATAAAAGTGTAGCTGATTTGAATCTTTTTCGATTTTAAGCCAAAACTTTCAAATCAGCTAGACTGCATTCGTGAAGTATTTAAATAATTTTTTTTGCAAAAAATATTCTAAATTGTGTATAAAATGATCTGATGTATTCATTTCAATAATTCCTTCACAGATAAAAGCGTAGCTGATTTGAATCTTTTTTGATTTTAAGCCAAAACTTTCAAATCAGCTAGACTGCATCCGTTAAGTATTTAAATAAATTTTTTTGCAAAAAATATTCCAACTTGTGTATAAAATGATCTGATATATTCATTTCAATAACTCCTTCACAGATAAAAGTGTAGCTGATTTGAATCTTTTTTGATTTTAAGCCAAAACTCTCAAATCAGCTAGACTGCATTCGTTTAGTATTTAAATAATTTTATTTGCAAAAAATATTCCAAACTGTGTATAAAATGATCTGATATATTCATTTTAATAACTCCTTCACAGATAAAAGTCTAGCTGATTTGAATCTTTTTTGATTTTAAGCCAAAACTTTCAAATCAGCTAGACTGCATTCGTTAAGTATTTAAATAATTTTTTTTGCAAAAATATTCCGAGTTGTGTATAAAATGATCTGATATATTCATTTCAATAACTCCTTCACAGATAAAAGCGTAGCTGATTTGAATCTTTTTTGATTTTAAGCCAAAACTTTCAAATCAGCTAGACTGCATTCGTTAAGTATTTAAATAATTTTTTTTGCGAAAAATATTCCAAATTATGTATAAAATGATCTGATATTTTCATTTCAATAATTCCTTCACAGATAAAAGTGTAGCTGATTTGAATCTTTTTTGATTTTAAGCCAAAACTTTCAAATCAGCTAGACTGCATCCGTTAAGTATTTAAATAATTTTTTTTGCAAAAAATATTCCAAATTATGTATAAAATGATCTGATATATTCATTTCAATAACTCCTTCACAGATAAAAGCGTAGCTGATTTGAATCTTTTTTGATTTTAAGCCAAAACTTTCAAATCAGCTAGACTGCATTCGTTAAGTATTTAAAAAATTTTTTTTGGCAAAAAATATTCCAAATTATGTATAGAATGATCTGATATATTCATTTCAATAACTCCTTCACAGATAAAAGTGTAGCTGATTTGAATCTTTTTTGATTTTAAGCCAAAACTTTCAAATCAGCTAGACTCCATTCGTGAAGTATTAAAACAATTTTTTTTGCAAAAAATATTCCAAATTATGTATAAAATGATCTGATATATTCATTTCAATAATTCCTTCACAGATAAAAGTGTAGCTGATTTGAATCTTTTTTGATTTTAAGCCAAAACTTTCAAATCAGCTAGACTGCATCCGTTAAGTAT
Organism: Panagrolaimus sp. PS1159; assembly: GCA_963922195.1. NCBI lineage: Eukaryota > Metazoa > Nematoda > Chromadorea > Rhabditida > Panagrolaimidae > Panagrolaimus > Panagrolaimus sp. PS1159. The sequence continues at coordinate 3,440,538 of CAWUHW010000004.1, forward strand.
TTCAATAATTTTTTTTGCAAAAAATATTCCAAATTATGTATAAAATGATCTGATATATTCATTTCAATAACTCCTTCACAGATAAAAGCGTAGCTGATTTGAATCTTTTTTGATTTTAAGCCAAAACTTTCAAATCAGCTAGACTGCATTCGTTAAGTATTTAAATAATTTTTTTTGCAAAAAATATTCCAAGTTGTGTATAAAATGATCTGATATATTCATTTCAATAACTCCTTCACAGATAAAAGCGTAGCTGATTTGAATCTTTTTTGATTTTAAGCCAAAACTTTCAAATCAGCTAGACTGCATCCGTTAAGTATTTAAATAATTTTTTTTGCAAAAAATATTCCAAATTATGTATAAAATGATCTGATATATTCATTTCAATAACTCCTTCACAGATAAAAGCGTAGCTGATTTGAATCTTTTTTGATTTTAAGCCAAAACTTTCAAATCAGCTAGACTGCATTCGTTAAGTATTTAAAAAATTTTTTTTGGCAAAAAATATTCCAAATTATGTATAGAATGATCTGATATATTCATTTCAATAACTCCTTCACAGATAAAAGTGTAGCTGATTTGAATCTTTTTTGATTTTACGCCAAAACTTTCAAATCAGCTAGACTCCATTCGTGAAGTATTAAAACAATTTTTTTTGCAAAAAATATTCCAAATTATGTATAAAATGATCTGATATATTCATTTCAATAACTCCTTCACAGATAAAAGTGTAGCTGATTTGAATCTTTTTTGATTTTAAGCCAAAACTTTCAAATCCGCTAGACTGCATTCGTTAAGTATTTAAATAATTTTTTTTGCAAAAAATATTCCAAATTGTGTATAAAATGATCTGATATATTCATTTCAATAACTCCTTCACAGATAAAAGCGTAGCTGATTTGAATCTTTTTTGATTTTAAGCCAAAACTTTCAAATCAGTTAGACTGCATTCGTTAAGTATTTTAATAATTTTTTTTGCAAAAAATATTCCAAAGTTTGTTTGTAAACATGTGATACTTTCAATTTAATAATTCCTTCACAGATTAAAGTGTAGCTGATTTGAATCTTTTTTGATTTTAAGCCAAAACTTTCAAATCAGCTAGACTGCATTCGTTAAGTATTCAAATAATTTTTTTTGCAAATAATATTCCAAATTGTGTATAAAATGATCTGATATATTCATTTCAATAACTCCTTCACAGATAAAAGTGTAGCTGATTTGAATCTTTTTTGATTTTAAGCCAAAACTTTCAAATCAGCTAGACTGCATTCGTTAAGTATTTAAATAATTTTTTTTGCAAAAAATATTCCAAATTGTGTATAAAATGATCTGATGTATTCATTTCAATAATTCCTTCACAGATAAAAGCGTAGCTGATTTGAATCTTTTTTGATTTAAAGCCAAAACTTTCAAATCAGCTAGACTGCATTCGTTAAGTATTCAAATAATTTTTTTTGCAAATAATATTCCAAATTGTGTATAAAATGATCTGATATATTCATTTCAATAACTCCTTCACAGATAAAAGTGTAGCTGATTTGAATCTTTTTTGATTTTAAGCCAAAACTTTCAAATCAGCTAGACTGCATCCGTTAAGTATTTAAATAATTTTTTTTGCAAAAAATATTCCAAATTGTGTATAAAATGATCTGATATATTCATTTCAATAACTCCTTCACAGATAAAAGTGTAGCTGATTTGAATCTTTTTTGATTTTAAGCCAAAACTTTCAAATCAGCTAGACTGCATTCGTTAAGTATTCAAATAATTTTTTTTGCAAATAATATTCCAAATTGTGTATAAAATGATCTGATATATTCATTTCAATAACTCCTTCACAGATAAAAGCGTAGCTGATTTGAATCTTTTTTGATTTTAAGCCAAAACTTTCAAATCAGTTAGACTGCATTCGTTAAGTATTTTAATAATTTTTTTTGCAAAAAATATTTCAAAGTTTGTTTGTAAACATGTGATACTTTCAATTTAATAATTCCTTCACAGATAAAAGTGTAGCTGATTTGAATCTTTTTTGATTTTAAGCCAAAACTTTCAAATCAGCTAGACTGCATTCGTGAAGTATTAAAACAATTTTTTTTGCAAAAAATATTCCAAATTATGTATAAAATGATCTGATATTTTCAATTTAATAATTCCTTCACAGATAAAAGCGTAGCTGATTTGAATCTTTTTTGATTTTAAGCCAAAACTTTCAAATCAGCTAGACTGCATTCGTTAAGTATTCAAATAATTTTTTTTGCAAATAATATTCCAAATTATGTATAAAATGATCTGATATATTCATTTCAATAACTCCTTCACAGATAAAAGCGTAGCTGATTTGAATCTTTTTTGATTTTAAGCCAAAACTTTCAAATCAGCTAGACTGCATTCGTTAAGTATTAAAACAATTTTTTTTGCAAAAAATATTCCAAATTATGTATAAAATGATCTGATATATTCATTTCAATAACTCCTTCACAGATAAAAGCGTAGCTGATTTGAATCTTTTTTGATTTTAAGCCAAAACTTTCAAATCAGCTAGACTGCATTCGTTAAGTATTCAAATAATTTTTTTTGCAAATAATATTCCAAACTATGTATAAAATGATCTGATATATTCATTTCAATAACTCCTTCACAGATAAAAGTGTAGCTGATTTGAATCTTTTTTGATTTTAAGCCAAAACTTTCAAATCAGCTAGACTGCATTCGTTAAGTATTTAAATAATTTTTTTTGCAAAAAATATTCCAAATTGTGTATAAAATGATCTGATATATTCATTTCAATAACTCCTTCACAGATAAAAGTGTAGCTGATTTGAATCTTTTTTGATTTTAAGCCAAAACTCCCAAATCAGCTAGACTGCATTCGTTAAGTATTTAAATAATTTTTTTTGCAAAAAATATTCCAAATTGTGTATAAAATGATCTGATATATTCATTTCAATAACTCCTTCACAGATAAAAGTGTAGCTGATTTGAATCTTTTTTGATTTTAAGCCAAAACTTTCAAATCAGCTAGACTGCATCCGTTAAGTATTTAAATAATTTTTTTTGCAAAAAATATTCCAAATTGTGTATAAAATGATCTGATATATTCATTTCAATAACTCCTTCACAGATAAAAGCGTAGCTGATTTGAATCTTTTTTGATTTTAAGCCAAAACTTTCAAATCAGTTAGACTGCATTCGTTAAGTATTTTAATAATTTTTTTTGCAAAAAATATTCCAAATTGTGTATAAAATGATCTGATATATTCATTTCAATAACTCCTTCACAGATAAAAGCGTAGCTGATTTGAATCTTTTTTGATTTTAAGCCAAAACTTTCAAATCAGTTAGACTGCATTCGTTAAGTATTTTAATAATTTTTTTTGCAAAAAATATTCCAAATTGTGTATAAAATGATCTGATATATTCATTTCAATAACTCCTTCACAGATAAAAGCGTAGCTGATTTGAATTTTTTTTGATTTTAAGCCAAAACTTTCAAATCAGTTAGACTGCATTCGTTAAGTATTTTAATAATTTTTTTTGCAAAAAATATTTCAAAGTTTGTTTGTAAACATGTGATACTTTCAATTTAATAATTCCTTCACAGATAAAAGTGTAGCTGATTTGAATCTTTTTTGATTTTAAGCCAAAACTTTCAAATCAGCTAGACTGCATTCGTGAAGTATTAAAACAATTTTTTTTGCAAAAAATATTCCAAATTATGTATAAAATGATCTGATATTTTCAATTTAATAATTCCTTCACAGATGAAAGTGTAGCTGATTTGAATCTTTTTTGATTTTAAGCCAAAACTTTCAAATCAGCTAGACTGCATTCGTTAAGTCTTAAAATAATTTTTTTTGCAAAAAATATTCCAAAGTTTGTTTGTAAACATGTGATATTTTCAATTTAATAACTCCTTCACAGACAAAAGTGTAGCTGGTTTGAATCTTTTTTGATTTTAAGCTAAAACTCTCAAATCAGCTAGACTGCATTCGTTAAGTATTTAAATAATTTTTTTTTCAAAAAATATTCCAAGGTATGTATAAAATGATCTGATATATTCATTTTAATAACTCCTTTACAGATAAAAGTGTAGCTGATTTGAATCTTTTTTGATTTTAAGCCAAAACTTTCAAATCAGCTACACTGCATTCGTTAAGTATTTAAATAATTTTTTTTGCAAAAAATATTCCAAATTATGTATAAAAAGATCTGATATTTTCAATTTAATAATTCCTTCACAGATAAAAGTGTAGCTGATTTGAATCTTTTTTGATTTTAAGCCAAAACTTTCAAATCAGCTAGACTGCATTCGTTAAGTATTTAAATAATTTTTTTTGCAAAAAATATTCCTAATTATGTATAAAATGATCTGATATTTTCAATTTAATAATTCCTTCACAGATAAAAGTGTAGCTGATTTGAATCTTTTTTGATTTTAAGCCAAAACTTTCAAATCAGCTAGACTGCATTCGTTAAGTATTTAAACAATTTTTTTTGCAAAAAATATTCCAAATTGTGTATAAAATGATCTGATATATTCATTTCAATAACTCCTTCACAGATAAAAGCGTAGCTGATTTGAATCTTTTTTGATTTTAAGCCAAAACTTTCAAATCAGTTAGACTGCATTCGTTAAGTATTTTAATAATTTTTTTTGCAAAAAATATTCCAAATTGTGTATGAAATGATCTGATATATTCATTTCAATAATTCCTTCACAGATAAAAGTGTAGCTGATTTGAATCTTTTTTGATTTTAAGCCAAAACTTTCAAATCAGCTAGACTGCATTCGTTAAGTATTTAAACAATTTTTTTTGCAAAAAATATTCCAAATTGTGTATAAAATGATCTGATATATTCATTTCAATAACTCCTTCACAGATAAAAGCGTAGCTGATTTGAATCTTTTTTGATTTTAAGCCAAAACTTTCAAATCAGCTAGACTGCATTCGTTAAGTATTCAAATAATTTTTTTTGCAAATAATATTCCAAATTGTGTATAAAATGATCTGATATATTCATTTCAATAACTCCTTCACAGATAAAAGCGTAGCTGATTTGAATCTTTTTTGATTTTAAGCCAAAACTTTCAAATCAGTTAGACTGCATTCGTTAAGTATTTTAATAATTTTTTTTGCAAAAAATATTTCAAAGTTTGTTTGTAAACATGTGATACTTTCAATTTAATAATTCCTTCACAGATAAAAGCGTAGCTGATTTGAATCTTTTTTGATTTTAAGCCAAAACTCTCAAATCAGCTAGACTGCATTCGTTAAGTATTAAATTAATTTTTTTTGCAAAAAATATTCCAAAGTTTGTTTGTAAACATGTGATACTTTCAATTTAATAATTCCTTCACAGATAAAAGCGTAGCTGATTTGAATCTTTTTTGATTTTAAGCCAAAACTCTCAAATCAGTTAGACTGCATTCGTTAAGTATTTTAATAATTTTTTTTGCAAAAAATATTTCAAAGTTTGTTTGTAAACATGTGATACTTTCAATTTAATAATTCCTTCACAGATAAAAGCGTTGCTGATTTGAATCTTTTTTGATTTTAAGCCAAAACTTTCAAATCAGCTAGACTGCATTCGTTAAGTATTTAAATAATTTTTTTTTCAAAAAATATTCCAAGTTATGTATAAAATGATCTGATATATTCATTTTAATAACTCCTTCACAGATAAAAGTGTAGCTGATTTGAATCTTTTTTGATTTTAAGCCAAAACTTTCAAATCAGCTACACTGCATTCGTTAAGTATTTAAATAATTTTTTTTTCAAAAAATATTCCAAGTTATGTATAAAATGATCTGATATATTCATTTCAATAATTCCTTCACAGATAAAAGTGTAGCTGATTTGAATCTTTTTTGATTTTAAGCCAAAACTTTCAAATCAGCTAGACTGCATTCGTTAAGTATTCAAATAATTTTTTTTGCAAATAATATTCCAAATTATGTATAAAATGATCTGATATATTCATTTCAATAACTCATTCACAGATAAAAGTGTAGCTGATTTGAATCTTTTTTGATTTTAAGCCAAAACTCCCAAATCAGCTAGACTGCATTCGTTAAGTATTTAAATAATTTTTTTTGCAAAAAATATTCCAAATTGTGTATAAAATGATCTGATATATTCATTTCAATAACTCCTTCACAGATAAAAGTGTAGCTGATTTAAATCTTTTTTGATTTTAAGCCAAAACTTTCAAATCAGCTAGACTGCATCCGTTAAGTATTTAAATAATTTTTTTTGCAAAAAATATTCCAAATTGTGTATAAAATGATCTGATATATTCATTTCAATAACTCCTTCACAGATAAAAGCGTAGCTGATTTGAATCTTTTTTGATTTTAAGCCAAAACTTTCAAATCAGTTAGACTGCATTCGTTAAGTATTTTAATAATTTTTTTTGCAAAAAATATTCCAAATTGTGTATAAAATGATCTGATATATTCATTTCAATAACTCCTTCACAGATAAAAGCGTAGCTGATTTGAATCTTTTTTGATTTTAAGCCAAAACTTTCAAATCAGCTAGACTTCATTCGTTAAGTATTCAAATAATTTTTTTTGCAAATAATATTCCAAATTGTGTATAAAATGATCTGATACATTCATTTCAATAACTCCTTCACAGATAAAAGCGTAGCTGATTTGAATCTTTTTTGATTTTAAGCCAAAACTTTCAAATCAGTTAGACTGCATTCGTTAAGTATTTTAATAATTTTTTTTGCAAAAAATATTTCAAAGTTTGTTTGTAAACATGTGATACTTTCAATTTAATAATTCCTTCACAGATAAAAGTGTAGCTGATTTGAATCTTTTTTGATTTTAAGCCAAAACTTTCAAATCAGCTAGACTGCATTCGTGAAGTATTAAAACAATTTTTTTTGCAAAAAATATTCCAAATTATGTATAAAATGATCTGATATTTTCAATTTAATAATTCCTTCACAGATGAAAGTGTAGCTGATTTGAATCTTTTTTGATTTTAAGCCAAAACTCTCAAATCAGCTAGACTGCATTCGTTAAGTATTTAAATAATTTTTTTTGCAAAAAATATTCCAAAGTTTGTTTGTAAACATGTGATATTTTCAATTTAATAACTCCTTCACAGACAAAAGTGTAGCTGGTTTGAATCTTTTTTGATTTTAAGCTAAAACTCTCAAATCAGCTAGACTGCATTCGTTAAGTATTTAAATAATTTTTTTTTCAAAAAATATTCCAAGGTATGTATAAAATGATCTGATATATTCATTTTAATAACTCCTTTACAGATAAAAGTGTAGCTGATTTGAATCTTTTTTGATTTTAAGCCAAAACTTTCAAATCAGCTACACTGCATTCGTTAAGTATTTAAATAATTTTTTTTGCAAAAAATATTCCAAATTATGTATAAAAAGATCTGATATTTTCAATTTAATAATTCCTTCACAGATAAAAGTGTAGCTGATTTGAATCTTTTTTGATTTTAAGCCAAAACTTTCAAATCAGCTAGACTGCATTCGTTAAGTATTTAAATAATTTTTTTTGCAAAAAATATTCCTAATTATGTATAAAATGATCTGATATTTTCAATTTAATAATTCCTTCACAGATAAAAGTGTAGCTGATTTGAATCATTTTTTTTTTTTTTTTGCCAAAACTTTCAAATCAGCTAGACTGCATTCGTTAAGTATTTAAACAATTTTTTTTGCAAAAAATATTCCAAATTGTGTATAAAATGATCTGATATATTCATTTCAATAACTCCTTCACAGATAAAAGCGTAGCTGATTTGAATCTTTTTTGATTTTAAGCCAAAACTTTCAAATCAGTTAGACTGCATTCGTTAAGTATTTTAATAATTTTTTTTGCAAAAAATATTCCAAATTGTGTATAAAATGATCTGATATATTCATTTCAATAATTCCTTCACAGATAAAAGTGTAGCTGATTTGAATCTTTTTTGATTTTAAGCCAAAACTTTCAAATCAGCTAGACTGCATCCGTTAAGTATTTAAATAATTTTTTTTGCAAAAAATATTCCAAATTGTGTATAAAATGATCTGAAATATTCATTTCAATAATTCCTTCACAGATAAAAGTGTAGCTGATTTGAATCTTTTTTGATTTTAAGCCAAAACTTTCAAATCAGCTAGACTGCATTCGTTAAGTATTTAAACAATTTTTTTTGCAAAAAATATTCCAAATTGTGTATAAAATGATCTGATATATTCATTTCAATAACTCCTTCACAGATAAAAGCGTAGCTGATTTGAATCTTTTTTGATTTTAAGCCAAAACTTTCAAATCAGCTAGACTGCATTCGTTAAGTATTCAAATAATTTTTTTTGCAAATAATATTCCAAATTGTGTATAAAATGATCTGATATATTCATTTCAATAACTCCTTCACAGATAAAAGCGTAGCTGATTTGAATCTTTTTTGATTTTAAGCCAAAACTTTCAAATCAGTTAGACTGCATTCGTTAAGTATTTTAATAATTTTTTTTGCAAAAAATATTTCAAAGTTTGTTTGTAAACATGTGATACTTTCAATTTAATAATTCCTTCACAGATAAAAGTGTAGCTGATTTGAATCTTTTTTGATTTTAAGCCAAAACTTTCAAATCAGCTAGACTGCATTCGTGAAGTATTAAAACAATTTTTTTTGCAAAAAATATTCCAAATTATGTATAAAATGATCTGATATTTTCAATTTAATAATTCCTTCACAGATGAAAGTGTAGCTGATTTGAATCTTTTTTGATTTTAAGCCAAAACTTTCAAATCAGCTAGACTGCATTCGTTAAGTCTTAAAATAATTTTTTTTGCAAAAAATATTCCAAAGTTTGTTTGTAAACATGTGATATTTTCAATTTAATAACTCCTTCACAGACAAAAGTGTAGCTGGTTTGAATCTTTTTTGATTTTAAGCTAAAACTCTCAAATCAGCTAGACTGCATTCGTTAAGTATTTAAATAATTTTTTTTTCAAAAAATATTCCAAGGTATGTATAAAATGATCTGATATATTCATTTTAATAACTCCTTTACAGATAAAAGTGTAGCTGATTTGAATCTTTTTTGATTTTAAGCCAAAACTTTCAAATCAGCTACACTGCATTCGTTAAGTATTTAAATAATTTTTTTTGCAAAAAATATTCCAAATTATGTATAAAAAGATCTGATATTTTCAATTTAATAATTCCTTCACAGATAAAAGTGTAGCTGATTTGAATCTTTTTTGATTTTAAGCCAAAACTTTCAAATCAGCTAGACTGCATTCGTTAAGTATTTAAATAATTTTTTTTGCAAAAAATATTCCAAATTATGTATAAAATGATCTGATATTTTCAATTTAATAATTCCTTCACAGATAAAAGTGTAGCTGATTTGAATCTTTTTTGATTTTAAGCCAAAACTTTCAAATCAGCTAGACTGCATTCGTTAAGTATTTAAACAATTTTTTTTGCAAAAAATATTCCAAATTGTGTATAAAATGATCTGATATATTCATTTCAATAACTCCTTCACAGATAAAAGCGTAGCTGATTTGAATCTTTTTTGATTTTAAGCCAAAACTTTCAAATCAGTTAGACTGCATTCGTTAAGTATTTAAATAATTTTTTTTGCAAAAAATATTCCAAATTGTGTATAAAATGATCTGAAATATTCATTTCAATAATTCCTTCACAGATAAAAGTGTAGCTGATTTGAATCTTTTTTGATTTTAAGCCAAAACTTTCAAATCAGCTAGACTGCATTCGTTAAGTATTTAAACAATTTTTTTTGCAAAAAATATTCCAAATTGTGTATAAAATGATCTGATATATTCATTTCAATAACTCCTTCACAGATAAAAGCGTAGCTGATTTGAATCTTTTTTGATTTTAAGCCAAAACTTTCAAATCAGCTAGACTGCATTCGTTAAGTATTCAAATAATTTTTTTTGCAAATAATATTCCAAATTGTGTATAAAATGATCTGATATATTCATTTCAATAACTCCTTCACAGATAAAAGCGTAGCTGATTTGAATCTTTTTTGATTTTAAGCCAAAACTTTCAAATCAGTTAGACTGCATTCGTTAAGTATTTTAATAATTTTTTTTGCAAAAAATATTTCAAAGTTTGTTTGTAAACATGTGATACTTTCAATTTAATAATTCCTTCACAGATAAAAGTGTAGCTGATTTGAATCTTTTTTGATTTTAAGCCAAAACTTTCAAATCAGCTAGACTGCATTCGTGAAGTATTAAAACAATTTTTTTTGCAAAAAATATTCCAAATTATGTATAAAATGATCTGATATTTTCAATTTAATAATTCCTTCACAGATGAAAGTGTAGCTGATTTGAATCTTTTTTGATTTTAAGCCAAAACTCTCAAATCAGCTAGACTGCATTCGTTAAGTATTAAAATAATTTTTTTTGCAAAAAATATTCCAAAGTTTGTTTGTAAACATGTGATATTTTCAATTTAATAACTCCTTCACAGACAAAAGTGTAGCTGGTTTGAATCTTTTTTGATTTTAAGCCAAAACTCTCAAATCAGCTAGACTGCATTCGTTAAGTATTTAAATAATTTTTTTTTCAAAAAATATTCCAAGTTATGTATAAAATGATCTGATATATTCATTTTAATAACTCCTTCACAGATAAAAGTGTAGCTGATTTGAATCTTTTTTGATTTTAAGCCAAAACTTTCAAATCAGCTACACTGCATTCGTTAAGTATTTAAATAATTTTTTTTTCAAAAAATATTCCAAGTTATGTATAAAATGATCTGATATATTCATTTCAATAACTCCTTCACAGATAAAAGTGTAGCTGATTTGAATCTTTTTTGATTTTAAGCCAAAACTCTCAAATCAGCTAGACTGCATTCGTTAAGTATTTTAATAATTTTTTTTGCAAAAAATATTCCAAATTGTGTATAAAATGATCTGATATATTCATTTCAATAACTCCTTCACAGATAAAAGTGTAGCTGATTTGAATCTTTTTTGATTTTAAGCCAAAACTTTCAAATCAGATAGACTGCATCCGTTAAGTATTTAAATAATTTTTTTTGCAAAAAATATTCCAAATTGTGTATAAAATGATCTGATATATTCATTTCAATAACTCCTTCACAGATAAAAGCGTAGCTGATTTGAATCTTTTTTGATTTTAAGCCAAAATTTTCAAATCAGCTAGACTGCATTCGTTAAGTATTTTAATAATTTTTTTTGCAAAAAATATTCCACCTTGTGTATAAAATGATCTGATATATTCATTTCAATAACTCCTTCACAGATAAAAGCGTAGCTGATTTGAATCTTTTTTGATTTTAAGCCAAAACTTTCAAATCAGATAGACTGCATCCGTTAAGTATTTAAATAATTTTTTTTGCAAAAAATATTCCAAATTGTGTATAAAATGATCTGATATATTCATTTCAATAACTCCTTCACAGATAAAAGCGTAGCTGATTTGAATCTTTTTTGATTTTAAGCCAAAACTTTCAAATCAGCTAGACTGCATCCGTTAAGTATTTAAATAATTTTTTTTGCAAAAAATATTCCACCTTGTGTATAAAATGATCTGATATATTCATTTCAATAACTCCTTCACAGATAAAAGTGTAGCTGATTTGAATCTTTTTTGATTTTAAGCCAAAACTTTCAAATCAGCTAGACTGCATCCGTTAAGTATTTAAATAATTTTTTTTGCAAAAAATATTCCAAATTGTGTATAAAATGATCTGAAATATTCATTTCAATAATTCCTTCACAGATAAAAGTGTAGCTGATTTGAATCTTTTTTGATTTTAAGCCAAAACTTTCAAATCAGCTAGACTGCATCCGTTAAGTATTCAAATAATTTTTTTTGCAAATAATATTCCAAATTGTGTATAAAATGATCTGATATATTCATTTCAATAACTCTTTCACAGATAAAAGCGTAGCTGATTTGAATCTTTTTTGATTTTAAGCCAAAATTTTCAAATCAGCTAGACTGCATTCGTTAAGTATTTAAATAATTTTTTTTGCAAAAAATATTCCAAATTGTGTATAAAATGATCTGATATATTCATTTCAATAACTCCTTCACAGATAAAAGCGTAGCTGATTTGAATCTTTTTTGATTTTAAGCCAAAACTTTCAAATCAGCTAGACTGCATTCGTTAAGTATTCAAATAATTTTTTTTGCAAATAATATTCCAAATTGTGTATAAAATGATCTGATATATTCATTTCAATAACTCCTTCACAGATAAAAGCGTAGCTGATTTGAATCTTTTTTGATTTTAAGCCAAAACTTTCAAATCAGATAGACTGCATTCGTTAAGTATTTTAATAATTTTTTTTGCAAAAAATATTCCAAAGTTTGTTTGTAAACATGTGATACTTTCAATTTAATAATTCCTTCACAGATAAAAGTGTAGCTGATTTGAATCTTTTTCGATTTTAAGCCAAAACTTTCAAATCCGCTAGACTGCATTCGTTAAGTATTTAAAAAATTTTTTTTGCAAAAAATATTCCAAATTGTGTATAAAATGATCTGAAATATTCATTTCAATAATTCCTTCACAGATAAAAGTGTAGCTGATTTGAATCTTTTTTGATTTTAAGCCAAAATTTTCAAATCAGCTAGACTGCATTCGTTAAGTATTTAAACAATTTTTTTTGCAAAAAATATTCCAAATTGTGTATAAAATGATCTGAAATATTCATTTCAATAATTCCTTCACAGATAAAAGTGTAGCTGATTTGAATCTTTTTTGATTTTAAGCCAAAACTCTCAAATCAGCTAGACTGCATTCGTTAAGTATTTAAATAATTTTTTTTGCAAAAAATATTCCAAATTATGTATAAAATGATCTGATGTATTCATTTCAATAATTCCTTCACAGAAAAAAGTGTAGCTGATTTGAATCTTTTTTGATTTTAAGCCAAAACTTTCAAATCAGCTAGACTGCATTCGTTAAGTATTCAAATAATTTTTTTTGCACAAAATATTCCAAATTATGTATAAAATGATCTGATGTATTCATTTCAATAATTCCTTCACAGAAAAAAGTGTAGCTGATTTGAATCTTTTTTGATTTCAAGCCAAAACTTTCAAATCAGCTAGACTGCATTCGTGAAGTATTAAAACACTTTTTTTTGCAAAAAATATTCCAAATTATGTATAAAATGATCTGATATTTTCAATTTAATAACTCCTTCACAGATAAAAGCGTAGCTGATTTGAATCTTTTTTGATTTTAAGCCAAAACTTTCAAATCAGGTAGACTGCATTCGTTAAGTATTCAAATAATTTTTTTTGCAAAAAATATTCCAAAGTTTGTTTGTAAACATGTGATATTTTCAATTTAATAATTCCTTCACAGATAAAAGCGTAGCTGATTTGAATCTTTTTTGATTTCAAGCCAAAACTTTCAAATCAGCTAGACTGCATTCGTGAAGTATTAAAACACTTTTTTTTGCAAAAAATATTCCAAATTATGTATAAAATGATCTGATATTTTCAATTTAATAACTCCTTCACAGATAAAAGCGTAGCTGATTTGAATCTTTTTTGATTTTAAGCCAAAACTTTCAAATCAGGTAGACTGCATTCGTTAAGTATTCAAATAATTTTTTTTGCAAAAAATATTCCAAAGTTTGTTTGTAAACATGTGATACTTTCAATTTAATAATTCCTTCACAGATAAAAGCGTAGCTGATTTGAATCTTTTTTGATTTTAAGCCAAAACTTTCAAATCAGGTAGACTGCATTCGTTAAGTATTTAAAAAATTTTTTTTGCAAAAAATATTCCAAATTGTGTATAAAATGATCTGAAATATTCATTTCAATAATTCCTTCACAGATAAAAGCGTAGCTGATTTGAATCTTTTTTGATTTTAAGCCAAAACTTTCAAATCAGGTAGACTGCATTCGTTAAGTATTTAAAAAATTTTTTTTGCAAAAAATATTCCAAATTGTGTATAAAATGATCTGAAATATTCATTTCAATAATTCCTTCACAGATAAAAGTGTAGCTGATTTGAATCTTTTTTGATTTTAAGCCAAAATTTTCAAATCAGCTAGACTGCATTCGTTAAGTATTTAAACAATTTTTTTTGCAAAAAATATTCCAAATTGTGTATAAAATGATCTGATATATTCATTTCAATAACTCCTTCACAGATAAAAGCGTAGCTGATTTGAATCTTTTTTGATTTTAAGCCAAAACTTTCAAATCAGATAGACTGCATTCGTTAAGTATTTTAATAATTTTTTTTGCAAAAAATATTCCAAAGTTTGTTTGTAAACATGTGATATTTTCAATTTAATAACTCCTTCACAGATAAAAGCGTAGCTGATTTGAATCTTTTTTGATTTTAAGCCAAAACTTTCAAATCAGCTAGACTGCATTCGTTAAGTATTCAAATAATTTTTTTTGCAAAAAATATTCCAAATTATGTATAAAATGATCTGATGTATTCATTTCAATAATTCCTTCACAGAAAAAAGTGTAGCTGATTTGAATCTTTTTTGATTTCAAGCCAAAACTTTCAAATCAGCTAGACTGCATTCGTGAAGTATTAAAACACTTTTTTTTGCAAAAAATATTCCAAATTATGTATAAAATGATCTGATATTTTCAATTTAATAACTCCTTCACAGATAAAAGCGTAGCTGATTTGAATCTTTTTTGATTTTAAGCCAAAACTTTCAAATCAGGTAGACTGCATTCGTTAAGTATTCAAATAATTTTTTTTGCAAAAAATATTCCAAAGTTTGTTTGTAAACATGTGATATTTTCAATTTAATAACTCCTTCACAGATAAAAGCGTAGCTGATTTGAATCTTTTTTGATTTTAAGCCAAAACTTTCAAATCAGCTAGACTGCATTCGTTAAGTATTCAAATAATTTTTTTTGCAAAAAATATTCCAAATTATGTATAAAATGATCTGATGTATTCATTTCAATAATTCCTTCACAGAAAAAAGTGTAGCTGATTTGAATCTTTTTTGATTTCAAGCCAAAACTTTCAAATCAGCTAGACTGCATTCGTTAAGTATTTAAATAATTTTTTTTGCAAAAAATATTCCAAATTGTGTATAAAATGATCTGATATTTTCAATTTAATAATTCCTTCACAGATAAAAGTGTAGCTGATTTAAATCTTTATTGATTTTAAGCCAAAACTCTCAAATCAGCTAGACTGCATTCGTTAAGTATTTAAATAATTTTTTTTGCAAAAAATATTCCAAAGTTTGATTGTAAACATGTGATATTTTCAATTTAATAACTCCTTCACAGACAAAAGTGTAGCTGATTTGAATCTTTTTTGATTTTAAGCTAAAACTCTCAAATCAGCTAGACTGCATTCGTTAAGTATTTAAATAATTTTTTTTTCAAAAAATATTCCAAGTTATGTATAAAATGATCTGATATATTCATTTTAATAACTCTTTCACAGATAAAAGTGTAGCTGATTTGAAGCCAAAACTTTCAAATCAGCTACACTGCATTCGTTAAGTATTTAAATAATTTTTTTTTCAAAAAATATTCCAAGTTATGTATAAAATGATCTGATATATTCATTTTAATAACTCCTTCACAGACAAAAGTGTAGCTGATTTGAATCTTTTTTGATTTTAAGCTAAAACTCTCAAATCAGCTAGACTGCATTCGTTAAGTATTTAAATAATTTTTTTTGCAAAAAATATTCCACCTTGTGTATAAAATGATCTGATATATTCATTTCAATAATTCCTTCACAGATAAAAGTGTAGCTGATTTGAATCTTTTTTGATTTTAAGCCAAAACTTTCAAATCAGCTAGACTGCATCCGTTAAGTATTTAAATAATTTTTTTTGCAAAAAATATTCCAAATTATGTATAAAATGATCTGATATATTCATTTCAATAACTCTTTCACAGATAAAAGTGTAGCTGATTTGAATCTATTTTGATTTTAAGCCAAAACTTTCAAATCAGCTAGACTGCATTCGTTAAGTATTTAAATAATTTTTTTTGCAAAAAATATTCCAAATTGTGTATAAAATGATCTGATATATTCATTTCAATAACTCCTTCACAGATAAAAGCGTAGCTGATTTGAATCTTTTTTGATTTTAAGCCAAAACTTTCAAATCAGCTAGACTGCATTCGTTAAGTATTTAAATAATTTTTTTTGCAGAAAATATTCCAAATTATGTATAAAATGATCTGATGTATTCATTTCAATAATTCCTTCACAGAAAAAAGTGTAGCTGATTTGAATCTTTTTTGATTTCAAGCCAAAACTTTCAAATCAGCTAGACTGCATTCGTTAAGTATTTAAATAATTTTTTTTGCAAAAAATATTCCAAATTGTGTATAAAATGATCTGATATTTTCAATTTAATAATTCCTTCACAGATAAAAGTGTAGCTGATTTAAATCTTTTTTGATTTTAAGCCAAAACTCTCAAATCAGCTAGACTGCATTCGTTAAGTATTTAAATAATTTTTTTTGCAAAAAATATTCCAAAGTTTGATTGTAAACATGTGATATTTTCAATTTAATAACTCCTTCACAGACAAAAGTGTAGCTGATTTGAATCTTTTTTGATTTTAAGCTAAAACTCTCAAATCAGCTAGACTGCATTCGTTAAGTATTTAAATAATTTTTTTTTCAAAAAATATTCCAAGTTATGTATAAAATGATCTGATATATTCATTTTAATAACTCTTTCACAGATAAAAGTGTAGCTGATTTGAAGCCAAAACTTTCAAATCAGCTACACTGCATTCGTTAAGTATTTAAATAATTTTTTTTTCAAAAAATATTCCAAGTTATGTATAAAATGATCTGATATATTCATTTCAATAATTCCTTCACAGATAAAAGTGTAGCTGATTTGAATCTTTTTTGATTTTAAGCCAAAACTTTCAAATCAGCTAGACTGCATCCGTTAAGTATTTAAATAATTTTTTTTGCAAAAAATATTCCAAATTATGTATAAAATGATCTGATATATTCATTTCAATAACTCTTTCACAGATAAAAGTGTAGCTGATTTGAATCTATTTTGATTTTAAGCCAAAACTTTCAAATCAGCTAGACTGCATTCGTTAAGTATTTAAATAATTTTTTTTGCAAAAAATATTCCAAATTGTGTATAAAATGATCTGATATATTCATTTCAATAACTCCTTCACAGATAAAAGCGTAGCTGATTTGAATCTTTTTTGATTTTAAGCCAAAACTTTCAAATCAGCTAGACTGCATTCGTTAAGTATTTAAATAATTTTTTTTGCAGAAAATATTCCAAAGTTTGTTTGTAAACATGTGATATTTTCAATTTAATAACTCCTTCACAGATAAAAGTGTAGCTGATTTGAATCTTTTTTGATTTTAAGCCAAAACTCTCAAATCAGCTAGACTGCATTCGTTAAGTATTTAAATAATTTTTTTTGCAAAAAATATTCCAAAGTTTGTTTGTAAACATGTGATACTTTCAATTTAATAATTCCTTCACAGATAAAAGTGTAGCTGATATGAATCTTTTTCGATTTTAAGCCAAAACTTTCAAATCAGCTAGACTGCATTCGTGAAGTATTTAAATAATTTTTTTTGCAAAAAATATTCAAAATTTTGTATAAAATGATCTGATGTATTCATTTCAATAATTCCTTCACAGATAAAAGTGTAGCTGATTTGAATCTTTTTTGATTTTAAGCCAAAACTTTCAAATCAGCTAGTCTGCATTCGTTAAGTATTTAAATAATTTTTTTTGCAAAAAATATTCCAAATTGTGTATAAAATGATCTGATATATTCATTTCAATAACTCCTTCACAGATAAAAGCGTAGCCGATTTTAATCTTTTTTGATTTTAAGCCAAAACTTTCAAATCAGCTAGACTGCATTCGTTAAGTATTTAAATAATTTTTTTTGCAAAAAATATTCCAAAGTTTGTTTGTAAACATGTGATATTTTCAATTTAATAACTCCTTCACAGATAAAAGTGTAGCTGATTTGAATCTTTTTTGATTTTAAGCCAAAACTCTCAAATCAGCTAGACTGCATTCGTGAAGTATTTAAATAATTTTTTTTGCAAAAAATATTCCAAAGTTTGTTTGTAAACATGTGATATTTTCAATTTAATAACTCCTTCACAGATAAAAGTGTAGCTGATTTGAATCTTTTTTGATTTTAAGCCAAAACTTTCAAATCAGCTAGACTGCATTCGTTAAGTATTTAAATAATTTTTTTTGCAAAAAATATTCCAAAGTTTGTTTGTAAACATGTGATATTTTCAATTTAATAACTCCTTCACAGATAAAAGCGTAGCTGATTTGAATCTTTTTTGATTTTAAGCCAAAACTTTCAAATCAGCTAGACTGCATTCGTGAAGTATTAAAACAATTTTTTTTGCAAAAAATATTCCAAATTGTGTATAAAATGATCTGATATATTCATTTCAAAAACTCCTTCACAGATAAAAGTGTAGCTGATTTGAATCTTTTTTGATTTTAAGCCAAAACTTTCAAATCAGCTAGACTGCATTCGTTAAGTATTTAAATAATTTTTTTTGCAAAAAATATTCCAAAGTTTGTTTGTAAACATGTGATACTTTCAGTTTAATAATTCCTTCACAGATAAAAGCGTAGCTGATTTGAATCTTTTTTGATTTTATGCCAAAACTTTCAAATCAGCTAGACTGCATTCGTTAAGTATTTAAATAATTTTTTTTGCGAAAAATATTCCAAAGTTTGTTTGTAAACATGTGATATTTTCAGTTTAATAACTCCTTCACAGATAAAAGTGTAGCTGATTTGAATCTTTTTTGATTTTAAGCCAAAACTCTCAAATCAGCTAGACTGCATTCGTTAAGTATTTAAATAATTTTTTTTGCAAAGAATATTCCAAAGTTTGTTTGTAAACATGTGATATTTTCAATTTAATAACTCCTTCACAGATAAAAGCGTAGCTGATTTGAATCTTTTTTGATTTTAAGCCAAAACTTTCAAATCAGCTAGACTGCATTCGTGAAGTATTAAAACTATTTTTTTTGCAAAAAATATTCCAAATTGTGTATAAAATGATCTGATATATTCATTTCAAAAACTCCTTCACAGATAAAAGTGTAGCTGATTTGAATCTTTTTTGATTTTAAGCCAAAACTTTCAAATCAGCTAGACTGCATTCGTTAAGTATTTAAATAATTTTTTTTGCAAAAAATATTCCAAAGTTTGTTTGTAAACATGTGATACTTTCAGTTTAATAATTCCTTCACAGATAAAAGCGTAGCTGATTTGAATCTTTTTTGATTTTAAGCCAAAACTTTCAAATCAGCTAGACTGCATCCGTTAAGTATTTAAATAATTTTTTTTGCAAAAAATATTCCACCTTGTGTATAAAATGATCTGATATATTCATTTCAATAACTCCTTCACAGATAAAAGTGTAGCTGATTTGAATCTTTTTTGATTTTAAGCCAAAACTTTCAAATCAGCTAGACTGCATCCGTTAAGTATTTAAATAATTTTTTTTGCAAAAAATATTCCACCTTGTGTATAAAATGATCTGATATATTCATTTCAATAACTCCTTCACAGATAAAAGTGTAGCTGATTTGAATCTTTTTTGATTTTAAGCCAAAACTCTCAAATCAGCTAGACTGCATTCGTTAAGTATTTAAATAATTTTTTTTGCAAAAAATATTCCAAAGTTTGTTTGTAAACATGTGATATTTTCAATTTAATAACTCCTTCACAGATAAAAGCGTAGCTGATTTGAATCTTTTTTGATTTTAAGCCAAAACTTTCAAATCAGCTAGACTGCATTCGTGAAGTATTAAAACAATTTTTTTTGCAAAAAATATTCCAAATTGTGTATAAAATGATCTGATATATTCATTTCAAAAACTCCTTCACAGATAAAAGTGTAGCTGATTTGAATCTTTTTTGATTTTAAGCCAAAACTTTCAAATCAGCTAGACTGCATTCGTTAAGTATTTAAATAATTTTTTTTGCAAAAAATATTCCAAAGTTTGTTTGTAAACATGTGATACTTTCAGTTTAATAATTCCTTCACAGATAAAAGCGTAGCTGATTTGAATCTTTTTTGATTTTAAGCCAAAACTTTCAAATCAGCTAGACTGCATCCGTTAAGTATTTAAATAATTTTTTTTGCAAAAAATATTCCACCTTGTGTATAAAATGATCTGATATATTCATTTCAATAACTCCTTCACAGATAAAAGTGTAGCTGATTT
This sequence comes from Panagrolaimus sp. PS1159, assembly GCA_963922195.1. Taxonomy (NCBI): domain Eukaryota; kingdom Metazoa; phylum Nematoda; class Chromadorea; order Rhabditida; family Panagrolaimidae; genus Panagrolaimus; species Panagrolaimus sp. PS1159. The sequence continues at coordinate 3,460,770 of CAWUHW010000004.1, forward strand.
GAATCTTTTTTGATTTTAAGCCAAAACTTTCAAATCAGCTAGACTGCATCCGTTAAGTATTTAAATAATTTTTTTTGCAAAAAATATTCCAAATTGTGTATAAAATGATCTGATATATTCATTTCAATAACTCCTCCACAGAAAAAAGTGTAGCTGATTTGAATCTTTTTTGATTTTAAGCCAAAACTTTCAAATCAGCTAGACTGCATTCGTTAAGTATTTAAATAATTTTTTTTGCGAAAAATATTCCAAATTATGTATAAAATGATCTGATATATTCATTTCAATAATTCCTTCACAGATAAAAGTGTAGCTGATTTGAATCTTTTTTGATTTTAAGCCAAAACTTTCAAATCAGCTAGACTGCATCCGTTAAGTATTTAAATAATTTTTTTTGCAAAAAATATTCCACCTTGTGTATAAAATGATCTGATATATTCATTTCAATAACTCCTCCACAGAAAAAAGTGTAGCTGATTTGAATCTTTTTTGATTTTAAGCCAAAACTTTCAAATCAGCTAGACTGCATTCGTTAAGTATTTAAATAATTTTTTTTGCAAAAAATATTCCAAATTGTGTATAAAATGATCTGATATATTCATTTCAATAACTCCTTCACAGATAAAAGTGTAGCTGATTTGAATCTTTTTTGATTTTAAGCCAAAACTTTCAAATCAGCTAGACTGCATTCGTTAAGTATTTAAATAATTCTTTTTGCGAAAAATATTCCAAATTATGTATAAAATGATCTGATATATTCATTTCAATAATTCCTTCACAGATAAAAGTGTAGCTGATTTGAATCTTTTTTGATTTTAAGCCAAAACTTTCAAATCAGCTAGACTGCATTCGTTAAGTATTTAAATAATTTTTTTTGCAAAAAATATTCCACCTTGTGTATAAAATGATCTGATATATTCATTTCAATAACTCCTTCACAGATAAAAGTGTAGCTGATTTGAATCTTTTTTGATTTTAAGCCAAAACTTTCAAATCAGCTAGACTGCATCCGTTAAGTATTTAAATAATTTTTTTTGCAAAAAATATTCCACCTTGTGTATAAAATGATCTGATATATTCATTTCAATAACTCCTTCACAGATAAAAGTGTAGCTGATTTGAATCTTTTTTGATTTTAAGCCAAAACTTTCAAATCAGCTAGACTGCATCCGTTAAGTATTTAAATAATTTTTTTTGCAAAAAATATTCCAAATTGTGTATAAAATGATCTGATATATTCATTTTAATAACTCCTTCACAGATAAAAGTGTAGCTGATTTGAATCTTTTTTGATTTTAAGCCAAAACTCTCAAATCAGCTCGACTGCATTCGTTAAGTATTTAAATAATTTTTTTTGCAAAAAATATTCCAAATTGTGTATAAAATGATCTGATATATTCATTTCAATAACTCCCTCACAGATAAAAGTGTAGCTGATTTAAATCTTTTTCGATTTTAAGCCAAAACTTTCAAATCAGCTAGAATGCATTCGTTAAGTATTTAAATAATTTTTTTTGCAAAAAATATTCCAAATTGTGTATAAAATGATCTGATATATTCATTTCAATAACTCCTTCACAGATAAAAGTGTAGCTGATTTGAATCTTTTTTGATTTTAAGCCAAAACTTTCAAATCAGCTAGACTGCATCCGTTAAGTATTTAAATAATTTTTTTTGCAAAAAATATTCCAAATTGTGTATAAAATGATCTGATATATTCATTTCAATAACTCCTTCACAGATAAAAGTGTAGCTGATTTGAATCTTTTTTGATTTTAAGCCAAAACTTTCAAATCAGCTAGACTGCATCCGTTAAGTATTTAAATAATTTTTTTTGCAAAAAATATTCCACCTTGTGTATAAAATGATCTGATATATTCATTTCAATAACTCCTTCACAGATAAAAGTGTAGCTGATTTGAATCTTTTTTGATTTTAAGCCAAAACTCTCAAATCAGCTAGACTGCATTCGTTAAGTATTTAAATAATTTTTTTTGCAAAAAATATTCCAAATTGTGTATAAAATGATCTGATATATTCATTTCAATAACTCCCTCACAGATAAAAGTGTAGCTGATTTAAATCTTTTTCGATTTTAAGCCAAAACTTTCAAATCAGCTAGAATGCATTCGTTAAGTATTTAAATAATTTTTTTTGCAAAAAATATTCCAAATTGTGTATAAAATGATCTGATATATTCATTTCAATAACTCCTTCACAGATAAAAGTGTAGCTGATTTGAATCTTTTTTGATTTTAAGCCAAAACTTTCAAATCAGCTAGACTGCATCCGTTAAGTATTTAAATAATTTTTTTTGCAAAAAATATTCCAAATTGTGTATAAAATGATCTGATATATTCATTTCAATAACTCCTCCACAGAAAAAAGTGTAGCTGATTTGAATCTTTTTTGATTTTAAGCCAAAACTTTCAAATCAGCTAGACTGCATCCGTTAAGTATTTAAATAATTTTTTTTGCAAAAAATATTCCAAATTGTGTATAAAATGATCTGATATATTCATTTCAATAACTCCTCCACAGAAAAAAGTGTAGCTGATTTGAATCTTTTTTGATTTTAAGCCAAAACTTTCAAATCAGCTAGACTGCATTCGTTAAGTATTTAAATAATTTTTTTTGCGAAAAATATTCCAAATTATGTATAAAATGATCTGATATATTCATTTCAATAATTCCTTCACAGATAAAAGTGTAGCTGATTTGAATCTTTTTTGATTTTAAGCCAAAACTTTCAAATCAGCTAGACTGCATCCGTTAAGTATTTAAATAATTTTTTTTGCAAAAAATATTCCACCTTGTGTATAAAATGATCTGATATATTCATTTCAATAACTCCTCCACAGAAAAAAGTGTAGCTGATTTGAATCTTTTTTGATTTTAAGCCAAAACTTTCAAATCAGCTAGACTGCATTCGTTAAGTATTTAAATAATTTTTTTTGCAAAAAATATTCCAAATTGTGTATAAAATGATCTGATATATTCATTTCAATAACTCCTTCACAGATAAAAGTGTAGCTGATTTGAATCTTTTTTGATTTTAAGCCAAAACTTTCAAATCAGCTAGACTGCATTCGTTAAGTATTTAAATAATTCTTTTTGCGAAAAATATTCCAAATTATGTATAAAATGATCTGATATATTCATTTCAATAATTCCTTCACAGATAAAAGTGTAGCTGATTTGAATCTTTTTTGATTTTAAGCCAAAACTTTCAAATCAGCTAGACTGCATTCGTTAAGTATTTAAATAATTTTTTTTGCAAAAAATATTCCACCTTGTGTATAAAATGATCTGATATATTCATTTCAATAACTCCTTCACAGATAAAAGTGTAGCTGATTTGAATCTTTTTTGATTTTAAGCCAAAACTTTCAAATCAGCTAGACTGCATCCGTTAAGTATTTAAATAATTTTTTTTGCAAAAAATATTCCACCTTGTGTATAAAATGATCTGATATATTCATTTCAATAACTCCTTCACAGATAAAAGTGTAGCTGATTTGAATCTTTTTTGATTTTAAGCCAAAACTTTCAAATCAGCTAGACTGCATCCGTTAAGTATTTAAATAATTTTTTTTGCAAAAAATATTCCAAATTGTGTATAAAATGATCTGATATATTCATTTCAATAACTCCTTCACAGATAAAAGTGTAGCTGATTTGAATCTTTTTTGATTTTAAGCCAAAACTTTCAAATCAGCTAGACTGCATCCGTTAAGTATTTAAATAATTTTTTTTGCAAAAAATATTCCAAATTGTGTATAAAATGATCTGATATATTCATTTTAATAACTCCTTCACAGATAAAAGTGTAGCTGATTTGAATCTTTTTTGATTTTAAGCCAAAACTCTCAAATCAGCTAGACTGCATCCGTTAAGTATTTAAATAATTTTTTTTGCAAAAAATATTCCAAATTGTGTATAAAATGATCTGATATATTCATTTTAATAACTCCTTCACAGATAAAAGTGTAGCTGATTTGAATCTTTTTTGATTTTAAGCCAAAACTTTCAAATCAGCTAGACTGCATCCGTTAAGTATTTAAATAATTTTTTTTGCAAAAAATATTCCACCTTGTGTATAAAATGATCTGATATATTCATTTCAATAACTCCTTCACAGATAAAAGTGTAGCTGATTTGAATCTTTTTTGATTTTAAGCCAAAACTTTCAAATCAGCTAGACTGCATCCGTTAAGTATTTAAATAATTTTTTTTGCAAAAAATATTCCAAATTGTGTATAAAATGATCTGATATATTCATTTTAATAACTCCTTCACAGATAAAAGTGTAGCTGATTTGAATCTTTTTCGATTTTAAGCCAAAACTTTCAAATCAGCTAGACTGCATTCGTTAAGTATTTTAATAATTTTTTTTGCAAAAAATATTCCAAAGTTTGTTTGTAAACATGTGATATTTTCAATTTAATAATTCCTTCACAGATATAAGCGTAGCTGATTTGAATCTTTTTTGATTTTAAGCCAAAACTTTCAAATCAGCTAGAATGCATTCGTTAAGTATTTAAATAATTTTTTTTGCAAAAAATATTCCAAATTGTGTATAAAATGATCTGATATATTCATTTCAATAACTCCTTCACAGATAAAAGTGTAGCTGATTTGAATCTTTTTCGATTTTAAGCCAAAACTTTCAAATCAGCTAGACTGCATTCGTGAAGTATTTAAATAATTTTTTTTGCAAAAAATATTCCAAATTATGTATAAAATGATCTGATATATTCATTTCAATAACTCCTTCACAGATAAAAGTGTAGCTGATTTGAATCTTTTTCGATTTTAAGCCAAAACTTTCAAATCAGCTAGACTGCATTCGTTAAGTATTTAAATAATTTTTTTTGCAAAAAATATTCCAAATTATGTATAAAATGATCTGATATATTCATTTCAATAACTCCTTCACAGATAAAAGTGTAGCTGATTTGAATCTTTTTCGATTTTAAGCCAAAACTTTCAAATCAGCTAGACTGCATTCGTGAAGTATTTAAATAATTTTTTTTGCAAAAAATATTCCAAATTATGTATAGAATGATCTGATATATTCATTTCAATAACTCCTTCACAGATAAAAGTGTAGCTGATTTGAATCTTTTTCGATTTTAAGCCAAAACTTTCAAATCAGCTAGACTGCATCCGTTAAGTATTTAAATAATTTTTTTTGCAAAAAATATTCCACCTTGTGTATAAAATGATCTGATATATTCATTTCAATAACTCCTTCACAGATAAAAGTGTAGCTGATTTGAATCTTTTTTGATTTTAAGCCAAAACTTTCAAATCAGCTAGACTGCATCCGTTAAGTATTTAAATAATTTTTTTTGCAAAAAATATTCCAAATTGTGTATAAAATGATCTGATATATTCATTTCAATAACTCCTTCACAGAAAAAAGTGTAGCTGATTTGAATCTTTTTTGATTTTAAGCCAAAACTTTCAAATCAGCTAGACTGCATTCGTTAAGTATTGAAATAATTTTTTTTGCAAAAAATATTCCAAATTGTGTATAAAATGATCTGATATATTCATTTCAATAACTCCTTCACAGATAAAAGTGTAGCTGATTTGAATCTTTTTTGATTTTAAGCCAAAACTCCCAAATCAGCTAGACTGCATTCGTTAAGTATTTAAATAATTTTTTTTGCAAAAAATATTCCAAATTGTGTATAAAATGATCTGATATATTCATTTCAATAACTCCTTCACAGAAAAAAGTGTAGCTGATTTGAATCTTTTTTGATTTTAAGCCAAAACTTTCAAATCAGCTAGACTGCATCCGTTAAGTATTTAAATAATTTTTTTTGCAAAAAATATTCCAAATTGTGTATAAAATGATCTGATATATTCATTTCAATAACTCCTTCACAGAAAAAAGTGTAGCTGATTTGAATCTTTTTTGATTTTAAGCCAAAACTTTCAAATCAGCTAGACTGCATTCGTTAAGTATTTTAATAATTTTTTTTGCAAAAAATATTCCAAAGTTTATATAAAATGATCTGATATATTCATTTCAATAACTCCTTCACAGATAAAAGTGTAGCTGATTTGAATCTTTTTTGATTTTAAGCCAAAACTCCCAAATCAGCTAGACTGCATTCGTTAAGTATTTAAATAATTTTTTTTGCAAAAAATATTCCAAACTGTGTATAAAATGATCTGATATATTCATTTCAATAACTCCTTCACAGATAAAAGTGTAGCTGATTTGAATCTTTTTTGATTTTAAGCCAAAACTTTCAAATCAGCTAGACTGCATTCGTTAAGTATTTTAATAATTTTTTTTGCAAAAAATATTACAAAGTTTGTTTGTAAACATGTGATACTTTCAGTTTAATAATTCCTTCACAGATAAAAGCGTAGCTGATTTGAATCTTTTTTGATTTTAAGCCAAAACTTTCAAATCAGCTAGACTGCATTCGTTAAGTATTTAAATAATTTTTTTTGCAAAAAATATTCCAAAGTTTGTTTGTAAACATGTGATATTTTCAATTTAATAACTCCTTCACAGATAAAAGTGTAGCTGATTTGAATCTTTTTTGATTTTAAGCCAAAACTCTCAAATCAGCTAGACTGCATTCGTTAAGTATTTAAATAATTTTTTTTGCAAAAAATATTCCAAATTATGTATAAAATGATCTGATATATTCATTTCAGTAATTCCTTCACAGATAAAAGTGTAGCTGATTTGAATCTTTTTTGATTTTAAGCCAAAACTTTCAAATCAGCTAGACTGCATCCGTTAAGTATTTAAATAATTTTTTTTGCAAAAAATATTCCAAATTGTGTATAAAATGATCTGATATATTCATTTCAATAATTCCTTCACAGATAAAAGCGTAGCTGATTTGAATCTTTTTTGATTTCAAGCCAAAACTTTCAAATCAGCTAGACTGCATTCGTTAAGTATTTAAATAATTTTTTTTGCCAAAAATATTCCAAATTGTGTATAAAATGATCTGATATATTCATTTCAATAACTCCTTCACAGATAAAAGCGTAGCTGATTTGAATCTTTTTTGATTTTAAGCCAAAACTTTCAAATCAGCTAGACTGCATTCGTTAAGTATTTAAATAATTTTTTTTGCAAAAAATATTCCAAAGTTTGTTTGTAAACATGTGATATTTTCAATTTAATAACTCCTTCACAGATAAAAGTGTAGCTGATTTGAATCTTTTTTGATTTTAAGCCAAAACTCTCAAATCAGCTAGACTGCATTCGTTAAGTATTTAAATAATTTTTTTTGCAAAAAATATTCCAAAGTTTGTTTGTAAACATGTGATACTTTCAATTTAATAATTACTTCACAGAAAAAAGTGTAGCTGATTTGAATCTTTTTCGATTTTAAGCCAAAATTTTCAAATCAGCTAGACTGCATTCGTGAAGTATTTTAATAATTTTTTTTGCAAAAAATATTCAAAATTTAGTATAAAATGATCTGATGTATTCATTTCAATAATTCCTTCACAGATAAAAGTGTAGCTGATTTGAATCTTTTTTGATTTTAAGCCAAAACTTTCAAATCAGCTAGACTGCATTCGTTAAGTATTTAAATAATTTTTTTTGCAAAAAATATTCCAAATTGTGTATAAAATGATCTGATATATTCATTTCAATAACTCCTTCACAGATAAAAGCGTAGCTGATTTGAATCTTTTTTGATTTTAAGCCAAAACTTTCAAATCAGCTAGACTGCATTCGTTAAGTATTTAAATAATTTTTTTTGCAAAAAATATTCCAAAGTTTGTTTGTAAACATGTGATATTTTCAATTTAATAACTCCTTCACAGATAAAAGTGTAGCTGATTTGAATCTTTTTTGATTTTAAGCCAAAACTTTCAAATCAGCTAGACTGCATTCGTGAAGTATTAAAACAATTTTTTTTGCAAAAAATATTCCAAATTGTGTATAAAATGATCTGATATATTCATTTCAATAACTCCTTCACAGATAAAAGCGTAGCTGATTTGAATCTTTTTTGATTTTAAGCCAAAACTTTCAAATCAGCTAGACTGCATTCGTTAAGTATTTAAATAATTTTTTTTGCAAAAAATATTCCAAAGTTTGTTTGTAAACATGTGATATTTTCAATTTAATAACTCCTTCACAGATAAAAGTGTAGCTGATTTGAATCTTTTTTGATTTTAAGCCAAAACTTTCAAATCAGCTAGACTGCATTCGTGAAGTATTAAAACAATTTTTTTTGCAAAAAATATTCCAAATTGTGTATAAAATGATCTGATATATTCATTTCAATAACTCCTTCACAGATAAAAGCGTAGCTGATTTGAATCTTTTTTGATTTTAAGCCAAAACTTTCAAATCAGCTAGACTGCATTCGTTAAGTATTTAAATAATTTTTTTTGCAAAAAATATTCCAAAGTTTGTTTGTAAACATGTGATATTTTCAATTTAATAACTCCTTCACAGATAAAAGTGTAGCTGATTTGAATCTTTTTTGATTTTAAGCCAAAACTTTCAAATCAGCTAGACTGCATTCGTTAAGTATTTTAATAATTTTTTTTGCAAAAAATATTCCAAAGTTTGTTTGTAAACATGTGATATTTTCAATTTAATAACTCCTTCACAGATAAAAGTGTAGCTGATTTGAATCTTTTTTGATTTTAAGCCAAAACTTTCAAATCAGCAAGACTGCATTCGTTAAGTATTTAAATAATTTTTTTTGCAAAAAATATTCCAAGTTGTGTATAAAATGATCTGATGTATTCATTTCAATAATTCGTTCACAGATAAAAGTGTAGCTGATTAAAATCTTTTTTGATTTTAAGCCAAAACTTTCAAATCAGCTAGACTGCATTCGTTAAGTATTTTAATAATTTTTTTTGCAAAAAATATTCAAAATTTAGTATAAAATGATCTGATGTATTCATTTCAATAATTCCTTCACAGATAAAAGTGTAGCTGATTTGAATCTTTTTTGATTTTAAGCCAAAACTTTCAAATCAGCTAGACTGCATTCGTTAAGTATTTAAATAATTTTTTTTGCAAAAAATATTCCAAATTGTGTATAAAATGATCTGATATATTCATTTCAATAACTCCTTCACAGATAAAAGCGTAGCTGATTTGAATCTTTTTTGATTTTAAGCCAAAACTTTCAAATCAGCTAGACTGCATTCGTTAAGTATTTAAATAATTTTTTTTGCAAAAAATATTCCAAAGTTTGTTTGTAAACATGTGATATTTTCAATTTAATAACTCCTTCACAGATAAAAGTGTAGCTGATTTGAATCTTTTTTGATTTTAAGCCAAAACTTTCAAATCAGCTAGACTGCATTCGTGAAGTATTAAAACAATTTTTTTTGCAAAAAATATTCCAAATTGTGTATAAAATGATCTGATATATTCATTTCAATAACTCCTTCACAGATAAAAGCGTAGCTGATTTGAATCTTTTTTGATTTTAAGCCAAAACTTTCAAATCAGCTAGACTGCATTCGTTAAGTATTTAAATAATTTTTTTTGCAAAAAATATTCCAAAGTTTGTTTGTAAACATGTGATATTTTCAATTTAAAAACTCCTTCACAGATAAAAGTGTAGCTGATTTGAATCTTTTTTGATTTTAAGCCAAAACTTTCAAATCAGCTAGACTGCATTCGTTAAGTATTTTAATAATTTTTTTTGCAAAAAATATTCCAAAGTTTGTTTGTAAACATGTGATATTTTCAATTTAATAACTCCTTCACAGATAAAAGTGTAGCTGATTTGAATCTTTTTTGATTTTAAGCCAAAACTTTCAAATCAGCAAGACTGCATTCGTTAAGTATTTAAATAATTTTTTTTGCAAAAAATATTCCAAGTTGTGTATAAAATGATCTGATGTATTCATTTCAATAATTCGTTCACAGATAAAAGTGTAGCTGATTAAAATCTTTTTTGATTTTAAGCCAAAACTTTCAAATCAGCTAGACTGCATTCGTTAAGTATTTTAATAATTTTTTTTGCAAAAAATATTCCAAAGTTTATATAAAATGATCTGATATATTCATTTCAATAACTCCTTCACAGAAAAAAGTGTAGCTGATTTGAATCTTTTTTGATTTTAAGCCAAAACTTTCAAATCAGCTAGACTGCATTCGTTAAGTATTTAAATAATTTTTTTTGCAAAAAATATTCCAAATTGTGTATAAAATGATCTGATATATTCATTTCAATAACTCCTTCACAGATAAAAGTGTAGCTGATTAAAATCTTTTTTGATTTTAAGCCAAAACTTTCAAATCAGCTAGACTGCATTCGTTAAGTATTTTAATAATTTTTTTTGCAAAAAATATTCCAAAGTTTATATAAAATGATCTGATATATTCATTTCAATAACTCCTTCACAGATAAAAGTGTAGCTGATTTGAATCTTTTTTGATTTTAAGCCAAAACTTTCAAATCAGCTAGACTGCATTCGTTAAGTATTTTAATAATTTTTTTTGCAAAAAATATTCCAAAGTTTATATAAAATGATCTGATATATTCATTTCAATAATTCCTTCACAGATAAAAGCGTAGCTGATTTGAATCTTTTTTGATTTTATGCCAAAACTTTCAAATCAGCTAGACTGCATTCGTTAAGTATTTAAATAATTTTTTTTGCGAAAAATATTCCAAATTATGTATAAAATGATCTGATATATTCATTTCAGTAATTCCTTCACAGATAAAAGTGTAGCTGATTTGAATCTTTTTTGATTTTAAGCCAAAACTTTCAAATCAGCTAGACTGCATCCGTTAAGTATTTAAATAATTTTTTTTGCAAAAAATATTCCAAATTATGTATAAAATGATCTGATATATTCATTTCAGTAATTCCTTCACAGATAAAAGCGTAGCTGATTTGAATCTTTTTTGATTTTATGCCAAAACTTTCAAATCAGCTAGACTGCATTCGTTAAGTATTTAAATAATTTTTTTTGCGAAAAATATTCCAAATTATGTATAAAATGATCTGATATATTCATTTCAGTAATTCCTTCACAGATAAAAGTGTAGCTGATTTGAATCTTTTTTGATTTTAAGCCAAAACTTTCAAATCAGCTAGACTGCATCCGTTAAGTATTTAAATAATTTTTTTTGCAAAAAATATTCCAAATTATGTATAAAATGATCTGATATATTCATTTCAGTAATTCCTTCACAGATAAAAGCGTAGCTGATTTGAATCTTTTTTGATTTTATGCCAAAACTTTCAAATCAGCTAGACTGCATTCGTTAAGTATTTTAATAATTTTTTTTGCAAAAAATATTCCAAAGTTTATATAAAATGATCTGATATATTCATTTCAATAATTCCTTCACAGATAAAAGCGTAGCTGATTTGAATCTTTTTTGATTTTATGCCAAAACTTTCAAATCAGCTAGACTGCATTCGTTAAGTATTTAAATAATTTTTTTTGCGAAAAATATTCCAAATTATGTATAAAATGATCTGATATATTCATTTCAGTAATTCCTTCACAGATAAAAGTGTAGCTGATTTGAATCTTTTTTGATTTTAAGCCAAAACTTTCAAATCAGCTAGACTGCATCCGTTAAGTATTTAAATAATTTTTTTTGCAAAAAATATTCCAAATTGTGTATAAAATGATCTGATATATTCATTTCAATAACACCTTCACAGATAAAAGTGTAGCTGACTTGAATCTTTTTTGATTTTAAGCCAAAACTTTCAAATCAGCTAGACTGCATTCGTTAAGTATTTAAATAATTTTTTTTGCAAAAAATATTCCAAGTTGTGTATAAAATGATCTGATGTATTCATTTCAATAATTCCTTCACAGATAAAAGTGTAGCTGATTTGAATCTTTTTTGATTTTAAGCCAAAACTTTCAAATCAGCTAGACTGCATCCGTTAAGTATTTAAATAATTTTTTTTGCAAAAAATATTCCAAATTGTGTATAAAATGATCTGATATATTCATTTCAATAACTCCTTCACAGAAAAAAGTGTAGCTGATTTGAATCTTTTTTGATTTTAAGCCAAAACTTTCAAATCAGCTAGACTGCATTCGTTAAGTATTTAAATAATTTTTTTTGCAAAAAATATTCCAAATTGTGTATAAAATGATCTGATATATTCATTTCAATAACTCCTTCACAGATAAAAGTGTAGCTGATTTGAATCTTTTTTGATTTTAAGCCAAAACTTTCAAATCAGCTAGACTGCATTCGTTAAGTATTTTAATAATTTTTTTTGCAAAAAATATTCCAAAGTTTATATAAAATGATCTGATATATTCATTTCAATAACTCCTTCACAGATAAAAGTGTAGCTGATTTGAATCTTTTTTGATTTTAAGCCAAAACTCCCAAATCAGCTAGACTGCATTCGTTAAGTATTTAAATAATTTTTTTTGCAAAAAATATTCCAAATTGTGTATAAAATGATCTGATATATTCATTTCAATAACTCCTTCACAGATAAAAGTGTAGCTGATTTGAATCTTTTTTGATTTTAAGCCAAAACTTTCAAATCAGCTAGACTGCATTCGTTAAGTATTTTAATAATTTTTTTTGCAAAAAATATTCCAAAGTTTGTTTGTAAACATGTGATACTTTCAGTTTAATAATTCCTTCACAGATAAAAGCGTAGCTGATTTGAATCTTTTTTGATTTTATGCCAAAACATTCAAATCAGCTAGACTGCATTCGTTAAGTATTTAAATAATTTTTTTTGCGAAAAATATTCCAAATTATGTATAAAATGATCTGATATATTCATTTCAGTAATTCCTTCACAGATAAAAGTGTAGCTGACTTGAATCTTTTTTGATTTTAAGCCAAAACTTTCAAATCAGCTAGACTGCATTCGTTAAGTATTTAAATAATTTTTTTTGCAAAAAATATTCCAAGTTGTGTATAAAATGATCTGATGTATTCATTTCAATAATTCCTTCACAGATAAAAGTGTAGCTGATTTGAATCTTTTTTGATTTTAAGCCAAAACTCTCAAATCAGCTAGACTGCATTCGTTAAGTATTTAAATAATTTTTTTTGCAAAAAATATTCCAAATTGTGTATAAAATGATCTGATATATTCATTTCAATAACTCCTTCACAGATAAAAGTGTAGCTGATTTGAATCTTTTTTGATTTTAAGCCAAAACTTTCAAATCAGCTAGACTGCATTCGTTAAGTATTTTAATAATTTTTTTTGCAAAAAATATTCCAAAGTTTGTTTGTAAACATGTGATACTTTCAGTTTGATAATTCCTTCACAGATAAAAGCGTAGCTGATTTGAATCTTTTTTGATTTTATGCCAAAACATTCAAATCAGCTAGACTGCATTCGTTAAGTATTTAAATAATTTTTTTTGCGAAAAATATTCCAAATTATGTATAAAATGATCTGATATATTCATTTCAGTAATTCCTTCACAGATAAAAGTGTAGCTGACTTGAATCTTTTTTGATTTTAAGCCAAAACTTTCAAATCAGCTAGACTGCATTCGTTAAGTATTTAAATAATTTTTTTTGCAAAAAATATTCCAAGTTGTGTATAAAATGATCTGATATATTCATTTTAATAACTCCTTCACAGATAAAAGTGTAGCTGATTTGAATCTTTTTTGATTTTAAGCCAAAACTCTCAAATCAGCTAGACTGCATTCGTTAAGTATTTAAATAATTTTTTTTGCAAAAAATATTCCAAACTGTGTATAAAATGATCTGATATATTCATTTTAATAACTCCTTCACAGATAAAAGTGTAGCTGATTTGAATCTTTTTTGATTTTAAGCCAAAACTTTCAAATCAGCTAGACTGCATTCGTTAAGTATTTTAATAATTTTTTTTGCAAAAAATATTCCAAGTTGTGTATAAAATGATCTGATGTATTCATTTCAATAATTCCTTCACAGATAAAAGTGTAGCTGATTTGAATCTTTTTTGATTTTAAGCCAAAACTTTCAAATCAGCTAGACTGCATTCGTTAAGTATTTTAATAATTTTTTTTGCTAAAAATATTCCAAATTGTGTATAAAATGATCTGATATATTCATTTCAATAACTCCTTCACAGATAAAAGTGTAGCTGACTTGAATCTTTTTTGATTTTAAGCCAAAACTTTCAAATCAGCTAGACTGCATTCGTTAAGTATTTAAATAATTTTTTTTGCAAAAAATATTCCAAGTTGTGTATAAAATGATCTGATGTATTCATTTCAATAATTCCTTCACAGATAAAAGTGTAGCTGATTTGAATCTTTTTTGATTTTAAGCCAAAACTCTCAAATCAGCTAGACTGCATTCGTTAAGTATTTAAATAATTTTTTTTGCAAAAAATATTCCAAACTGTGTATAAAATGATCTGATATATTCATTTTAATAACTCCTTCACAGATAAAAGTGTAGCTGATTTGAATCTTTTTTGATTTTAAGCCAAAACTCTCAAATCAGCTAGACTGCATTCGTTAAGTATTTAAATAATTTTTTTTGCAAAAAATATTCCAAACTGTGTATAAAATGATCTGATATATTCATTTTAATAACTTTTTCACAGATAAAAGTGTAGCTGATTTGAATCTTTTTTGATTTTAAGCCAAAACTCCCAAATCAGCTAGACTGCATTCGTTAAGAATTTAAATAATTTTTTTTGCAAAAAATATTCCAAATTGTGTATAAAATGATCTGATATATTCATTTCAATAACTCCTTCACAGATAAAAGTGTAGCTGATTTGAATCTTTTTTGATTTTAAGCCAAAACTCCCAAATCAGCTAGACTGCATTCGTTAAGTATTTTAATAATTTTTTTTGCAAAAAATATTCCAAAGTTTGTTTGTAAACATGTGATACTTTCAGTTTGATAATTCCTTCACAGATAAAAGCGTAGCTGATTTGAATCTTTTTTGATTTTATGCCAAAACATTCAAATCAGCTAGACTGCATTCGTTAAGTATTTTAATAATTTTTTTTGCAAAAAATATTCCAAAGTTTATATAAAATGATCTGATATATTCATTTCAATAACTCCTTCACAGATAAAAGTGTAGCTGATTTGAATCTTTTTTGATTTTAAGCCAAAACTCCCAAATCAGCTAGACTGCATTCGTTAAGTATTTAAATAATTTTTTTTGCAAAAAATATTCCAAATTGTGTATAAAATGATCTGATATATTCATTTCAATAACTCCTTCACAGATAAAAGTGTAGCTGATTTGAATCTTTTTTGATTTTAAGCCAAAACTTTCAAATCAGCTAGACTGCATTCGTTAAGTATTTTAATAATTTTTTTTGCAAAAAATATTCCAAAGTTTGTTTGTAAACATGTGATACTTTCAGTTTAATAATTCCTTCACAGATAAAAGCGTAGCTGATTTGAATCTTTTTTGATTTTATGCCAAAACATTCAAATCAGCTAGACTGCATTCGTTAAGTATTTAAATAATTTTTTTTGCGAAAAATATTCCAAATTATGTATAAAATGATCTGATATATTCATTTCAGTAATTCCTTCACAGATAAAAGTGTAGCTGACTTGAATCTTTTTTGATTTTAAGCCAAAACTTTCAAATCAGCTAGACTGCATTCGTTAAGTATTTAAATAATTTTTTTTGCAAAAAATATTCCAAGTTGTGTATAAAATGATCTGATGTATTCATTTCAATAATTCCTTCACAGATAAAAGTGTAGCTGATTTGAATCTTTTTTGATTTTAAGCCAAAACTCTCAAATCAGCTAGACTGCATTCGTTAAGTATTTAAATAATTTTTTTTGCAAAAAATATTCCAAATTGTGTATAAAATGATCTGATATATTCATTTCAATAACTCCTTCACAGATAAAAGTGTAGCTGATTTGAATCTTTTTTGATTTTAAGCCAAAACTTTCAAATCAGCTAGACTGCATTCGTTAAGTATTTTAATAATTTTTTTTGCAAAAAATATTCCAAAGTTTGTTTGTAAACATGTGATACTTTCAGTTTGATAATTCCTTCACAGATAAAAGCGTAGCTGATTTGAATCTTTTTTGATTTTATGCCAAAACATTCAAATCAGCTAGACTGCATTCGTTAAGTATTTAAATAATTTTTTTTGCGAAAAATATTCCAAATTATGTATAAAATGATCTGATATATTCATTTCAGTAATTCCTTCACAGATAAAAGTGTAGCTGACTTGAATCTTTTTTGATTTTAAGCCAAAACTTTCAAATCAGCTAGACTGCATTCGTTAAGTATTTAAATAATTTTTTTTGCAAAAAATATTCCAAGTTGTGTATAAAATGATCTGATATATTCATTTTAATAACTCCTTCACAGATAAAAGTGTAGCTGATTTGAATCTTTTTTGATTTTAAGCCAAAACTCTCAAATCAGCTAGACTGCATTCGTTAAGTATTTAAATAATTTTTTTTGCAAAAAATATTCCAAACTGTGTATAAAATGATCTGATATATTCATTTTAATAACTCCTTCACAGATAAAAGTGTAGCTGATTTGAATCTTTTTTGATTTTAAGCCAAAACTTTCAAATCAGCTAGACTGCATTCGTTAAGTATTTTAATAATTTTTTTTGCAAAAAATATTCCAAGTTGTGTATAAAATGATCTGATGTATTCATTTCAATAATTCCTTCACAGATAAAAGTGTAGCTGATTTGAATCTTTTTTGATTTTAAGCCAAAACTTTCAAATCAGCTAGACTGCATTCGTTAAGTATTTTAATAATTTTTTTTGCTAAAAATATTCCAAATTGTGTATAAAATGATCTGATATATTCATTTCAATAACTCCTTCACAGATAAAAGTGTAGCTGACTTGAATCTTTTTTGATTTTAAGCCAAAACTTTCAAATCAGCTAGACTGCATTCGTTAAGTATTTAAATAATTTTTTTTGCAAAAAATATTCCAAGTTGTGTATAAAATGATCTGATGTATTCATTTCAATAATTCCTTCACAGATAAAAGTGTAGCTGATTTGAATCTTTTTTGATTTTAAGCCAAAACTCTCAAATCAGCTAGACTGCATTCGTTAAGTATTTAAATAATTTTTTTTGCAAAAAATATTCCAAACTGTGTATAAAATGATCTGATATATTCATTTTAATAACTCCTTCACAGATAAAAGTGTAGCTGATTTGAATCTTTTTTGATTTTAAGCCAAAACTCTCAAATCAGCTAGACTGCATTCGTTAAGTATTTAAATAATTTTTTTTGCAAAAAATATTCCAAACTGTGTATAAAATGATCTGATATATTCATTTTAATAACTTTTTCACAGATAAAAGTGTAGCTGATTTGAATCTTTTTTGATTTTAAGCCAAAACTTTCAAATCAGCTAGACTGCATTCGTTAAGTATTTTAATAACTTTTTTTGCAAAAAATATTCCAAAGTTTGTTTGTAAACATGTGATACTTTCAATTTAATAATTCCTTCACAGAAAAAAGTGTAGCTGATTTAAATCTTTTTCGATTTTAAGCCAAAACTTTCAAATCAGCTAGACTGCATTCGTGAAGTATTAAAACAATTTTTTTTGCAAAAAATATTCCAAATTGTGTATAAAATGATCTGATATATTCATTTCAATAACTCCTTCACAGATAAAAGTGTAGCTGATTTGAATCTTTTTTGATTTTAAGCCAAAACTTTCAAATCAGCTAGACTGCATTCGTTAAGTATTTTAATAATTTTTTTTGCAAAAAATATTCCAAATTGTGTATAAAATGATCTGATATATTCATTTTAATAACTTTTTCACAGATAAAAGTGTAGCTGATTTGAATCTTTTTTGATTTTAAGCCAAAACTTTCAAATCAGCTAGACTGCATTCGTTAAGTATTTTAATAACTTTTTTTGCAAAAAATATTCCAAAGTTTGTTTGTAAACATGTGATACTTTCAATTTAATAATTCCTTCACAGAAAAAAGTGTAGCTGATTTAAATCTTTTTCGATTTTAAGCCAAAACTTTCAAATCAGCTAGACTGCATTCGTGAAGTATTAAAACAATTTTTTTTGCAAAAAATATTCCAAATTGTGTATAAAATGATCTGATATATTCATTTCAATAATTCCTTCACAGATAAAAGTGTAGCTGATTTGAATCTTTTTTGATTTTAAGCCAAAACTTTCAAATCAGCTAGACTGCATCCGTTAAGTATTTAAATAATTTTTTTTGCAAAAAATATTCCAACTTGTGTATAAAATGATCTGATATATTCATTTCAATAACTCCTTCACAGATAAAAGTGTAGCTGATTTGAATCTTTTTTGATTTTAAGCCAAAACTCTCAAATCAGCTAGACTGCATTCGTTAAGTATTAAAACAATTTTTTTTGCAAAAAATATTCCAAATTGTGTATAAAATGATCTGATATATTCATTTCAATAACTCCTTCACAGATAAAAGTGTAGCTGATTTGAATCTTTTTTGATTTTAAGCCAAAACTCTCAAATCAGCTAGACTGCATTCGTTAAGTATTAAAACAATTTTTTTTGCAAAAAATGTTCCAAATTGTGTATAAAATGATCTGATATATTCATTTCAAAAACTCCTTCACAGATAAAAGTGTAGCTGATTTGAATCTTTTTTGATTTTAAGCCAAAACTCCCAAATCAGCTAGACTGCATTCGTTAAGTATTTAAATAATTTTTTTTGCAAAAAATATTCCAAGTTGTGTATAAAATGATCTGATATTTTCATTTCAATAATTCCTTCACAGTTAAAAGTGTAGCTGATTTGAATCTTTTTTGATTTTAAGCCAGAACTTTCAAATCAGCTAGACTGCATCCGTTAAGTATTTAAATAATTTTTTTTGCAAAAAATATTCCAAATTGTGTATAAAATGATCTGATATTTTCATTTCAATAATTCCTTCACAGATAAAAGTGTAGCTGATTTGAATCTTTTTTGATTTTAAGCCAAAACTTTCAAATCAGCTAGACTGCATCCGTTAAGTAATTAAATAATTTTTTTTGCAAAAAATATTCCAAATTGTGTATAAAATGATCTGATATATTCATTTCAATAACTCCTTCACAGATAAAAGTGTAGCTGATTTGAATCTTTTTTGATTTTAAGCCAAAACTTTCAAATCAGCTAGACTGCATTCGTTAAGTATTTAAATAATTTTTTTTGTGAAAAATATTCCAAGTTCTGTATAAAATGATCTGATATATTCATTTCAATAATTCCTTCACAGTTAAAAGTGTAGCTGATTTGAATCTTTTTTGATTTTAAGCCAAAACTTTCAAATCAGCTAGACTGCATCCGTTAAGTATTTAAATAATTTTTTTTGCAAAAAATATTCCAAATTGTGTATAAAATGATCTGATATTTTCATTTCAATAATTCCTTCACAGATAAAAGTGTAGCTGATTTGAATCTTTTTTGATTTTAAGCCAAAACTTTCAAATCAGCTAGACTGCATCCGTTAAGTATTTAAATAATTTTTTTTGCAAAAAATATTCCAAATTGTGTATAAAATGATCTAATATTTTCATTTCAATAATTCCTTCACAGTTAAAAGTGTAGCTGATTTGAATCTTTTTTGATTTTAAGCCAAAACTTTCAAATCAGCTAGACTGCATCCGTTAAGTATTTAAATAATTTTTTTTGCAAAAAATATTCCAAGTTGTGTATAAAATGATCTGATATATTCATTTCAATAACTCCTTCACAGATAAAAGTGTAGCTGATTTGAATCTTTTTTGATTTTAAGCCAAAACTTTCAAATCAGCTAGACTGCATCCGTTAAGTAATTAAATAATTTTTTTTGCAAAAAATATTCCTAATTGTGTATAAAATGATCTGATATATTCATTTCAATAACTCCTTCACAGATAAAAGTGTAGCTGATTTGAATCTTTTTTGATTTTAAGCCAAAACTTTCAAATCAGCTAGACTGCATTCGTTAAGTATTTAAATAATTTTTTTTGCAAAAAATATTCCAAGTTCTGTATAAAATGATCTGATATATTCATTTCAATAATTCCTTCACAGTTAAAAGTGTAGCTGATTTGAATCTTTTTCGATTTTAAGCCAAAACTTTCAAATCAGCTAGACTGCATCCGTTAAGTATTTAAATAATTTTTTTTGCAAAAAATATTCCAAATTGTGTATAAAATGATCTGATATTTTCATTTCAATAATTCCTTCACAGATAAAAGTGTAGCTGATTTGAATCTTTTTTGATTTTAAGCCAAAACTTTCAAATCAGCTAGACTGCATCCGTTAAGTATTTAAATAATTTTTTTTGCAAAAAATATTCCAAATTGTGTATAAAATGATCTAATATTTTCATTTCAATAATTCCTTCACAGTTAAAAGTGTAGCTGATTTGAATCTTTTTTGATTTTAAGCCAAAACTTTCAAATCAGCTAGACTGCATCCGTTAAGTATTTAAATAATTTTTTTTGCAAAAAATATTCCAAGTTGTGTATAAAATGATCTGATATTTTCATTTCAATAATTCCTTCACAGTTAAAAGTGTAGCTGATTTGAATCTTTTTTGATTTTAAGCCAAAACTTTCAAATCAGCTAGACTGCATCCGTTAAGTATTTAAATAATTTTTTTTGCAAAAAATATTCCAAATTGTGTATAAAATGATCTGATATTTTCATTTCAATAATTCCTTCACAGATAAAAGTGTAGCTGATTTGAATCTTTTTTGATTTTAAGCCAAAACTTTCAAATCAGCTAGACTGCATCCGTTAAGTAATTAAATAATTTTTTTTGCAAAAAATATTCCAAATTGTGTATAAAATGATCTAATATTTTCATTTCAATAATTCCTTCACAGTTAAAAGTGTAGCTGATTTGAATCTTTTTTGATTTTAAGCCAAAACTTTCAAATCAGCTAGACTGCATCCGTTAAGTATTTAAATAATTTTTTTTGCAAAAAATATTCCAAATTGTGTATAAAATGATCTAATATTTTCATTTCAATAATTCCTTCACAGTTAAAAGTGTAGCTGATTTGAATCTTTTTTGATTTTAAGCCAAAACTTTCAAATCAGCTAGACTGCATCCGTTAAGTATTTAAATAATTTTTTTTGCAAAAAATATTCCGAGTTGTGTATAAAATGATCTGATATATTCATTTCAATAACTCCTTCACAGATAAAAGTGTAGCTGATTTGAATCTTTTTTGATTTTAAGCCAAAACTTTCAAATCAGCTAGACTGCATCCGTTAAGTAATTAAATAATTTTTTTTGCAAAAAATATTCCAAATTGTGTATAAAATGATCTGATATATTCATTTCAATAACTCCTTCACAGATAAAAGTGTAGCTGATTTGAATCTTTTTTGATTTTAAGCCAAAACTTTCAAATCAGCTAGACTGCATTCGTTAAGTATTTAAATAATTTTTTTTGCAAAAAATATTCCAAGTTCTGTATAAAATGATCTGATATATTCATTTCAATAATTCCTTCACAGTTAAAAGTGTAGCTGATTTGAATCTTTTTCGATTTTAAGCCAAAACTTTCAAATCAGCTAGACTGCATCCGTTAAGTATTTAAATAATTTTTTTTGCAAAAAATATTCCAAATTGTGTATAAAATGATCTGATATTTTCATTTCAATAATTCCTTCACAGATAAAAGTGTAGCTGATTTGAATCTTTTTTGATTTTAAGCCAAAACTTTCAAATCAGCTAGACTGCATCCGTTAAGTATTTAAATAATTTTTTTTGCAAAAAATATTCCAAATTGTGTATAAAATGATCTAATATTTTCATTTCAATAATTCCTTCACAGTTAAAAGTGTAGCTGATTTGAATCTTTTTTGATTTTAAGCCAAAACTTTCAAATCAGCTAGACTGCATCCGTTAAGTATTTAAATAATTTTTTTTGCAAAAAATATTCCAAGTTGTGTATAAAATGATCTGATATTTTCATTTCAATAATTCCTTCACAGTTAAAAGTGTAGCTGATTTGAATCTTTTTTGATTTTAAGCCAAAACTTTCAAATCAGCTAGACTGCATCCGTTAAGTATTTAAATAATTTTTTTTGCAAAAAATATTCCAAATTGTGTATAAAATGATCTGATATTTTCATTTCAATAATTCCTTCACAGATAAAAGTGTAGCTGATTTGAATCTTTTTTGATTTTAAGCCAAAACTTTCAAATCAGCTAGACTGCATTCGTTAAGTATTTAAATAATTTTTTTTGCAAAAAATATTCCAAACTGTGTATAAAATGATCTGATATATTCATTTTAATAACTCCTTCACAGATAAAAGTGTAGCTGATTTGAATCTTTTTTGATTTTAAGCCAAAACTTTCAAATCAGCTAAACTGCATTCGTTAAGTATTTAAATAATTTTTTTTGCAAAAAATATTCCAAGTTGTGTATAAAATGATCTGATATATTCATTTCAATAATTCCTTCACAGTTAAAAGTGTAGCTGATTTGAATCTTTTTTGATTTTAAGCCAAAACTTTCAAATCAGCTAGACTGCATTCGTTAAGTATTTAAATAAGTTTTTTTGCGAAAAATATTCCAAATTATGTATAAAATGATCTGATATATTCATTTCAATAATTCCTTCACAGTTAAAAGTGTAGCTGATTTGAATCTTTTTTGATTTTAAGCCAAAACTTTCAAATCAGCTAGACTGCATTCGTTAAGTATTTAATTAATTTTTTTTGCTAAAATATTCCAAATTGTGCATAAAATGATCTGATATATTCATTTCAATAATTCCTTCACAGTTAAAAGTGTAGCTGATTTGAATCTTTTTTGATTTTAAGCCAAAACTTTCAAATCAGCTAGACTGCATTCGTTAAGTATTTAAATAATTTTTTTTGCAAAAAATATTCCAAGTTGTGTATAAAATGATCTGATGTATTCATTTCAATAATTCCTTCACAGATAAAAGCGTAGCTGATTTGAATCTTTTTTGATTTTAAGCCAAAACTTTCAAATCAGCTAGACTGCATTCGTTAAGTATTTAAATTATTTTTTTTGCGAAAAATATTCCAAATTATGTATAAAATGATCTGATATATTCATTTCAATAATTCCTTCACAGTTAAAAGTGTAGCTGATTTGAATCTTTTTTGATTTTAAGCCAAAACTTTCAAATCAGCTAGACTGCATTCGTTAAGTATTTTAATAATTTTTTTTGCAAAAAATATTCCAAAGTTTGTTTGTAAACATGTGATACTTTCAATTTAATAATTCCTTCACAGATAAAAGTGTAGCTGATTTGAATCTTTTTCGATTTTAAGCCAAAACTTTCAAATCAGCTAGACTGCCTTGGTGAAGTGTTTAAATAATTTTTTTTGCAAAAAATATTCTAAATTGTGTATAAAATGATCTGATATATTCATTTCAATAATTCCTTCGCAGATAAAAGCGTAGCTGATTTGAATCTTTTTTGATTTTAAGCCAAAACTTTCAAATCAGCTAGACTGCATTCGTTAAGTATTTAAATAATTTTTTTTGCGAAAAATATTCCAAATTATGTATAAAATGATCTGATATATTCATTTCAATAATTCCTTCACAGTTAAAAGTGTAGCTGATTTGAATCTTTTTTGATTTTAAGCCAAAACTTTCAAATCAGCTAGACTGCATTCGTTAAGTATTTTAATAATTTTTTTTGCAAAAAATATTCCAAAGTTTGTTTGTAAACATGTGATACTTTCAATTTAATAATTCCTTCACAGATAAAAGTGTAGCTGATTTGAATCTTTTTCGATTTTAAGCCAAAACTTTCAAATCAGCTAGACTGCATTCGTGAAGTATTTAAAATAATTTTTTTTGCAAAAAATATTCTAAACTGTGTATAAAATGATCTGATGTATTCATTTCAATAATTCCTTCACAGATAAAAGTGTAGCTGATTTGAATCTTTTTTGATTTTAAGCCAAAACTTTCAAATCAGCTAGACTGCATTCGTGAAGTATTTAAATAATTTTTTTTGCAAAAAATATTCTAAACTGTGTATAAAATGATCTGATGTATTCATTTCAATAATTCCTTCACAGATAAAAGTGTAGCTGATTTGAATCTTTTTTGATTTTAAGCCAAAACTTTCAAATCAGCTAGACTGCATTCGTTAAGTATTTAAATAATTTTTTTTGCAAAAAATATTCCAAAGTTTGTTTGTAAACATGTGATATTTTCAATTTAATAACTCCTTCACAGATAAAAGCGTAGCTGATTTGAATCTTTTTTGATTTTAAGCCAAAACTTTCAAATCAGCTAGACTGCATTCGTGAAGTATTAAAACAACTTTTTTTGCAAAAAGTATTCCAAATTGTGTATAAAATGATCTGATATATTCATTTCAAAAACTCCTTCACAGATAAAAGTGTAGCTGATTTGAATCTTTTTTGATTTTAAGCCAAAACTTTCAAATCAGCTAGACTGCATTCGTTAAGTATTTTAATAATTTTTTTTGCAAAAAATATTCCAAATTGTGTATAAAATGATCTGATATATTCATTTCAATAATTCCTTCACAGATAAAAGCGTAGCTGATTTGAATCTTTTTTGATTTTAAGCCAAAACTTTCAAATCAGCTAGACTGCATTCGTTAAGTATTTAAATAATTTTTTTTGCGAAAAATATTCCAAATTATGTATAAAATGATCTGATATATTCATTTCAATAATTCCTTCACAGTTAAAAGTGTAGCTGATTTGAATCTTTTTTGATTTTAAGCCAAAACTTTCAAATCAGCTAGACTGCATTCGTTAAGTATTTAAATAATTTTTTTTGCAAAAAATATTCCAAAGTTTGTTTGTAAACATGTGATATTTTCAATTTAATAACTCCTTCACAGATAAAAGTGTAGCTGATTTGAATCTTTTTTGATTTTAAGCCAAAACTCTCAAATCAGCTAGACTGCATTCGTTAAGTATTTAAATAATTTTTTTTGCAAAAAATATTCCAAAGTTTGTTTGTAAACATGTGATATTTTCAATTTAACAACTCCTTCACAGATAAAAGCGTAGCTGATTTGAATCTTTTTTGATTTTAAGCCAAAACTTTCAAATCAGCTAGACTGCATTCGTGAAGTATTAAAACAATTTTTTTTGAAAAAAATATTCCAAATTATGTATAAAATGATCTGATATATTCATTTCAAAAACTCCTTCACAGATAAAAGTGTAGCTGATTTGAATCTTTTTTGATTTTAAGCCAAAACTCCCAAATCAGCTAGACTGCATTCGTTAAGTATTTAAATAATTTTTTTTGCGAAAAATATTCCAAATTATGTATAAAATGATCTGATATATTCATTTCAATAATTCCTTCACAGTTAAAAGTGTAGCTGATTTGAATCTTTTTTGATTTTAAGCCAAAACTTTCAAATCAGCTAGACTGCATTCGTTAAGTATTTAAATAATTTTTTTTGCGAAAAATATTCCAAATTATGTATAAAATGATCTGATATATTCATTTCAATAATTCCTTCACAGATAAAAGCGTAGCTGATTTGAATCTTTTTTGATTTTAAGCCAAAACTTTCAAATCAGCTAGACTGCATTCGTTAAGTATTTTAATAATTTTTTTTGCAAAAAATATTCCAAATTGTGTATAAAATGATCTGATATATTCATTTCAATAACTCCTTCACAGATAAAAGCGTAGCTGATTTGAATCTTTTTTGATTTTAAGCCAAAACTTTCAAATCAGCTAGACTGCATTCGTTAAGTATTTAAATAATTTTTTTGCGAAAAATATTCCAAATTATGTATAAAATGATCTGATATATTCATTTCAATAATTCCTTCACAGTTAAAAGTGTAGCTGATTTGAATCTTTTTTGATTTTAAGCCAAAACTTTCAAATCAGCTAGACTGCATTCGTTAAGTATTTAAATAATTTTTTTTGCGAAAAATATTCCAAATTATGTATAAAATGATCTGATATATTCATTTCAATAATTCCTTCACAGATAAAAGCGTAGCTGATTTGAATCTTTTTTGATTTTAAGCCAAAACTTTCAAATCAGCTAGACTGCATTCGTTAAGTATTTTAATAATTTTTTTTGCAAAAAATATTCCAAATTGTGTATAAAATGATCTGATATATTCATTTCAATAACTCCTTCACAGATAAAAGCGTAGCTGATTTGAATCTTTTTTGATTTTAAGCCAAAACTCCCAAATCAGCTAGACTGCATTCGTTAAGTATTTAAATAATTTTTTTTGCGAAAAATATTCCAAATTATGTATAAAATGATCTGATATATTCATTTCAATAATTCCTTCACAGTTAAAAGTGTAGCTGATTTGAATCTTTTTTGATTTTAAGCCAAAACTTTCAAATCAGCTAGACTGCATTCGTTAAGTATTTAAATAATTTTTTTTGCGAAAAATATTCCAAATTATGTATAAAATGATCTGATATATTCATTTCAATAATTCCTTCACAGATAAAAGCGTAGCTGATTTGAATCTTTTTTGATTTTAAGCCAAAACTTTCAAATCAGCTAGACTGCATTCGTGAAGTATTAAAACAATTTTTTTTGCAAAAAATATTCCAAATTATGTATAAAATGATCTGATATTTTCAATTTAATAATTCCTTCACAGATAAAAGTGTAGCTGATTTGAATCTTTTTTGATTTTAAGCCAAAACTTTCAAATCAGCTAGACTGCATTCGTTAAGTATTTAAATAATTTTTTTTGCAAAAAATATTTCAAAGTTTGTTTGTAAACATGTGATACTTTCAATTTAATAATTCCTTCACAAATAAAAGTGTAGCTGATTTGAATCTTTTTCGATTTTAAGCCAAAACTTTTAAATCAGCTAGACTGCATTCGTTAAGTATTTAAATAATTTTTTTTGCAAAAAATATTTCAAAGTTTGTTTGTAAACATGTGATACTTTCAATTTAATAATTCCTTCACAAATAAAAGTGTAGCTGATTTGAATCTTTTTCGATTTTAAGCCAAAACTTTTAAATCAGCTAGACTGCATTCGTGAAGTATTTAAATAATTTTTTTTGCAAAAAATATTCTAAATTGTGTATATAATGATCTGATATATTCATTTCAATAACTCCTTCACAGATAAAAGTGTAGCTGGTTTGAATCTTTTTTGATTTTAAGCCAAGATTCTTAAATCAGCTACACTGCATTCGTGAAGTATTAAAACAATTTTTTTTGCAAAAAATATTCCAAATTATGTATAAAATGATCTGATATTTTCAATTTAATAATTCCTTCACAGATAAAAGTGTAGCTGATTTGAATCTTTTTTGATTTTAAGCCAAAACTCTCAAATCAGCTAGACTGCATTCGTTAAGTATTTTAATAATTTTTTTTGCAAAAAATATTCCAAAGTTTGTTTGTAAACATGTGATATTTTCAATTTAATAACTCCTTCACAGATAAAAGTGTAGCTGATTTGAATCTTTTTTGATTTTAAGCCAAAACTTTCAAATCTGCTAGTCTGCATCCGTTAAGTATTTAAATAATTTTTTTTGCAAAAAATATTCCAAATTGTGTATAAAATGATCTGATATATTCATTTCAATAACTCCTTCACAGATAAAAGTGTAGCTGATTTGAATCTTTTTTGATTTTAAGCCAAAACTTTCAAATCTGCTAGTCTGCATCCGTTAAGTATTTAAATAATTTTTTTTGCAAAAAATATTCCAAACTGTGTATAAAATGATCTGATATATTCATTTTAATAACTCCTTCACAGATAAAAGTGTAGCTGATTTGAATCTTTTTTGATTTTAAGCCAAAACTTTCAAATCAGCTAGACTGCATTCGTTAAGTATTTAAATAATTTTTTTTGCAAAAAATATTCCAAAGTTTGTTTGTAAACATGTGATATTTTCAATTTAATAATTCCTTCACAGATAAAAGTGTAGCTGATTTGAATCTTTTTTGATTTTAAGCCAAAACTCTCAAATCAGCTAGACTGCATTCGTTAAGTATTTAAATAATTTTTTTTGCAAAAAATATTCCAAAGTTTGTTTGTAAACATGTGATATTTTCAATTTAATAACTCCTTCACAGATAAAAGCGTAGCTGATTTGAATCTTTTTTGATTTTAAGCCAAAACTTTCAAATCAGCTAGACTGCATTCGTTAAGTATTTAAATAATTTTTTTTGCAAAAAATATTCCAAAGTTTGTTTGTAAACATGTGATATTTTCAATTTAATAACTCCTTCACAGATAAAAGTGTAGCTGATTTGAATCTTTTTCGATTTTAAGCCAAAACTTTCAAATCAGCTAGACTGCATTCGTGAAGTATTTAAATAATTTTTTTTGCAAAAAATATTCTAAATTGTGTATAAAATGATCTGATATATTCATTTCAATAACTCCTTCACAGATAAAAGTGTAGCTGATTTGAATCTTTTTTGATTTTAAGCCAAGACTCTCAAATCAGCTAGACTGCATTCGTGAAGTATTAAAACAATTTTTTTTGCAAAAAATATTCCAAATTATGTATAAAATGATCTGATATTTTCAATTTAATAATTCCTTCACAGATATAAGTGTAGCTGATTTGAATCTTTTTCGATTTTAAGCCAAAACTTTCAAATCAGCTAGACTGCATTCGTTAAGTATTTTAATAATTTTTTTTGCAAAAAATATTCCAAATTATGTATAAAATGATCTGATATATTCATTTCAATAATTCCTTCACAGATAAAAGTGTAGCTGATTTGAATCTTTTTTGATTTTAAGCCAAGACTCTCAAATCAGCTAGACTGCATTCGTGAAGTATTAAAACAATTTTTTTTGCAAAAAATATTCCAAATTATGTATAAAATGATCTGATATTTTCAATTTAATAATTCCTTCACAGATATAAGTGTAGCTGATTTGAATCTTTTTCGATTTTAAGCCAAAACTTTCAAATCAGCTAGACTGCATTCGTTAAGTATTTAAATAATTTTTTTTGCAAAAAATATTCTAAATTGTGTATAAAATGATCTGATATATTCATTTCAATAACTCCTTCACAGATAAAAGTGTAGCTGATTTGAATCTTTTTTGATTTTAAGCCAAGACTCTCAAATCAGCTAGACTGCATTCGTGAAGTATTAAAACAATTTTTTTTGCAAAAAATATTCCAAATTATGTATAAAATGATCTGATATTTTCAATTTAATAATTCCTTCACAGATATAAGTGTAGCTGATTTGAATCTTTTTTGATTTTAAGTCAAAACTTTCAAATCAGCTAGACTGCATTCGTTAAGTATTTTAATAATTTTTTTTGCAAAAAATATTCCAAAGTTTGTTTGTAAACATGTGATACTTTCAATTTAATAATTGCTTCACAGATAAAAGTGTAGCTGGTTTGAATCTTTTTCGATTTTAAGCCAAAACTTTCAAATCAGCTAGACTGCATTCGTGAAGTATTTAAATAATTTTTTTTGCAAAAAATATTCTAAATTGTGTATAAAATGATCTGATATATTCATTTCAATAACTCCTTCACAGATAAAAGTGTAGCTGATTTGAATCTTTTTTGATTTTAAGCCAAGACTCTCAAATCAGCTAGACTGCATTCGTGAAGTATTTAAATAATTTTTTTTGCAAAAAATATTCCAAATTATGTATAAAATGATCTGATATTTTCAATTTAATAATTCCTTCACAGATATAAGTGTAGCTGATTTGAATCTTTTTCGATTTTAAGCCAAAACTTTCAAATCAGCTAGACTGCATTCGTTAAGTATTTTAATAATTTTTTTTGCAAAAAATATTCCAAATTATGTATAAAATGATCTGATATATTCATTTCAATAATTCCTTCACAGATAAAAGTGTAGCTGATTTGAATCTTTTTTGATTTTAAGCCAAGACTCTCAAATCAGCTAGACTGCATTCGTGAAGTATTAAAACAATTTTTTTTGCAAAAAATATTCCAAATTATGTATAAAATGATCTGATATTTTCAATTTAATAATTCCTTCACAGATATAAGTGTAGCTGATTTGAATCTTTTTCGATTTTAAGCCAAAACTTTCAAATCAGCTAGACTGCATTCGTTAAGTATTTAAATAATTTTTTTTGCAAAAAATATTCTAAATTGTGTATAAAATGATCTGATATATTCATTTCAATAACTCCTTCACAGATAAAAGTGTAGCTGATTTGAATCTTTTTTGATTTTAAGCCAAAACTCTCAAATCAGCTAGACTGCATTCGTGAAGTATTAAAACAATTTTTTTTGCAAAAAATATTCCAAATTATGTATAAAATGATCTGATATTTTCAATTTAATAATTCCTTCACAGATATAAGTGTAGCTGATTTGAATCTTTTTTGATTTTAAGTCAAAACTTTCAAATCAGCTAGACTGCATTCGTTAAGTATTTTAATAATTTTTTTTGCAAAAAATATTCCAAAGTTTGTTTGTAAACATGTGATACTTTCAATTTAATAATTGCTTCACAGATAAAAGTGTAGCTGATTTGAATCTTTTTCAATTTTAAGCCAAAACTTTCAAATCAGCTAGACTGCATTCGTGAAGTATTTAAATAATTTTTTTTGCAAAAAATATTCTAAATTGTGTATAAAATGATCTGATATATTCATTTCAATAACTCCTTCACAGATAAAAGTGTAGCTGATTTGAATCTTTTTTGATTTTAAGCCAAGACTCTCAAATCAGCTAGACTGCATTCGTTAAGTATTTAAATAATTTTTTTTGCAAAAAATATTCCAAAGTTTGTTTGTAAACATGTGATATTTTCAATTTAATAACTCCTTCACAGATAAAAGTGTAGCTGATTTGAATCTTTTTCGATTTTAAGCCAAAACTTTCAAATCAGCTAGACTGCATTCGTGAAGTATTTAAATAATTTTTTTTGCAAAAAATATTCTAAATTGTGTATAAAATGATCTGATATATTCATTTCAATAACTCCTTCACAGATAAAAGTGTAGCTGATTTGAATCTTTTTTGATTTTAAGCCAAGACTCTCAAATCAGCTAGACTGCATTCGTTAAGTATTTAAATAATTTTTTTTGCAAAAAATATTCCAAAGTTTGTTTGTAAACATGTGATATTTTCAATTTAATAACTCCTTCACAGATAAAAGCGTAGCTGATTTGAATCTTTTTTGATTTTAAGCCAAAACTTTCAAATCAGCTAGACTGCATTCGTTAAGTATTTAAATAATTTTTTTTGCAAAAAATATTCCAAAGTTTGTTTGTAAACATGTGATATTTTCAATTTAATAACTCCTTCACAGATAAAAGTGTAGCTGATTTGAATCTTTTTCGATTTTAAGCCAAAACTTTCAAATCAGCTAGACTGCATTCGTGAAGTATTTAAATAATTTTTTTTGCAAAAAATATTCTAAATTGTGTATAAAATGATCTGATATATTCATTTCAATAACTCCTTCACAGATAAAAGTGTAGCTGATTTGAATCTTTTTTGATTTTAAGCCAAGACTCTCAAATCAGCTAGACTGCATTCGTGAAGTATTAAAACAATTTTTTTTGCAAAAAATATTCCAAATTATGTATAAAATGATCTGATATTTTCAATTTAATAATTCCTTCACAGATATAAGTGTAGCTGATTTGAATCTTTTTCGATTTTAAGCCAAAACTTTCAAATCAGCTAGACTGCATTCGTTAAGTATTTTAATAATTTTTTTTGCAAAAAATATTCCAAATTATGTATAAAATGATCTGATATATTCATTTCAATAATTCCTTCACAGATAAAAGTGTAGCTGATTTGAATCTTTTTTGATTTTAAGCCAAGACTCTCAAATCAGCTAGACTGCATTCGTGAAGTATTAAAACAATTTTTTTTGCAAAAAATATTCCAAATTATGTATAAAATGATCTGATATTTTCAATTTAATAATTCCTTCACAGATATAAGTGTAGCTGATTTGAATCTTTTTCGATTTTAAGCCAAAACTTTCAAATCAGCTAGACTGCATTCGTTAAGTATTTAAATAACTTTTTTTGCAAAAAATATTCTAAATTGTGTATAAAATGATCTGATATATTCATTTCAATAACTCCTTCACAGATAAAAGTGTAGCTGATTTGAATCTTTTTTGATTTTAAGCCAAGACTCTCAAATCAGCTAGACTGCATTCGTGAAGTATTAAAACAATTTTTTTTGCAAAAAATATTCCAAATTATGTATAAAATGATCTGATATTTTCAATTTAATAATTCCTTCACAGATATAAGTGTAGCTGATTTGAATCTTTTTTGATTTTAAGTCAAAACTTTCAAATCAGCTAGACTGCATTCGTTAAGTATTTTAATAATTTTTTTTGCAAAAAATATTCCAAAGTTTGTTTGTAAACATGTGATACTTTCAATTTAATAATTGCTTCACAGATAAAAGTGTAGCTGGTTTGAATCTTTTTCGATTTTAAGCCAAAACTTTCAAATCAGCTAGACTGCATTCGTGAAGTAATTAAATAATTTTTTTTGCAAAAAATATTCTAAATTGTGTATAAAATGATCTGATATATTCATTTCAATAACTCCTTCACAGATAAAAGTGTAGCTGATTTGAATCTTTTTTGATTTTAAGCCAAGACTCTCAAATCAGCTAGACTGCATTCGTGAAGTATTTAAATAATTTTTTTTGCAAAAAATATTCCAAATTATGTATAAAATGATCTGATATTTTCAATTTAATAATTCCTTCACAGATATAAGTGTAGCTGATTTGAATCTTTTTCGATTTTAAGCCAAAACTTTCAAATCAGCTAGACTGCATTCGTTAAGTATTTTAATAATTTTTTTTGCAAAAAATATTCCAAATTATGTATAAAATGATCTGATATATTCATTTCAATAATTCCTTCACAGATAAAAGTGTAGCTGATTTGAATCTTTTTTGATTTTAAGCCAAGACTCTCAAATCAGCTAGACTGCATTCGTGAAGTATTAAAACAATTTTTTTTGCAAAAAATATTCCAAATTATGTATAAAATGATCTGATATTTTCAATTTAATAATTCCTTCACAGATATAAGTGTAGCTGATTTGAATCTTTTTCGATTTTAAGCCAAAACTTTCAAATCAGCTAGACTGCATTCGTTAAGTATTTAAATAATTTTTTTTGCAAAAAATATTCTAAATTGTGTATAAAATGATCTGATATATTCATTTCAATAACTCCTTCACAGATAAAAGTGTAGCTGATTTGAATCTTTTTTGATTTTAAGCCAAGACTCTCAAATCAGCTAGACTGCATTCGTGAAGTATTAAAACAATTTTTTTTGCAAAAAATATTCCAAATTATGTATAAAATGATCTGATATTTTCAATTTAATAATTCCTTCACAGATATAAGTGTAGCTGATTTGAATCTTTTTTGATTTTAAGTCAAAACTTTCAAATCAGCTAGACTGCATTCGTTAAGTATTTTAATAATTTTTTTTGCAAAAAATATTCCAAAGTTTGTTTGTAAACATGTGATACTTTCAATTTAATAATTGCTTCACAGATAAAAGTGTAGCTGATTTGAATCTTTTTCAATTTTAAGCCAAAACTTTCAAATCAGCTAGACTGCATTCGTGAAGTATTTAAATAATTTTTTTTGCAAAAAATATTCTAAATTGTGTATAATATGATCTGATATATTCATTTCAATAACTCCTTCACAGATAAAAGTGTAGCTGATTTGAATCTTTTTTGATTTTAAGCCAAGACTCTCAAATCAGCTAGACTGCATTCGTGAAGTATTTAAATAATTTTTTTTGCAAAAAATATTCCAAAGTTTGTTCGTAAACATGTGATATTTTCAATTTAATAACTCCTTCACAGATAAAAGTGTAGCTGATTTGAATCTTTTTTGATTTTAAGCCAAAACTTTCAAATCTGCTAGTCTGCATCCGTTAAGTATTTAAATAATTTTTTTTGCAAAAAATATTCCAAATTGTGTATAAAATGATCTGATATTTTCAATTTAATAATTCCTTCACAGATAAAAGTGTAGCTGATTTGAATCTTTTTTGATTTTAAGCCAAAACTCTCAAATCAGCTAGACTGCATTCGTTAAGTATTTAAATAATTTTTTTTGCAAAAAATATATTTCAAAGTTTGTTTGTAAACATGTGATATTTTCAATTTAATAACTCCTTCACAGATAAAAGTGTAGCTGATTTGAATCTTTTTTGATTTTAAGCCAAAACTTTCAAATCTGCTAGTCTGCATCCGTTAAGTATTTAAATAATTTTTTTTGCAAAAAATTTCCAAATTGTGTATAAAATGATCTGATATATTCATTTCAATAACTCCTTCACAGATAAAAGTGTAGCTGATTTGAATCTTTTTTGATTTTAAGCCAAAACTCTCAAATCAGCTAGACTGCATTCGTTAAGTATTTATATAATTTTTTTTGCAAAAAATATTCCAAACTGTGTATAAAATGATCTGATATATTCATTTTAATAACTCCTTCACAGATAAAAGTGTAGCTGATTTGAATCCTTTTTGATTTTAAGCCAAAACTTTCAAATCAGCTAGACTGCATTCGTTAAGTATTTAAATAATTTTTTTTGCAAAAAATATTCCAAAGTTTGTTTGTAAACATGTGATATTTTCAATTTAATAATTCCTTCACAGATAAAAGTGTAGCTGATTTGAATCTTTTTTGATTTGAAGCCAAAACTCTCAAATCAGCTAGACTGCATTCGTTAAGTATTTAAATAATTTTTTTTGCAAAAAATATTCCAAAGTTTGTTTGTAAACATGTGATATTTTCAATTTAATAATTCCTTCACAGATAAAAGTGTAGCTGATTTGAATCTTTTTTGATTTTAAGCCAAAACTCTCAAATCAGCTAGACTGCATTCGTTAAGTATTTAAATAATTTTTTTTGCAAAAAATATTCCAAAGTTTGTTTGTAAACATGTGATATTTTCAATTTAATAACTCCTTCACAGATAAAAGTGTAGCTGATTTGAATCTTTTTTGATTTTAAGCCAAAACTTTCAAATCAGCTAGACTGCATTCGTTAAGTATTTAAATAATTTTTTTTGCAAAAAATATTCCAAAGTTTGTTCGTAAACATGTGATATTTTC
Organism: Panagrolaimus sp. PS1159; assembly: GCA_963922195.1. Lineage (NCBI taxonomy): Eukaryota > Metazoa > Nematoda > Chromadorea > Rhabditida > Panagrolaimidae > Panagrolaimus > Panagrolaimus sp. PS1159. Next base: position 3,495,770 of record CAWUHW010000004.1, read on the forward strand.
AATTTAATAACTCCTTCACAGATAAAAGTGTAGCTGATTTGAATCTTTTTTGATTTTAAGTCAAAACTTTCAAATCAGCTAGACTGCATTCGTTAAGTATTTTAATAATTTTTTTTGCAAAAAATATTCCAAATTATGTATAAAATGATCTGATATATTCATTTTAATAATTCCTTCACAGATAAAAGTGTAGCTGATTTGAATCTTTTTTGATTTTAAGTCAAAACTTTCAAATCAGCTAGACTGCATTCGTTAAGTATTTTAATAATTTTTTTTGCAAAAAATATTCCAAATTATGTATAAAATGATCTGATATATTCATTTTAATAATTCCTTCACAGATAAAAGTGTAGCTGATTTGAATCTTTTTTGATTTTAAGTCAAAACTTTCAAATCAGCTAGACTGCATTCGTTAAGTATTTTAATAATTTTTTTTGCAAAAAATATTCCAAATTATGTATAAAATGATCTGATATATTCATTTTAATAATTCCTTCACAGATAAAAGTGTAGCTGATTTGAATCTTTTTTGATTTTAAGCCAAAACTCTCAAATCAGCTAGACTGCATTCGTTAAGTATTTTAATAATTTTTTTTGCAAAAAATATTCCAAATTATGTATAAAATGATCTGATATATTCATTTTAATAATTCCTTCACAGATAAAAGTGTAGCTGATTTGAATCTTTTTTGATTTTAAGTCAAAACTTTCAAATCAGCTAGACTGCATTCGTTAAGTATTTTAATAATTTTTTTTGCAAAAAATATTCCAAATTGTGTATAAAATGATCTGATATATTCATTTCAATAACTCCTTCACAGATAAAAGTGTAGCTGCATTGAATTTTTTTTGATTTTAAGCCAAAACTCTCAAATCAGCTAGACTGCATTCGTTAAGTATTTAAATAATTATTTTGCGAAAAATATTTCAAATTATGTATAAAATGATCTGATATATTCATTTCAATAATTCCTTCACAGATAAAAGTGTAGCTGATTCGAATCTTTTTTGATTTTAAGCCAAAACTTTCAAATCAGCTAGACTGCATTCGTTAAGTATTTAAATAATTTTTTTTGCAAAAAATATTCTAAATTGTGTATAAAATGATCTGATATATTCATTTCAATAACTCCTTCACAGATAAAAGTGTAGCTGATTTGAATCTTTTTTGATTTTAAGCCAAGACTCTCAAATCAGCTAGACTGCATTCGTGAAGTATTAAAACAATTTTTTTCTGCAAAAAATATTCCAAATTATGTATAAAATGATCTGATATTTTCAATTTAATAATTCCTTCACAGATAAAAGTGTAGCTGATTTGAATCTTTTTTGATTTTAAGCCAAAACTTTCAAATCAGCTAGACTGCATTCGTTAAGTATTTAAATAATTTTTTTTGCAAAAAATATTCCAAAGTTTGTTTGTAAACATGTGATATTTTCAATTTAATAACTCCTTCACAGATAAAAGTGTAGCTGATTTGAATCTTTTTTGATTTTAAGCCAAAACTCTCAAATCAGCTAGACTGCATTCGTTAAGTATTTAAATAATTTTTTTTGCAAAAAATATTCCAAAGTTTGTTTGTAAACATGTGATATTTTCAATTTAATAACTCCTTCACAGATAAAAGTGTAGCTGATTTGAATCTTTTTCGATTTTAAGATAAAACTTTCAAATCAGCTAGACTGCATTCGTGAAGTATTTAAATAATTTTTTTTGCAAAAAATATTCTAAATTGTGTATAAAATGATCTGATATATTCATTTCAATAACTCCTTCACAGATAAAAGTGTAGCTGATTTGAATCTTTTTTGATTTTAAGCCAAGACTCTCAAATCAGCTAGACTGCATTCGTGAAGTATTAAAACAATTTTTTTTGCAAAAAATATTCCAAATTATGTATAAAATGATCTGATATTTTCAATTTAATAATTCCTTCACAGATATAAGTGTAGCTGATTTGAATCTTTTTCGATTTTAAGCCAAAACTTTCAAATCAGCTAGACTGCATTCGTGAAGTATTTAAATAATTTTTTTTGCAAAAAATATTCCAAATTATGTATAAAATGATCTGATATATTCATTTCAATAACGCCTTCACAGATAAAAGTGTAGCTGATTTGAATCTTTTTTGATTTTAAGCCAAGACTCTCAAATCAGCTAGACTGCATTCGTGAAGTATTAAAACAATTTTTTTTGCAAAAAATATTCCAAATTATGTATAAAATGATCTGATATATTCATTTCAATAACTCCTTCACAGATAAAAGTGTAGCTGATTTGAATCTCTTTTGATTTTAAGCCAAGACTCTCAAATCAGCTAGACTGCATTCGTGAAGTATTAAAACAATTTTTTTTGCAAAAAATATTCCAAATTATGTATAAAATGATCTGATATTTTCAATTTAATAATTCCTTCACAGATATAAGTGTAGCTGATTTGAATCTTTTTTGATTTTAAGCCAAGACTCTCAAATCAGCTAGACTGCATTCGTGAAGTATTTAAATAATTTTTTTTGCAAAAAATATTCTAAATTGTGTATAAAATGATCTGATATATTCATTTCAATAACTCCTTCACAGATAAAAGTGTAGCTGATTTGAATCTTTTTTGATTTTAAGCCAAGACTCTCAAATCAGCTAGACTGCATTCGTGAAGTATTAAAACAATTTTTTTTGCAAAAAATATTCCAAATTATGTATAAAATGATCTGATATTTTCAATTTAATAATTCCTTCACAGATATAAGTGTAGCTGATTTGAATCTTTTTCGATTTTAAGCCAAAACTTTCAAATCAGCTAGACTGCATTCGTTAAGTATTTATATAATTTTTTTTGCAAAAAATATTCCAAACTGTGTATAAAATGATCTGATATATTCATTTTAATAACTCCTTCACAGATAAAAGTGTAGCTGATTTGAATCCTTTTTGATTTTAAGCCAAAACTTTCAAATCAGCTAGACTGCATTCGTTAAGTATTTTAATAATTTTTTTTGCAAAAAATATTCCAAATTATGTATAAAATGATCTGATATATTCATTTCAATAATTCCTTCACAGATAAAAGTGTAGCTGATTTGAACCTTTTTTGATTTTAAGTCAAAACTTTCAAATCAGCTAGACTGCATTCGTTAAGTATTTTAATAATTTTTTTTGCAAAAAATATTCCAAAGTTTGTTTGTAAACATGTGATACTTTCAATTTAATAATTGCTTCACAGATAAAAGTGTAGCTGATTTGAATCTTTTTCGATTTTAAGCCAAAACTTTCAAATCAGCTAGACTGCATTCGTGAAGTATTTAAATAATTTTTTTTGCAAAAAATATTCCAAATTATGTATAAAATGATCTGATATATTCATTTCAATAACTCCTTCACAGATAAAAGTGTAGCTGATTTGAATCTTTTTCGATTTTAAGCCAAAACTTTCAAATCAGCTAGACTGCATTCGTGAAGTATTTAAATAATTTTTTTTGCAAAAAATATTCTAAATTGTGTATAAAATGATCTGATATATTCATTTCAATAACTCCTTCACAGATAAAAGTGTAGCTGATTTGAATCTTTTTTGATTTTAAGCCAAGACTCTCAAATCAGCTAGACTGCATTCGTGAAGTATTAAAACAATTTTTTTTGCAAAAAATATTCCAAATTATGTATAAAATGATCTGATATTTTCAATTTAATAATTCCTTCACAGATATAAGTGTAGCTGATTTGAATCTTTTTCGATTTTAAGCCAAAACTTTCAAATCAGCTAGACTGCATTCGTGAAGTATTTAAATAATTTTTTTTGCAAAAAATATTCCAAATTATGTATAAAATGATCTGATATATTCATTTCAGTAATTCCTTCACAGATAAAAGTGTAGCTGATTTGAACCTTTTTTGATTTTAAGTCAAAACTTTCAAATCAGCTAGACTGCATTCGTTAAGTATTTTAATAATTTTTTTTGCAAAAAATATTCCAAAGTTTGTTTGTAAACATGTGATACTTTCAATTTAATAATTGCTTCACAGATAAAAGTGTAGATGATTTGGATCTTTTTCGATTTTAAGCCAAAACTTTCAAATCAGCTAGACTGCATTCGTGAAGTATTTAAATAATTTTTTTTGCAAAAAATATTCTAAATTGTGTATAAAATGATCTGATATATTCATTTCAATAACTCCTTCACAGATAAAAGTGTAGCTGATTTGAATCTTTTTCGATTTTAAGCCAAAACTTTCAAATCAGCTAGACTGCATTCGTGAAGTATTTAAATAATTTTTTTTGCAAAAAATATTCCAAATTATGTATAAAATGATCTGATATATTCATTTCAATAACTCCTTCACAGATAAAAGTGTAGCTGATTTGAATCTTTTTCGATTTTAAGCCAAAACTTTCAAATCAGCTAGACTGCATTCGTGAAGTATTTAAATAATTTTTTTTGCAAAAAATATTCTAAATTGTGTATAAAATGATCTGATATTTTCAATTTAATAATTCCTTCACAGATATAAGTGTAGCTGATTTGAATCTTTTTCGATTTTAAGCCAAAACTTTCAAATCAGCTAGACTGCATTCGTGAAGTATTTAAATAATTTTTTTTGCAAAAAATATTCTAAATTGTGTATAAAATGATCTGATATATTCATTTCAATAACTCCTTCACAGATAAAAGTGTAGCTGATTTGAATCTTTTTTGATTTTAAGCCAAGACTCTCAAATCAGCTAGACTGCATTCGTGAAGTATTAAAACAATTTTTTTTGCAAAAAATATTCCAAATTATGTATAAAATGATCTGATATTTTCAATTTAATAATTCCTTCACAGATATAAGTGTAGCTGATTTGAATCTTTTTCGATTTTAAGCCAAAACTTTCAAATCAGCTAGACTGCATTCGTTAAGTATTTTAATAATTTTTTTTGCAAAAAATATTCCAAAGTTTGTTTGTAAACATGTGATACTTTCAATTTAATAATTGCTTCACAGATAAAAGTGTAGCTGATTTGAATCTTTTTCGATTTTAAGCCAAAACTTTCAAATCAGCTAGACTGCATTCGTGAAGTATTTAAATAATTTTTTTTGCAAAAAATATTCCAAATTATGTATAAAATGATCTGATATATTCATTTCAATAACTCCTTCACAGATAAAAGTGTAGATGATTTGGATCTTTTTCGATTTTAAGCCAAAACTTTCAAATCAGCTAGACTGCATTCGTGAAGTATTTAAATAATTTTTTTTGCAAAAAATATTCTAAATTGTGTATAAAATGATCTGATATATTCATTTCAATAACTCCTTCACAGATAAAAGTGTAGCTGATTTGAATCTTTTTTGATTTTAAGCCAAGACTCTCAAATCAGCTAGACTGCATTCGTGAAGTATTAAAACAATTTTTTTTGCAAAAAATATTCCAAATTATGTATAAAATGATCTGATATTTTCAATTTAATAATTCCTTCACAGATATAAGTGTAGCTGATTTGAATCTTTTTCGATTTTAAGCCAAAACTTTCAAATCAGCTAGACTGCATTCGTTAAGTATTTTAATAATTTTTTTTGCAAAAAATATTCCAAATTGTGTATAAAATGATCTGATATATTCATTTCAATAACTCCTTCACAGATAAAAGTGTAGCTGATTTGAATCTTTTTTGATTTTAAGCCAAAACTCTCAAATCAGCTAGACTGCATTCGTGAAGTATTAAAACAATTTTTTTTGCAAAAAATATTCCAAATTATGTATAAAATGATCTGATATTTTCAATTTAATAATTCCTTCACAGATATAAGTGTAGCTGATTTGAATCTTTTTCGATTTTAAGCCAAAACTTTCAAATCAGCTAGACTGCATTCGTTAAGTATTTTAATAATTTTTTTTGCAAAAAATATTCCAAATTGTGTATAAAATGATCTGATATATTCATTTCAATAACTCCTTCACAGATAAAAGTGTAGCTGATTTGAATCTTTTTCGATTTTAAGCCAAAACTTTCAAATCAGCTAGACTGCATTCGTGAAGTATTTAAATAATTTTTTTTGCAAAAAATATTCCAAATTGTGTATAAAATGATCTGATATATTCATTTCAATAACTCCTTCACAGATAAAAGTGTAGCTGATTTGAATCTTTTTCGATTTTAAGCCAAAACTTTCAAATCAGCTAGACTGCATTCGTGAAGTATTTAAATAATTTTTTTTGCAAAAAATATTCCAAATTATGTATAAAATGATCTGATATATTCATTTCAATAATTCCTTCACAGATAAAAGTGTAGCTGATTTGAACCTTTTTTGATTTTAAGTCAAAACTTTCAAATCAGCTAGACTGCATTCGTTAAGTATTTTAATAATTTTTTTTGCAAAAAATATTCCAAAGTTTGTTTGTAAACATGTGATACTTTCAATTTAATAATTGCTTCACAGATAAAAGTGTAGATGATTTGAATCTTTTTCGATTTTAAGCCAAAACTTTCAAATCAGCTAGACTGCATTCGTGAAGTATTTAAATAATTTTTTTTGCAAAAAATATTCTAAATTGTGTATAAAATGATCTGATATATTCATTTCAATAACTCCTTCACAGATAAAAGTGTAGCTGATTTGAATCTTTTTCGATTTTAAGCCAAAACTTTCAAATCAGCTAGACTGCATTCGTGAAGTATTTAAATAATTTTTTTTGCAAAAAATATTCCAAATTATGTATAAAATGATCTGATATATTCATTTCAATAATTCCTTCACAGATAAAAGTGTAGCTGATTTGAACCTTTTTTGATTTTAAGTCAAAACTTTCAAATCAGCTAGACTGCATTCGTTAAGTATTTTAATAATTTTTTTTGCAAAAAATATTCCAAAGTTTGTTTGTAAACATGTGATACTTTCAATTTAATAATTGCTTCACAGATAAAAGTGTAGATGATTTGAATCTTTTTCGATTTTAAGCCAAAACTTTCAAATCAGCTAGACTGCATTCGTGAAGTATTTAAATAATTTTTTTTGCAAAAAATATTCCAAATTATGTATAAAATGATCTGATATATTCATTTCAATAACTCCTTCACAGATAAAAGTGTAGCTGATTTGAATCTTTTTCGATTTTAAGCCAAAACTTTCAAATCAGCTAGACTGCATTCGTGAAGTATTTAAATAATTTTTTTTGCAAAAAATATTCTAAATTGTGTATAAAATGATCTGATATATTCATTTCAATAACTCCTTCACAGATAAAAGTGTAGCTGATTTGAATCATTTTTGATTTTAAGCCAAGACTCTCAAATCAGCTAGACTGCATTCGTGAAGTATTAAAACAATTTTTTTTGCAAAAAATATTCCAAATTATGTATAAAATGATCTGATATTTTCAATTTAATAATTCCTTCACAGATATAAGTGTAGCTGATTTGAATCTTTTTCGATTTTAAGCCAAAACTTTCAAATCAGCTAGACTGCATTCGTTAAGTATTTTAATAATTTTTTTTGCAAAAAATATTCCAAATTGTGTATAAAATGATCTGATATATTCATTTCAATAACTCCTTCACAGATAAAAGTGTAGCTGATTTGAATCTTTTTTGATTTTAAGCCAAAACTCTCAAATCAGCTAGACTGCATTCGTGAAGTATTAAAACAATTTTTTTTGCAAAAAATATTCCAAATTATGTATAAAATGATCTGATATTTTCAATTTAATAATTCCTTCACAGATAAAAGTGTAGCTGATTTGAATCTTTTTTGATTTTAAGCCAAAACTCTCAAATCAGCTAGACTGCATTCGTTAAGTATTTAAATAATTTTTTTTGCAAAAAGTATTCCAAAGTTTGTTTGTAAACATGTGATATTTTCAATTTAATAACTCCTTCACAGATAAAAGTGTAGCTGATTTGAATCTTTTTTGATTTTAAGCCAAAACTTTCAAATCAGCTAGACTGCATTCGTTAAGCATTTAAAAAATTTTTTTTGCAAAAAATATTCCAAGTTTTGTATAAAATGATCTGATATATTCATTTCAATAATTCCTTCACAGATAAAAGTGTAGCTGATTTGAATCTTTTTTGATTTTAAGCCAAAACTTTCAAATCAGCTAGACTGCATTCGTTAAGTATTTAAATAATTATTTTGCGAAAAATATTTCAAATTATGTATAAAATGATCTGATATATTCATTTCAATAATTCCTTCACAGATAAAAGTGTAGCTGATTCGAATCTTTTTTGATTTTAAGCCAAAACTTTCAAATCAGCTAGACTGCATTCGTTAAGTATTTAAATAATTTTTTTTGCAAAAAATATTCCAAAGTTTGTTTGTAAACATGTGATATTTTCAATTTAATAACTCCTTCACAGATAAAAGCGTAGCTGATTTGAATCTTTTTTGATTTTAAGCCAAAACTATTAAATCTGCTTAAAAAAATAAAATACAGCAATTCTTGGAGTTTCAACTTCTATTGCAGCCCGTTTTAAACTTGTTTCTTTAACGCCAGAAACAAAAAGATTTAGAAAAGCGCGGTACATTTTTTAGATAAAAACGTTTTAAAATTTCAAACTTCTGCGTTTTTAAATAAGAAAATGGTCCACCAAATAGAAACAAACGGAAAAGTTTAAAAAAATAATTTACTAATTTATTGAAAACCTTTTATTTGATTTTGACCGATTTGTTTCGAACTTTCAAGTATTTTGGGACACATTTTTAAAGTAATAAGAAAACTATTCTTTTTCAAAAAAAAAAGTTGTCAAAAAAATTTCGAAAAATAATGCTTTTTTCTTTTTATTATTTTTACTGTATTATTTAGTGTTTACATTTTTTTCTAAAATTGTTACATAACAGATATTCAGATTTAAGACGGCGGCTGTAAAGAAGACAAAGGGAAAGCTTGATTCAGTTAACTTAACGATGAAGAAAAAAAACATCGGCAAAGTCAATCGAAGGTGTAAACTGAGGCCGGCCGCAATATTTTAACAGAAAATAACGGTAAGGGGGTACCCTTTGAAAAAACTAGAAAAAAGAACCAAAAAAATAGCAAAGTAATTTAGGGGAAAAAACGGAGAAATGTTAGTTAAAATTTCCCAAATAAGTTTATAAAACGCATTTTTTTTCAAAATCGAGCAAAAACACGAATTTCGTCCACCGAGGTTTTTTCAAAATGATCGTAGGAAGCTGAAATTTTGCACATAGGGTAATTCTGGTCCAAAAAAACGATTGGCGGGGGTCTCAAGTCACTAGGTAACCCTTGGAATTTCGATACCGTAACCCAGCTACCGTATAGCATGAAAATTTTAAAATATCAGATATCATCGAGTTAGGTCTTCGGATCGATTAAAGAACTCAACGTAAGTCTAAATTTAAAATTTCAGATTTTTTGGACAAGTTTTGGACAATTGCCATCAATTTAAAATTATCAAAAATTTTGACCTCTGGGAAAACTTTTTTTCCGGCCCCCCTCCCGGTCGTTTGACACATCCCAAAAAATTCGCTATTTGAAATATGATTTACGTCGATAACTGGGGGGAGGGGGAACATTTTCTTTTTGTCGAAAAACCATCAAAAATTAACATCTCCAACATCATTAAAAATTCATAACTTATGAAATTGGTCACCAAAACACTTCATTTGACTTTTATTATCAAATATAATGTTTTTGCAACATTTTGGGTAAGTTTCAGACTTCAAACATCAAATCTGACCATTTGCCATCAACTTGAATTTTACAATTTTAGCAAAATTGGGTATATTAAGGAAATAGTCTTAAAACTCGGTTTTTCAAGTGAAATAAATAAGTTTGCATTATAAAAATGTTTAACACATGCTAAAATAATAAAATAAACCATCAAACATGATATTTATGGTAATTTCGATTTTTTAGAATTTCTTTAAAAAATGTGGAAAAATTCGAAAAAATTGATTTTTTCAAAAGTAGTCAAATGTTTGTATTTTATGTTTTTTTACCGCATTCGATAAAATATGTTATGAAAAATGTTAAAAAAATATATTCACCTATGTGACGTTAGCAAAAAATAAATTTTTACTATTAAATCTGCTTAAAATACTATCATTTTTTAAAAATGCCACATATGCCAAATATTGACGGCATATGTCTGAAACATCTCTTAATAATCATAAAGTTCTTTATTTTTGTCCTAAAAGTCATAAACATGTCATATCTTTCAATATTTCGTTAATTATGTCATCTTGAAAATGGACTAAATTTCACACTTTTTTCAAAAAACTCTAAAAATCGAAATTACCATAAATATCATGTTAGATGATAAATTTTATTATTTTAGTATGTGTTAAACATTTTCATAATGCAAACTTATTTATTTTACTTGAAAAACCGAGTTTTAAGACTATTTTCTTAATATACCCAATTTTGCTAAAATTGTAAAATTCAAGTTGATGGCAAATGGTCAGATTTGATGATGGAAGTCTGAAACTTACCCAAAATGTTGCAAAAACATTATATTTGATAATAAAAGTCAAATGAAGTGTTTTGGTGACCAATTTCATAAGTTATGAATCTTTAATGATGTTGAAGATGTTAATTTTTGATAGTTTTTTGACAAAACGAAAATGACGCCTGGCAGTAATCAACATAAATCATATATCAAAATGAGCGTCTGGTTATAGCGCATTTTTTGGTATGTCTGAAACGACAGGGAGGTCCGGCCGAAAAAAAGTTTTCCCAGAGGTCAAAATTTTTGATAATTTTAAATTGATGGCAATTGTCCAAAACTTGTCCAAAAAATCTGAAATTTTAAATTTAGACTTACGTTGAGTTCTTTAATCGATCCGAAGACCTAACTCGATGATATCTGATATTTTAAAATTTTCATGCTATACGGTAGCTGGGTTACGGTATCGAAATTCCAAGGGTTACCTAGTGACTTGAGACCCCCGCCAATCGTTTTTTTGGACCAGAATTACCCTATGTGCAAAATTTCAGCTTCCTACGATCATTTTGAAAAAACCTCGGTGGACAGTGTTCTTCGATTTTGAAAAAAAATGCGTTATAAAACATAGAAAAACCTTGTAGTTCGAATGATAGAAAAAAAATTTTAGTGTAGAAAAAATTTTTTAAATTTATCGAGGCCGGCTGCGGCCGGCATTTCCGGCCGCTTTTTAAACCTCTGAAATCAATGGAAAGCAGAAAAAAAATTATGGGATGAAAAAAAAGAGAATATTTAATGAAAAAAATAAATGTGCACATTGATGAAATGAAAAAAGTGGAGATTCTGAAAAAGGTAAACAAAAAAGGGAAAATTACAAAAAAATATATCAAACACTTTTTTGAAAAAATATTTAATTTTGTTAAGAAAAACCACAGCTTTTTGAAAATTTTGCAATTATCGAAAAATAAAGAATTTGTTCGAATTTACTGTATTTTCATTTCAATTTATTTATTTTAAATCGGATCTTTTGCATAACTTATTTTTTATATTTTTATCCAAATCTTTTTTCTAGCTTACTTACTTATTTACTCCTGAATTACCATTATTCGATTTTGAAAGTCTTTAAAAAAAGGGATTTCATCTCAAATTACTTTCTTTTCTTAAAAATATCAACGATAACACACCCTATAATTAGAAAAGTGGCGATTATGTGGAAGTTGCAAGAATGGATTTTATATTATCATTTATGATTGTTAAAAACGCCGTTATTTTTAAGGCAAATTTATTCATATTTATTTAAACTATTGCAATTTAAAATTTTATAATTTTTGAAATAATACATTTTAGGCAAAAAAAAAAACAAATAACCAACATTTTATTTTAAAAATTAATAAAGCTAAGTAAAACAACATCCTTTAAAAAACATTAAATACACGAGAAATTTCTTTGAAAAACTATTCAAAACATTTGAAAGTTCTTAATTTTCTTTTTCCTCCATGTTTAAGGCAAAATTAGAAGCAATCAAATTAAAAACATCCATAATATTATATTATTCTTCAATCCTAAAAACTTTTTCAAATATAATTTTAACGAAAGAAAATAAAAACGGAACAAAAGTCGTTCAAAAAAACTTATCTTGGTAAAACATAATTTTCCAAAATTCCAACCATTTTCAACTCTTTGTCATTCAAAAAACAGTCATAACAAATTGTAAAAATTTCATAATTATAGTATACCATCCATATTCAAATGTAAATATATATATTTATTAAATCTCCATAAATGCAACACTGGTATCGACAAAAAATGTCATTTATTCAAAACAGAAACCTAAAAACTTTAGCAAATATGATGTAAATCAAAGAAAAAAAATCCGAACAAAAACGTCAAGACTTATCTCAGCAAACAAAAAATCTTCGGACATCCATTTTTTATAATATTTTGAAATTCAAAAACACTCATCTGTGTTGCAAAAGTCACATCATTACAGCATACCGAAGCATGCCATGTTGGAAACTGAAAGCATAAATTTCAGCATTATAAAGCTGCTTTTGAAGAAAGACATCATAAAATTACCAAACAAAAACAGGAAGATTTTTGAGACTTTAAATCTTGAATCTCATATTATCTTAGCCCATGTAAACAAAAAAAATACGTCAAAAAAAGACTTATCTGAGCGGAAACAAAATCTTCGGGTATCCATTTTTTATACCATTTAGCCATTCAAAACATTAATATGTGCTGCATTTATTAACCAAAAAATTACAATGTTCAAAGAAAAAATGTAATCGTCATTAATGTAAGTTGTTTTTGAATAAATATGCCATTTTTGATCAAACAGAAAAACAGATAGTTTTTGAAACCTGAAATCTTGAATCACAGATAATTTTAGCCAAAGACAGAAAATTAAAAAAATATATCCAAAAAAACTTATCTAAAAATCAACAGCAGTTGATTCCATCAAAACAGATAAATAATATTCCAATATTCGATGAACAGATCAATGGCACTAGAAACATAAACCAATTTAAATTAATCTTCAATCCATGCTAAACAAATTATATCGCCACTCCGTTTTAGCTAAAAATTACCCACATCAAATAAGTGATGCATCATAAATATTGTTGTAAGTAAGCCAATAGCATGAAGCAGTAAAATGACTTTCCCTCTTTTTTAATGGAAGATCAGCGGCGTGAATTGAATCTTTCCAAAAAAGGGATCCCTGGCAGCATGCCGACCAGGGTTGTCAAAGGGAAAAAAATTATAATTTTTTTTAATTAAAATAGGTTATTTTAGCTTTAAAAATAATTAAAACGAATTAATATAGGTAAAAAAAGGGTAGTTACTATTAAATCATGTTTTAAATTTTTCGGGTGTGAAATGTGTAATCTGAAAAATTAGGTTTACGGGAAATTAGCGGGAAATTCCCGGGAAATTCCAGGGAAATTTCCCAGGAAATTTCCCGATTTTTCTGATTTCCCGGGAATTTAACAACTCTGATGCCGACGTCTTCGAGGGATCCCCTTCCCTGCCTACCCTTCTTCGGGTGACATGGTGTAGAAAGGGATTGCGGCTAAAAGGTCATAAGTATCCCCCCTTTAAACGATTAATCCCTTTCCAAAACTTATCCTGGCTAAGAGCTCGGCTGAAAATAGTAATAAACTTTTTAAAAAAACTTACGAGTAAAATTGCCGCTCAATAGAAAACACGTCACCACCAAAAAACGTCGACAATTTTTGACATTTGAAACACACAATGAATGAGGAAAAAAAAGAATGCAATGGCGGACGAAAAAGGGAATAATTGAACAAAAAAAGTGAAAAAAAAATTAGCATAAAATTTTATTGTCACTTTTTTTTCCAAAGGACCCTTGGCACAATTTCAGATTACAGTCGGTAAACTCAAATTTGATGACTTTTTTCTTTGAAAATGTAATCTGTTTTCATTTTTTTAACATCCATTGAATGATCGGTCATTGTCATTAATTTTGAAATTGATTGAAACAGTTATCATTTCTTGCTTCAGTTTAAGAAACGTCACAAAATTTGGGTTTCTTTCATTTCCATATGAATATTGTATCCTAAATGCTAACGCAAAAAATATTAATCAAATCAAAAAAAGAAAAGGCTTATGTTTTTTTCTTTTTTTTCCATCGCGGAAAAAACATTGACTTTGAACGATTTTTTGAGAAATGAAAGAAAAAATGAACAAAAAAAGCAATGGATTTTTTTTTGATGAAAAAAAGGGAAGAAAATGTCAAATGCAAATTTGAATGACTCATTTATTCTGTATTCAAATTTGCATTTGAATACAGAATAAATTTTTTAAATGGTTTTTTTTCCTTCTTTTTTTGTGTCAATTGATAAAAAAAAGGGGAAAAATCGAAATTGTTTTTTGTAGAGCACTTAATTTGGTGCATCGCTTTCGAATACTGCACAGAAATTAGATAAAAAAAATGAAAGGTGCTTGCGAAATTTTTACCTCAAAACTTTGAAAAAAATTAATTGTTTTTTTTCTAAAAAAATGTTTGAACTTTTTAAAACTACAGTCGAACCTCGATTTTAAGTCCCTCGATTTTACGTTTACCTCCATTTTACGTCCGTCTTCTGCGGTCCCTCCAAAAGGAAATCCCTGTAAATGGACCTCGATTTTACGCCCTTTTTTGACGGTCCCTTGGGAGTCGTAAAATCGAGGTTTGACTGTAACTAAAAGTGCCATTTTTTTTCCTTTTTCTGCCGTCTTTAAAAATTCTGCATTCCTTAGCTTTGAAAATGTCTGTTTTTAGAAGACCAAAAGTCAAAATATTTTTGTAAGCAAAATTTTCAATTTCTTTATGCATTTTGTAATCGCCTGATCAGAGAAAGAAATACAGCTGTCTTTTTTTTCTAAATTTTGTTAACATATTTCAAAACGAAAAGACTACTGCCTTAAAAAATTGAGATAAAATTTAGCAAAGAGAGTGTCAAAAGATATTTCATAGCCATATGTCTGAAGATAAAAAAAATGACAAAAAATATTATAAAAACCGTCTGTTTAAAGAATAAGCTTTTTTTACAGTAAATTCATGAAAATAAGTTTCTCGTTGTTTCACGTTCGACTATTAGCAAAATTTCTTTTTAAATCTACTTAGTATTGTTTATAATTTAAAACAGTTTCTTTAAAGAATAAGCTGTGAGTTATAAAATATTTATTTTTAGTATGTCCACAATTGACAATTCATTTTCTACAAAACCGATTGAATTTTTGGGTTCTATATCTCAAACTCGAAGTAAAAATCAGTATTCTCATTTAAAGTTGAATGACAATTACCAAATTACACAACCAAAAGTTTTCAAAAAAGATAAAAATTTGCATTCATGGAAAACTTATCCACCTTTAAATGGCTCACAAACAATATTTAACAATGGTTATTCAAAAGAATCCATATGGAAACCAGATTCAAAAACTTCATCAGATAAACTTTTATTTCGTTAGTACAGTTTTTGCATTCCTTATAAAAATTACTTTTATATTTATAGATGTCTCGCCCTGTGACACATCATATGCTGTTGTATGTGTTAGTGATAGAAAAATTCTGGATGAAACACTTGATAAACCATCAGCGCTTTTCATTCAAGTAAGAAAAAATGAGCAAAAAATTATATATATATATATATATATATTTCAAATTTCTCATTTTATAGAATTCATTTGAATTTCCAAGGCAACAAAATGATAAAGCATCAAAGCCTGCAATCTCAAAATATAAAGCTTCCCAAAAACTTTTTAATCAAAATGGTTTGTTTATTTCCGTTTGCCACATTTTATAAAATTATTTGTTTTTTAGAACGGCATCATGTTCTAATTAATCCACAGCAGCAAATTTTGGCAAATCTTGCATCAAAAAATCCAAAGGATTTTTTCAAAGAATGGAATTCTATTATTACTGATAAGCAACTCAAAGAACTTCCTTGTGTAGCTTGGACAAAATATAAAGAAAGTAGCATTAATCGGTATGGATAAATTTTTGAAAATAAAAAGATTTTTAAATTTACACGCAAATATTATAAAATCATACTGTAAAAAAAAGTTGGAAAAATACGATTTTTTAGTATCAAACGTTGCAGTAAAACTTTTTAAAGATACGGTAGTTTTTATTTAGTACAGATTAAAACTGTTGCTATATAAAAATTACGGTATCTATTTTTCGAAAATTAAATATCAAAATCTAGAGATTATCAGCGATTTAAAAAATGATATTTTTTCAGATATTCGAATGTTCCCTGCATTGATAATAACCTTGTTCTTCTTCCTGGTGTACCATTCTTTAATGGCAATTACATCAAAAATTCTGATGAACAAAAGATTTTTATTGCTGGACAGGGTCCAACAGTCGAATCAACTGAAGATTTTTGGCGGGTTATTTTGCAAGAAAAAATTAATGTCATCGTTATGTTATGCTTACCATCTGAAGAATCATTTGATAAAATTTCTGGTCAAACAATTTCAAAGGAAAAAAGTTTTATTTATTGGCCGACCAATACAAAATTTCATTTTGATGGATTTGAAGTTGAAGCTACAAATGTTAAAGAAGAATTATTAAACAATGGAAAAGAAACTGTTGTTATTAGTAAGCTTTGCGTTATTGATAGGTATGTTTAAAAAAAGATCCAATGCAATATAACACCTTTTTTACCGAATGACTCCTCTAATAACCCCCTTTAAAAATAGAAAATTCTGTAAATTCAATTTACTCTTTTTTAGTAAACAGAATCAACTTATTCGAAAAGTTTTCCATGTACAACATAAGAGTTGGAAGGATTTGTCGATTCCCGAAACAACAAAAGCAACCATGTTTATTATGAAAAAATTCGTTAATCCTGAAATTGAAAAGAATCGCCCTGTTTTTGTACATTGTTCGGCAGGGTTTGTTATATTCCATATTTTTGCAATAATTTAAGTATTTCATTTCAGAATTGGACGAACTGGTTCGTTTATCGCTGCATATTATTTTTTTGATCTTTTTAAAAATAATAAATTAATATCAATTGAAAAGGTATGTTTGCTAATTTTTTGGTCCAAAAAATCTTTTGCCCCTTTGTCTTTTGCTGACCGCTCTAACAGCGTTAAAAACAAAATGCTTTTTTTTCTCGTAAATAGCAAAGTTTGCAAGTTTAAAACAACTTTTTACCAAACTATAACAGTCATTAAAAAGTCAAAATTTTTGTTTCTTTTCTCATTGATTTTTATTAAAGCAACTTTTTCGTGCCCTTTTTGCAATTTATAGTATCCTAATTTGATGAAAAACTTTTATAGGCTGTTAAAAGTTTGAGAAAAATGCGTGGATCTGCAATTCAAGTACCAGAACAGCTGGTTTATGCTGAAATGATTATGCTTGAACTAATCAAAGATGATGATTTCGCAAAAGAAAATGAGAAAATGAATCAATTAGCTGTAATTGAAAAGAATTTGAATAAAGTTCTTACTCAACTCAAAAGGCGTGCAGCACGAAAAGCAGAACATGATTAAAACCTGTTATAACCAGCCACTTAAAATATGTCATAAACTTTAAATCATTTTAATCTTTGAATAATTTTTGTAAACATTTCACAGCAATTAACTTTAATCAATTTCATTTAACTATATGATTTTTTTGTCTTTATTATCATTCATTGTTTTGTCATGAGTTTATTCTCTTTGCTCTGAAGCCAATCCTTGAATTCTATAAAAATAGATTATTTTAGCATTTGTGCCTTTCCCCCTTACTTTTATACTTTGAACAAAGTTAAAATTTAATGCTTTGCACCCTCTTCGTATATTTTAGCTCCCTTAAAGTTTGCATTAATTGCAGATTTTTTTCTATTATAATTTTTTAGCTCTCGACAAAAAAGTTTATTTTGTACTATTATGTGTTTTCTTTAAAGTATCGAAAAATAAAAATTTTGTAACACAATTTTACCGTATTTTTGCAAATCAAAAACAATCATGTTTTGAACAAAAATCACATATTTGTTCCTTTTTTTATGATGATACATTTTTGCAAAAAATTTGTATTTTAAACAAAAATGTAATATATTAATTTTTTTCGAACAAAAAAAAACGATTCTTTGATCAAATATTTTACTTTACAAAAAAAAGCGTGTGAAAAAAAAGAGAAAAAATGTTGTTTTTATGAAAGAACGATTGCTGCATCTGCTTTTCAAATATCAAATGCTCTGAAAGAAAATGAAAAGGTTATATTTTTTGAAGACAAAAATATTTATAAACGAAAATGTCTCTTTTTTCTTTCTCCTATTTGGTTGCCTTAATTGTTGACATTTAAAAAAAAAAAGAAATACAAAGTTTAACTGAGTGTTGAAAAAAGTCTTGATTAAAAGAGAATGCAGTTTGAACTTTGTCGTTTACTTTTACTTTTTTTGAAATTTAAAAAAAACTAAGCAAGTCGTTCAAATTATTTTGTTGTCCCAAAAACTAAAAATGGCCAAGTTCTCATAAATAATCAAAAAATGCACACATTAAAATAACCAAAGTTTTGATTTAATTACCTTTGGAAATTTGTGGCTGATGAATTTCTTCATGTTTTGAAATTTTAAACAATTATTTTCCAAAAAATTATATCAAACAAATCCGTCGCATGAAATATTAAATTACTCTAAATCATTTTGCTTCTGAAAGGTTCATGTGGATTTTACATTTATTAGACAGTTTGGATTCCGTGAAAGATTGAGCAGAAAAAAAGTTTACGTTAGTATTGATGTGTTACTTTTTTCCTTTTCAACGCTTCAATCATTTGCACTTTTAAATTCTTTTGTTTATTATTTTTTGTTTCATACTTTTTTCAAAGGGGCCTATTAATGCTAACATAAATTTTTTAATATTTTAAAATCCATAAAAAATGATATTCTAACCATTTTTTGTGGCGATCATTTTATTAAAAATTGGTAGAAATGATAGTTGATAAAATTCTTTTATATTGCAGCAAATTCTTTATTGATGTCATTTGACTGTATTTATTTTGTTTGTGGCTTTTGCAGACGAATATTTTTTCATTCCGCTTTTTTCGTTGATGACTTTTTTGTTTCCAAAAGAAAATTGGAAACAACAAAAAAAAACATTTTTTGCTAGGGTGAACAAAAATTTTTTTGTCAACGAACGTTATTGAAATAACATTGGACTATTTTGCAAAAAATAATTTTGTGAAAAAAAGGGACCGTCGCCGATGAATTTATTTAAAAAATAAAAATCTTTTATATCAAAACTCTCTTCGATAATACAAAAACATTAATTAAAAAATGAGTCTAAAATTTACACTATGTTTGTGTAAAAAATCCATGGATACAAAACTTTTTTAATAATACCTTTTTTTATAAATTCTTTTCTGCTTTTACACTGTGTGAAATAATCGAAGGCAAAATAAATTAATTCGAACAAAGAAACACACTGCCTATTTCGTAAGTTTTTTAAAATAACTTAATAAAATACAATGAAAGAAATTAATGCAATCTGTAAAAATTAAAATTCTCCAAAAATTCCATTTATTGAAAAAAAATTTCCAAACTAGCGATGCTACCAATATAACAATTTTAATTATATAGTTGTGTGAAGTGAAAGAGTTTATTTTTTGTTAATTTATTTAAACAAAGCCAAATTTAAAAATGCCAACAATAAAAGTTTCAATGCCAAATAGCACATCAAAAATTGCAAGCTAATACTTTTAACAAAATATTTTCTTAAAAACGAAATCTTTTTCAAGAAGAGGTAAACCATTTTTGATAGTGCAATGGTAGCAGTAGTAAAGTAAACATGTTTGCGGAGCGGTAGTGATGAGTTTCAAAATATCAACAGCTAACGATAGCGCAAAGAAAAGTGGTATCGGGAATAAATTGAACCATAATTGATGCATTTTGCTGGGAATTAAAATGTGTGGGAAAATGCAAAATGCAAAATTTACTGATTTTTCTTTTCTTAAAAAACAGATCTGAGATACAAAAAAAAATATAATAATGTTATAAATCCAAAACACGAACAACAAATAGAAAACTTGCGTCGAATATTACAAAGGTAATTATCAAAATATTGAATCTCAAGGTCTACAGTAGCGTTCAAAAGTTTTGAGACAAAACGTTTTTTCACGATATTTTTTTTTATGCAGAGGAGTTTTGTGAACCCCTACCATGTTTTGAAGCCATATCCATGGCCTATCGAAAAAACACACCCTTAGGCCCTGAGAGTTCTCTCACGAAAATTTTTGAATTTTTAAAAAAAATTTAGTGTTCAAAAGTTTTGAGACAAACTTTTTTGTCTTGAAAAAAATTGTTATTTCAGCTATTTTAATGCCGGACTTTTCCCCGAAAAGCATTTCCCCGAATGCCATTTCACGAAACCATTTCCCCGAAAGACATTTCCCCGAAAGATATTTCCCCGAAATAGGACATTTCCCCGAAATTTAAAACACTAAGTAATAACACTAAGAAACACTGAGGCCTGAGAATGCCTGAGAAACCCTGAGGTACATCGGGGCTGTTAAATTCGGAAATATCATTAATGAAAGTAGTCTTTTCTAGCAGATGGCATGTTTTTTAGTTAATGTCAAATTTCGGGGAAATGTCTTATTTCGGGGATTTGTCTTTCGGGGAAATGTCCTATTTCGAGGAAACGGTTTCGGGGAAATGGCATTTGGGGAAATGCTTTTCGGGGAAAAGTCCGAATACCGCTATTTTTAATATTCAAACAGTTTTTTTACATTTTTTACATCAATATTTAACATATTTGGGGCATTTGAACCCATAAAAATACCGAAAACATCAACTGAAATGACTACGAAATACAGTATTTTTGCCATTTTTGGAGTTTTTGCGGGGCCCGTAAATCGGTGCACCGGCGGTGCGGAGTAGCACCAAACACATTTTTTGATAGTCCTACCCAATGTTATTAAGTATGGCAACTTTCGTATCTCTAAATTAAAAACCTGATTTTTGCCGATTTTTTGAAAGTGCATACTTTTAGACAGTTTTAGGCCGTTTTTATCATTTTTTACAGTGTTTGAGCATTTTTATCCCATATTCAAAAAATCGGCAAAAATTAATTTTATTGCTCTTTTTGAGATTATCTGCTTAAAAGTTTTAAAGTTTTGCAAAGTTTAAAGTTATATTATCAATAAATCCCATCTCATGGATCCATATTTAATTAACAAATATTTTTAACAAATTCTAAAAAAATAATATCGAAATGCAAATTACAAAAAACAAAAAATAACATCACAAAAAAGTTTTTGACAGCCAAAAAAATGAAGCACCCAAGGCGGAAACGGAATCACAACAATAATTAGCATAAAAAATGTTAAGGAAAAAAATCGAAAACCTTTGTAAAATTTTGTTTGCCGTTACACTATTGCTCACCCATTAAATATTGTATATATTAATCAAAGTGTTTAAGCTTATAAAAGTTTTTTTGAAAAATTAATGAAATTGTTTTTAGAAGAAAAAGTAGTGAAAAAATTAAGGCAGCTCAAGGTTAAAAAGTAAAAGTTTTAACTTTTAAATACAGTAATTGGAAAAATTTAGACAATCATGCTGTAATTCATCAAAGCAAAATGTTTTTGGAAAATTAATAATTTGTTGATTATCAGCGTGCATGGAAAGGGGTCCAGATGAAGCAAAATGACTATCCACATGATTGTTTTAAAAATTACTGCAATAGATGTTTTTAAACACACTGCAGAAGAATATACTCAACAAAAACAACCATGAACAGCTTCACAAAAGAAGAAGAAACATGATAATCGTTTAAAAAGATAATTAAATTGTAATTGTAATATACGTGGATTTATTTTTATTGTAAAAAATAAATAAAATACTTTTAAACAAATAACTGTCTAGAAATGACTTTTTTGTAAAAGAATATAGCTATGACTTTTTTTATGATAAACTAATAAATTTATTTTACATTTGCTTTTTAACATTCATTTTTTGAACTTTTTTATTGTTTCAAACAATAATTTAAAACTAGCAACAAACCTAGTAAAAATCAATAAACAAAATATTAACGAATTCTTTGTAATTCTGCAACATACATTGGGCCAAAATTTGATAGAATATATGGAACAACAAGTAAACCTCTTTGAAACTTTTTGCAAATCGAAACAGGCCACTTTGAATTAAACGATTTCGAAGTTGTACAAGTTGCTATTCAATACATTTAATACCAAATTCTTGTTCTGCGATAACATCGGCATTTTCAGCAATCATTTTGCATTGGTAAAAGTGAACACGTTGAACAAACCATTGAACCACCAACTTTAAGTGATCGAAGAGCATTACTGTAATTGATGGAGTTTAAAAAAAAAGATTTGAAAAACTTACACAACCAAAAAATAGAAAAATCATGACGTTTAATAATAATTTTTGATGCTTCTTCTGCGTCAGATGGAATATACGTTTATAATCCACGACGAAGTTGACCTATTCTTGAAAACTTTACATCTGTACATATAAGTTTATCTATAATTGAAGATACTGTAAGAAATAATTTGTTCAGAAAATTCGTTACCAAAAAGTTCGGTCTGTGCAATTAACAGTGATTTTCGGCCGGGTGCACTGCAAATATTCAAAACATTATCACCAGCTTGAAGATCCAAAGCTTGAACAGGAAAAATTGATCCAACATCTAATAACCACCAACCTATAAAAATGTGCAAAAAAAACAACAGAAAAAACAGTTTTTTACTTGAAATATATTTTTTATCTTTTATTATAGCAGGAAAATCTGAAAGCCTCCCTTTTAAAAAACAATATAATCGAAAGGAACGAGGATAAACTAAAAAATTTGCTTTCTTCAGCACTTGAAATCTTTCAACACCAGTAACTCTAAAAAATGTTTATGTAATTAAATAAAAATTTTAAAAACTCACTCAATTGTATTTAATGATTTCTTTTTTGGAGTTACAGGTATATTCAATTTTAGAGGATTATATTAAACTTGATATTTTAACATATTTTTGTTGTAAATTTAATAAACTTTTATTCAGCTAGCTGGTTGTTTAAATTCATAAAGTCCACCCTCCAATCTTGTATCGACATTTTCATAACCCTCAAAACAAAATCGACTTTTATCACTGTGTTCCAAAGCGTTTCAACTTATCCTTTTGATCCTTCTTCTACTTTATTCCCATACTCCAAACATCACCTTCAATATCTCGAAGAGGCTTCTTTAAAACTTTATTCTTCTTTGACTAAATTTTTGTATCAGATAAATCTTTTCCAGCAATAATCCATAATATTTTTGTCCCACTTTTTTAAATATTGCTTTCTTTATGTAATTGCAATATTGTTAAATGAATTTGACGAAATGGTTGAATGCAAAGAATAAATTGAGGTGGTGGCTTTAACATTTTTTCTAAAAAATAAATTATTTTGATTCAATATTGTTAAATAGCATTGACAAATACTTTGCCAATAATAATAGTACTGTAAGATATTTTTATAACAAAACAAATGTAATAATTTCTCATTCAGGATTTAAAGACAGTTTATTTTATTTTTTATGAAACAAATACACATCATTAAAAAATAAATGTTTTAACACTTTTTGAAAATTATTCAAAACTATATTTTCTAATAACTTTATCACGACAAGCAGAAAATAATGAATTATTATTTGTTGAAATATCATACACAGGATCACAATCAGAACCAGCAAATTTAATAGCTGGTGAACCATTTGAAAATAAAGCTTGATCTTCATATGCAGCTACAGTACCATCATTAAAAGCACCAATTAAACCAAAGACACCTTGATGAATAAGACGACACCAACGGCCACGTTGAGTTTTAATTATCATTAAATATTTCCTAAAAAATCATAGATTAAATCTTTTTAATATTTATGGATAAATTACTTTGCTATTAAATCATGAACATTAATCGCTTTTTCATTTCCAACAAATAAATGCATTCCAGAATCAAAACAAATGTCAGTTGAATTTCCAAAAGTATTAAATGCAAATGCAGATTCTGTAGTTCTGATATCATAAACAAAAGCCTTTTCTTTTTCACTTGCAGTTTCAACAAGATGAAGATCTCCATCCGAAAGTGCAAGGGCATTTAAATATCCCAAATGTGGAGACCAATCTTGAATCAATTTTCCATCTCTATAATTCCACTTTTTAAGAGTTTCATCTTTAGAACAAGAAATAACATTTGCTCCTTCTTCAATAATTCCAAGACCATGAATAGCTATAAAATTGTGAATGAAATGTGTTTTTATGGTTGAAAATGAACTACTTACGTAAACCACTCGGGAAGAATCGACATTTATTAACACCCATAACATGCCCTTCAAGAGCCTAAATGAGAACGGTGATTTTTTAAAATCACCGTTCTCATTCAGGTGCAGTTTGCCAAAATCATATTTCTGATGTTCACTTTTACTGTACATTTTTATTTACTGTTGAACAGATATTAAAAAAGTCCAAAACTTTTATTTCCAAAGACGAAAAACATGTACATAAAACATAATTTATTAATAAAGTAAGTATTAATAATAATAAAAACAATAAAAATGAAATATTATTATTATTATGGTCCACAGTTTTCTTTAGGAAAGCGCATTCAGTTTTGATATTGTACAAAGAATCACCCTTTGGATCACTATTACTTCAATTATCCTGTTTCTTTTTAGCATTTTTGGTTGCTGCATCACCATGTATTGATGATTTTGATTGTTGGATTAATTCTTCTCCAATTTGATTAAAAACATTTATTGCAGTAATTTTTATACTTTTTTCAGCAGTTGTAAGTTTTGTTTGTTCTTTTATTTCAGTTGTTTTAAGCTTTAATCGGTGAAGGCGATTTTCTTTAACCACTGCAGCTGCTTGTTCATCATCAGGATATTCACTTTGAATTTTTCTAATGAGCTGTCCCAAACTGCATCGCTTTTCTGAAAAATTAAAAACTATTAAAACATTACAGTTTTCCAAGCTTTTTAATCCGAACTGGTAGTTTCTTTACAAAAATAAATCAAAGAAAGTTAATAAAATGGAATGATTATAATTTTTTAATTACATTGCCGAAAACCAATGCTGGATTTTTTAGCACTGAACGTTTTGCTTTAGGTCAAAAATTTTTAAATATTATCGGTGAAATCATTTGAAAAATTATTGTATATTCTTTTAAAAGTTCTCATATCCTTTTACGTAAAAGACAACAGAAAAACAAGTGCTGTGAAAAAAAATTTAATTAAAGGAGCAGATTTACAGTAACCTTTGTATTGATGAAAAATGACATGCTTCGAAAAAAGACATAACGTTATTGGTTTTAAAAAGGGCATACAAATGTTGTTAACTTTTAAAAAGGTATTTAAATAAATACAACTTTTCCCCAAAAATAAATTTTTCAAAGAACTCAAATCATTGAATTCTACTTTCTGGTCAACAAATATAGTGCAAAATAAAAAAACCAACCTTGATTAACTTCAACTTTTTGCATTTCAACGGAATCTTTTCTTCTTGCAGTATTTGAATCACCTTTGCATGCACATGTCTTTACACGTTTTGGAACTCTTGGTTTTGAATCCTTCTTTTTTGATTCTTCAGTTTCTAAAAAGATTTTTTTAATACCTTTAAGTTATATGTTTTTTAATCAAAAACGCTTACGTGGTATTGAGTGAGCATCTTTCGATGAAAGTTTTTCAAGACGTTTTCCACCACGCATTTGTAATGAATATGAATCATTAGCTGTTGATGGGCTTTCGTAATCTGATGGATAACCATCACTTGACAAATCAGCAATTGATGTAACAACTAAAAATTGTTTTGAAAAAACTAGAACTTCTTTGTATTTTTGGTTTTAATTTTTATTTGGGGCAATTTGCTTTCTTGAAAATAAGAGGGTTAAATTAAGTTTTTCTTTGAAAAATAATGCTGAAATTAACCGAGTTCAAAAAAAGGCAGAAAAATAATATTAGGTTATTAAAAATAAGTTTCACATATCTAAAAAATGCCAAAAATGAGTTTTTCAATAAAGTGCCACAAATGGCATATGAACCGACTACCTGAAGAGTCTGGAAAAACTCAATTTGACCGTTTAAAGACATTTTATCGATAAATTTTGGTCCCTTAAAGTGAGACGTATACGGTAATTCAATATAAACACCAAAAATTTAATATGAGGGCGTATTTTTTTTCATCTCATTTGATTTCCCATTTAATTCTACATCTACATTGTGCAAAATTTAAAAAAAAACCAACCTTGATCACTTCCAACTTTTTTCTTTTTATCCGCATCATTTTTTCTTGAACCATCACTTTCAACCTCTACATCAACTTCATCATTATCAAATGATTGATCTGTAAAAGAAGGATTAAATTGTTGCCACCATAATATTTAAACTAACCACAAACTGCACTAAAATCAGAATTTGATGCTAAAAAAATGAAAAATTTATGTTGAGATATTTAAATTTTTGAAACATACTTGAAAAAGATGAAAATGTTGAAAGAATACTTCCATCAGGATTTGAAATCGTGTCCTGAACGATTCCCTTGCCATTCTTTAATAAATTTCGAACTTCTTTTTCATCTGCTTTGATTTCTTCCAATGTTAAGCCGCGTCCTGCTCCCAACTCTAAAACAGTTTACAATATTTACTATTTAAAGAAAAAGAAAATTTGAAAAGGTTTTTAACAGGATTACTCGAACAATATTTTTTGGAACCTTTTACGTAAGTAAAAAATATCATTGTTCTTGGTTCTTTCGTGGAAAATCTACAGTATGCTATTTTAATGATGTTTCGAAAAAAAGTTATAATACACAATATTGTTGAGTAATCCCATTACAACTCTTTTAAGAAAAAAAAACGTAAAACTTACTTTTCATATAATCATCACGTTCTTGTCGAATTTTTGTTGCTTCAAGATTCTTTGCATTTCCACGTGGTGCTGGACCAACCTCTTAAAAGAAAGATACATTTATAACATTTTTTTTTCAATGTAAGAAAAAACTAACTTGAGTCAGTCGCAGCAATGATATATTCCATTGCAGATTGACGTGCAAGAGCAAGCTGTCTTCTAAAATTTCTTTTACAATATAATAGAAGAGAACATCGTTACATAAGACTTAATAATTTAAAAAATTTTGGACATTGAGGAAAAATGAAATTTCCACAAAAAAATTGCTCCCTTTTTTCTGTTGGAACAAAATTTCATTTTTCTTCAATGTCAAAAATATTTCCAATTATCACGTCTTATATAACACGATTAAAAAAATTCATTTTTTCAATAAAGTATAACTTACGCATCCATTGAATGAGCTTGAAGTTGGACAACCTTTTTTTGAATTACTGGATTTTGTTGTCGACAATTTCTTGGTGGAACTTTTTGAGGTTGTTTTGCAGATTCTGGCATTTTTGATTTTGACCTTACTAAAATAGATTATGTATCAGATTACTGCAAAAAATTATAAACTTACATTCATATGGTGGTGGAGCTGATGATTCTCGTTCAGGAACTAATATTTTTTTATCCGACATGTTTTAATATTCAATATTCAACGTTGAATAAATAAAACAAGTAAATATATTAAATTTTACTGACGATTAAATAAAAGTTGAAAATAGCCAACAAAACTAAAAAATAGAAAGATTTTGTATTAAAATATTTAAGGTTATATGTTTAAAGTAATACTTACTTTCATATGGTGATGGAGAAGATCGTCTTTAATAAAATATGTTTTCTGCCGGATTTGAAGAAGATGAAATTTTAGTTAGTGCAACCAAAAAAAAGTTAAAAAATGTAAATGATTCAACCAAAAAAATATTTCTTAATTTTTCTATTGTAATTTATGCAAATTTCGTTTTTAATTTTTTTCCAACAAATGCATTTTGTCCATTCATTCATTCATTGTGTCTTTCTTTTTCACAAAAACGATGACGTTGATGTTTTTTTCTGATGGTGGCTTTTTTCAAAGAAATGTTGAATTTTTACAAGTATGTTTTTTTCTCTCCCTTTGAATTTATTTATTGCTGTAATATTTAGGATATACAAATCCTGTTGAAGAAAAACATATTCGTTTATTATGGTCTTATGATTTTTTGTTGAAAACTTAATGGTGTTCCTCAAAATAATGTCAAAATGGCGACGGAACCCCAAGGCATTCTTTTTACTTATGTTTATTGTAATGTTTTTTGAAATGATGTAAAAACATTATAATTCAAAAAAGTTATATAAAAAAACAAAAAAGGATCGCCCTTCACTAATGCCATTTATACCACTAATCTAAAAGTTGTTTCATTTCTTTTCCATTGCAAATCATCCTCCTAATGAAGATTCGGAGAGTTTATGTTTTATGAAAGAAGCCAACGATTGTACATTTCCAGATAAGTTTTTTTGACGAATTTTGTTCTGTTTTTTGTTTGTTGGCTAAAATAATATGTGTTTTAAGTTTATAGATCTAAAGAATATCTGTGTTTCTGTTTGGTCATAAATGGTATATGTATTTTTTCGACACCCATGTACTTCTTCAACACCCATTAATACGAAAACTATGGCTTCTGAACATGCAATGTCTTGGTTACTGTAATTTTGTGGACTGCAAAATGAATGGAGTTTTATTTTTTAAATTTTGTTTTACTCTGGTAAGTTTTTTATTCTTTTTTCGGATTCCTTTTTTTGACTGAAATAATATGCGATTAAAGTTTTTAGATTTCATACACTTGCATGTTTCTGTTTTAACATTAATGGCTTTCCATATTAGTTCTTCACAAATGGATTATTCATACAATGGCTTGGATTATGGAATGATTTTTTATGTATGGTATACTGTAATTAAAAAATGTAGTAACGTAAAACGGATTCACCATTTGTTCAGATAAGTTTTTTGGATGACTTTTGTTCCGTTTTTTTTCTTTCGTTAAAATTATATTTGATAAAGTTTTTAGGATTGAAGAATAATATTATGGATGTTTTTAATTTGTTTGCTTTTGATTTTTGCCTTAAACGTTGAAGGAAAAGAAAAGCAAGAACTTTCAAATGTTTCGAATAGTTTTCTAAACAATATTTGTCGCGCATTTAAAGTTTTTCAAAAGATTTTATTTTTTTCCTTGTTTTATTATTTTTTTAAAATAAAATGTTGGTTATTTGTTTTTTGTCTAAAATGTAATATTTCGAAAGAGTTAAAACTTTAATTAAATATCTATTTCTTATGTATGTTGAAAAAGAAGAACCCTATAAACAATGAACAAAAAGTACAAAAAATATGAGTAAGAGAAAAAAAGAAAAGAAATGTTGGAAAGAGACAGAAGAGAAGAGATTTTTATTCATCAATTTTTTTTGTTCAAAAATAAGGTTTGTGATAGAAAAAAAAAAGAGAGAGAGAAAATTTTTGTAGAGAGATGCCTATTTTACGTAACTTCTCGCTTTTGAATTTTTTACGCTTTAAAAATCAGTTAGATTCAGTAACCCTGTTCTCGAAAAAATTTAAGTATTGACAAACGAAAAAGCTTTCGTCAAAAAATGATTTTGAAATGATACGAAAATTCGATGCGCTTTGACAGAAAAAAAGATACTATAAATAATAAAAGAAAATAAATTCCGCCAAAATTTGAACTTTTTGAAGCCTGCCACAAAAGTACGAAAAAATCTTTTGTAAGTAATAGGCAAAAAAAGTGTTAAAACTATTAAGTTTATTTTAAATGTGCGTTTTACGAAAAAAAAGGAAATAATAAATTTGGTGATGATTGATCAGATGAGAGAGATAGAAGTAATGATAGAGATTAAACAGATAAATTTAAGATGAAAGAGAAGTGAGTGATTGTAGACATGAACGGCATATATTAAATTTGAAGAATGATTTAGTATTTAAAATACCTCACCGTTTATTTTAACGTTTTGCACCTTTTGTTGGCTTTTTTGCTTGTTTTTCTTCAGCACCTTTTGCAGCTTTCTTTGCTTCTTTTTCTTTAACAACTTTTAAAATATAATAAAATTTGGATTTAACTTTTGATAAATCTTGACCAGTAAAATTTTCAATCAATTCAATCAAAAGTATATGAAGAAAAAAATATTGTGAACTTTTTTGTACAGCTCTACCACGCATTCGACGGATATTACAAATAGCCTAAAAATGATTAATTCAGGGCAGCAACTGCCTTGGGAAGGTTGAGGAGATCTGCCCCCCTTTGTGCCAAATTTACCGTGAAAAAATTAAATTCATACTAGGACAAATGAGATTTTTTGAAACCCTCCCCAGGAAACCTCCACCCTACCCTTACTTGGCACCATTTTGCGGCACTGGATGTGGGAAAAGGATAGAAATTGCTAAGAAACAATTGATGTTCAATGCCGAATAAACTTACAGATTTGACAGATACAAGATGACTGGCTTTAAATTGAAGGAAACAAATGTAGGCAGAAATGAAGCAACCAGTTCGTCCAATCCTTAAAAGTTATTGAATCAGTTTGTGAGAGATAATAAGGACAGGAAAAAAGAGAGAATTAAACAAACAAACCCAGCGCTACAATGGACAGCAACTGGAGAATTATTTGCAATTGATGGTTCAATAAATTCATTGTAAACATCAATAATTGGTTGAGTTAACTTTGGTACATCAAGATCTGGCCAAGAACGATGATGTATATGAATAATATAGTTCAAAAGTTTACCAGTTTGACTAAAATATAAATATTTTAAGTGAATATATTATTTCCCTTTCCTCGTTTTTATGACTTTTAGAATTCAATCAATTATTTATCAAAATTCAAGTTCAAAAAGAAAATTGAAAGAATTGTCAATTTCAAAAAAGAAAATATTGATGCAGTATTTAATATATATTTAAAGAAAAAGAAAATGAAAAGAATTAATTAACAAAAAAAACTGATGCCGTTTTTTTATTTTTTGATTGTCAAAAATGATTTGTTAAATGTGCATGTAAGTCCTTTTTCTTAAAATTAGGGATAAAATTTTTTTAAAGGATAGCGACTGCTTAAGAATTTCTGTTTCTAAACGCCCTTTGAATTTTTAAAAGTTATTAAACGAAAAAATGTTAACGAAAATCTAAAAAACTACCGTAACCCATTTTTCTGACTCTTTTTGCAAAAAAGGACCGCTTTTTGAATATAAACATTTTTGGGAATAAAATGCTTTTAATTGTCAGAACTAGAATGAAGCAGAAAAATGAATAAAAGATATTCAGAATCATTTAAAGCGTTCTTTATAAGGTTCCAAAAAACCTGTTAATCTTTCTTTGCAATTTTTACGTCTGCGTGAAATAAAAACGAAGAACCTTTTTGTTCAAACGAATTGAAAAATGATATTCTAAGTAAAACCTTATTTTTTTTTATTAAAAAACAACGTTCAAACATTTTTTGCTTTTTTGGGTATTTTTTTGCAAATGTTAATTGTGGGAATTAAATGGAAGGGGATGGTAGGGTTGCGCATAAATTTTTTATTGTATTTTACTTTTATATAAATTTCAGCTTCCAGAATGTTTTTGTGCACATGTTTTGGCCTAAAAGATTGCATTTTAAATGCCAAAAAATAATATAAAAAGAACAAATAAAAAAAAATTAAAACCAACGTTAGGAATCCATAGATTCTGAATCGTATTTTTTTTACTAGTTTTTTTAAAATTTTTTTTATGGTAGTTAGAAAAGTCTTAATTGTATCTTTATTACGTCTTATGATGGTCCACTTTTTGAATATGTTATTCCTTAAATAAAAACACATATGTTAATATCAATTTAAAGTTTCCCAAGTTTTTCCAAAAAACGTTATACAGAAACAAAAAAAGGTTTTCTCGAAAAAACGAAAAATTTATGCGCAACCTTAGGGGATGGAAAAAAGGGAAAGTAATCTTTTTTTTTGAACTTGAATTTTGATAATTTCTTTTAAACAAAAATGTCATTGCTTTTTCCAAAACTTACGTTTCACGAATTTCGAGATGTGAAACAGCAACAGTTTCTCTTTCATTTTTATCAACTGTATAAACGGTTTCAGTTAACTTTTTTAATCGAACTTCAAATTCACCAAGTGAAAGTGGTGTATTGCGTTCAACAGGAAAATATTGAGCACTCTTTTCCTTGATTATAACTTTACCTCCTTCATTTGATTCTTCGAAAGTATTGCAAAGTGCAACAATAACAGAACATTTTTCTTGGAGAATGACCTTCCAGAAATCTTTTACAGATTCCTGAGTTGGGCCCTGCATTGCCAAAAAAATTTTCTTCCCATCTGAATCACCAACGTAATTTCCATGGAAATATCCATTACCACCAACCAAAATCCGTTGAAAATCATTCATTTCAATCGAGCGATAACTAAAAATGTGAATTTTAGATTTTCAACAAAATTTAATTACTGTACAGTCATTTTAAGTAATACTCAAATTTAGCCCAGAATTTCAAAAAGAATTTTTTACTCTATTTTTACATTTCATTTTTCTTTAACCATAGGTGGGAGGGTTTAATTTAATATAAATAAAATTGGGCTTACCGATTTTTTCGAAGGCGATCTGGAAATTTTGCAGCTCGAATTTCTTCTTGTTCAAAGGCAAGAGATGGGAATTTCTGTGGAATTTGGATTTCATTCCATTCCTTTATTAATTCACCACCTCGTTTTGTAGCAATATTATGAATGAATTGATCTTGAGTTGAAATGATTACATGTTGTTTACCTTAATTGTATGTTTATGTTCAAATAAAATATTAAAAACAAATTTATAAAAAAGCATCGAACTAACCTCTAACAGCCATTTTTGTAAAAGTTGTAAACAATATGAGTAAAAATATAAATAAGATCGAAGAAACTTCTGCAACAACTTTTCATTCAAAAAGCCTACAATTCTCATTTTCTCAATTTTTTTATTGTAATTCATTGTGGAAATGAAATGAAATTTTCCCAAGATTTATTCTCAGATGCTTTATAACTATTTTTCCTTATCTAATGCATTACTGTAATTTTGGTTTTTATATCCTTTTTTGGGGTTTATATGCTTTTTTTAGCTTTTGTTTTATTTGCTACAATAATCACTAAAGAATACAAAACAGATCCTTCATGGGTCACTTTTTCTGCCTTTTTTATCTTGTAATTTTGCTAATCAAAATATAAATAATCAAACATTTTAAATATGAAAATAATTTTTTTTGTATTTTTTGGATTACTGTATCTTTAGGGTATTACTGATAAAATGAGTTCTACAGTTTTATTTAAATTTGCATTTGACTTTTGCTTCTTTTTTTCATTCATTCCTTTTTTTCTTCAAAAAATCCATTGTTTTTCAGTTTTGTCCTTCAATTTTCTCAAAAAAAATATGGTCATCAATGATTTTTTGTGGTTGGATGTTTGTTTTAATGAATGACAAACGTATGTTTCTTTTTTTTCTTACTTTTGATTTAATTAAAAATTTTTGTGCTAAAATTTAGGATACAATAATCGTGTAGAAATGAAAGAAAAAGTAATTGATCAATGTATTATGGTTAATCCAAATAATGTCCACATCGCCCTTTTTCATGATTTCAACTAATTTCACGACGGCGTAATTTTTTCTTGTTTGCAAAAGCTTTAATGCAAAATAATTCTGAAAAGTTGAAAACTTTTTTCGAAAAAAAATTTCCAAATTATTTTCTCTGAATTTTGTAAAAATTTTTTTTCGAAAAAAGTTAGCAATTTTACTCCAAAGCTTGTAGAAATTAGAAAGATCTGTGTCGTGACACAGTCATAATTAATGAAAGAATATTGATCTGTTTTGATGGAATCAACTGTTGTAGATTTTCAGATAAGTTTTTCTGAACGTGTTTTTTTCCTTTTCTTTTTTTTGGCTAAAATTATATGTGATTCAAGATTTTAGGTCTTTAAAAACATTCTTGTTCCTGTTTTTGTCATAAATGTTCATTCATAGAAGTAACATTTTATTAATGAAGATTCAATAAATATGGTTTTACTTTTCAATATCAAATGTTTTGGTTTGCTGAAATATTGTAAAACAGATGAGTGAATGACAAAAAACAAAAAATGGATGGGAATCAGGGCTGTGCGAAATGGAGAGTCAATTTTTCTTCTATTTCGCTGACGCGAAACAAAACGAAATGGAAAAAAAGCACGAAATTTTCGCACAGCCCTGATGGGAATGTTTGAAGATTTTGTTTTTCCTCAGATAAGTGTTTTTTTGACGTTTTTATTCCTTATATTAATTTTTGACTAAAATTATATTTGATTAAGTTTTAGGTCTCTGAAATATTTTTGTTTCTGTTTGGCTGTGCAAATAGTGTATTTCTCCAACACTAATTTAAATCTGCATTAATGGATATTCAAAGAAAAATGAAATACTTTGGTTCATTCAAATGCCAAAACATTAAAGTGGTTAAAATATTTATTCAGATAAGTTTTTTTGACGTATTTCCTTTTTTGTTTGTTGAATAAAATTATATTTGATTAAAGTTTTTCGATTTCAAAAATTCAGAATCATTCAATGTACATGCAAAAAACTTCCGAATGAAGAACAGCTTCGGCGAAAAACAGAATTTTCTTTTTCGATAAAAGTGTTCAAAGTTGTTTTTCATGGATAGTAATTTTATTGTAAAAATTAGACATTTACTGATCCACATTTGTGTATTTACAAAGATTAGCAATTCTTATTTTATCTGCGATGTTTCAACACAAACGAAATACAATCGATCACAAATATTTTGATGCTTTTTTTATGGCAGCAACAGAAACAAATATCCGATTTAAAACAAAAAAAAAGAAAATAGTTGAACAACGCTTTTTTTACTAATTTTTTAATAATTAATTTATTTACAGATTAGAATTTTTTATTAATTTTTTATGCGATTTTCTTATCAAACCCAGTTAAAAAAATATCCATATAATTAAAGTTATATAATTGTATTCCAGTAATCTTCATTAATGTAAAAAAAGCTGTTTTTGAATAAATATGCCGTTTTTGATAAAACAGAAAAACAGACAGTTTTTAAAACCTAAAATTTTTAATCACAGATAATTTTAGCCAAAAAAGGTGTTACAAAAAAAGCTCTGAAGCAAGTGTATTTGAAAAAAGAATAATTGGCAATTAAATTCGGTATCTCGAAAAATTATATATTTTCTTTTGAGGGTGGAAAGAAAAGCAAACGGGGCAAAAAGCACCAAAATTGTGTCTTTTGTTTTTATTCGTTTTTTTTATATACGGCAGCGGCAGCAGAAAAAGTTGCTTGCGATCTGTCGACGGAAATGAAATGACCGATCTGCTTTTTTTTGAAAGGCCGTTTTGTACACTTTTGCTAAAAAAATATATTAATTAGAAATATTATACATGAGATTTTTGAAAAATTTTTTTGAGTACTGTATCTTTGGGGTATAACAGAATAAATGAATCATTTAAATTTGCATTTGACATTTGCTTCTTTTTTTTCATCAAAAAAATCCATTGCTTTTTTGTCCATTTTTTCTTTCATTTCTCAAAAAATCGTTCAAAGTCAATGTTTTTTCCGCGATGGAAAAAAAAGAAAAAAACATAAGCCTTTTCTTTTTTTGATTTGATTAATATTTTTTGCGTTAGCATTTAGGATACAATATTCATATGGAAATGAAAGAAACCCAAATTTTGTGACGTTTCTTAAACTGAAGCAAGAAATGATAACTGTTTCAATCAATTTCAAAATTAATGACAATGACCGATCATTCAATGGATGTTAAAAAAATGAAAACAGATTACATTTTCAAAGAAAAAAGTCATCAAATTTGAGTTTACCGACTGTAATCTGAAATTGTGCCAGGGATCCTTTGGAAAAAAAAGTGACAATAAAATTTTATGCTAATTTTTTTTTCACTTTTTTTGTTCAATTATTCCCTTTTTCATTCGCCATTGCATTCTTTTTTTTCTACATTCATTGTGTGTTTCAAATGTCAAAAATTGTCGACGTTTTTTGGTGGTGACGTGTTTTCTATTGAGCGGCAATTTTAGTCGTAAGTTTTTTTTTTAAAAGTTTATTACTATTTTCACCCAAGCTCGTTGCCTAGATTAAGTTTTAGAAAGGGATTTATCGTTTAAGGGGGGATAGTTGTGACCTTTTTGCCGAATTCCCTTTCCCCACCATGTCACCCGAAGAAGGGTAGGCAGGGAAAGGGGATCCCTCGCAGACGTCGGATTACTGCCAGAGATCCCTTTTATGAAAATCTCAATGCCCGCCCCCCCCCCATCAAAAAGAGGGAGGGGGGGAGTCATTTCGTTGCTCCTTGCTATTGGCTTGCTTACAACAATATTTATGATGCATCACTAATTCGTTGTGGGCACTTTTTAGCTAAAATGGATTGACAAATTCGTTTAGTTAGCATGGATTGAAGATTAATTTAAATTGGTTTATGTTTCTAGTGCCATTGATCTGTTCATCGAATATTGGAATAATATTTATCTGTTTTGATGGAGATAACTGTTGGAGATTTTCAGATAAGTTTTTTTGGATGTATTTTTTTCATTTTCTGTCTTTGGCTAAAATTATCTGTGATTTCAAGATTTTAGGTTTCAAAAACTATCTGTTTTTCTGTTTGATCAAAAATGGTATTTTTATTAAAAAACAGCTTTTTTACATTAATGAAGATTATATTTTTTCTTTAAACATTGGAATGCTTTGGTTTACTGTAATATAACTGCAGCAAAGATGATTGTTTTTGAATAGCTAAATACTATTATAAATGGATGTTTGAAAATTTTGTTTTTGCTGAGATAAGTCTTTTTTGACGTTTGTGTTCGGATTTCTTTTCTTTGATTTATTATATATTTGCTAAAGTTTTTAGGTTTCATAAAAAAAATGTTTCTGTTTTGAATAAATGACATTTTTTGTCGACACCAGTGTTGCATTTATGGAGATTTTATAAATATATATATTTACATTTGAATATGGATGGTATACTTTAATTATGAAATTTTTACAATTTGTTATGACTGTTTTTTGAATGACAAAGAGTTGAAAATGGTTGGAATTTTGGAAAATTATGTTTTACCAAGATAAGTTTTTTGGACGACTTTTGTTCCGTTTTTTTTTCTTTCGTTAAAATTATATTTGAAAAAGTTTTTAGGATTAAAGAATAATATTATGGATGTTTTTAATTTAATTGATTAAACATGGAAGAAAAAGGAAATCATGTTTCGAATAGTTTTCTAAAAGAAAATTTGTCGTTTATTTAAAGTTTGCCTTGTTTTATCATTTTTTTAAAATAAAATGTTGGTTATTTGTTTTTTGTCTAAAATGTAATATTTCGAAAGTTTTAAAACTTTTATTAAATATCTATTTCCTTTGTATATTAAAAAAGAAGAACCCCATAAACAATGAATAAAAAGTACAAAAATATGACTGAGAGAAGATTAAAAAGGTTGATAAGAGTGAGAAAAGAAGAGATTGTGAAGAAACAAAAATAAAGTTCGCTATGAGTGAGAAGAGAAGCAAAACGGTTTTCAGAAAAGTTTACTGTTTCACAATTACGGAAATTTAAGTTTTAGAATACAAAAATCTTGTTAACTTTTATTTCTCCGAAAAATAGAGCTTTTGACGCCAATATTAAAAAATATTATGCTGGATTTTTTTTGCTTTCGACATTTTTGAGCTTTTTTTCGACTTTGAGAAAAAGAAAATAATTAAAAATGGTACTGTAACGTATATTTTTGCAAAAAAAATTTTCAACATATTGTGAGAAAAAATAATAGATAAATAATCAACATTTTCAGAGACGACAAGAGAGAGAGATGAGAGGTTAAATATATGAGATGAAAGATGAGAGATAATAGATATGAGATGAAAAATTAAAGATATGAGGTGAAAGATGATAGATGACAGATGAGAAAACTGAAAATTTTTATATTAGATATGGAAAGTGTCATAGTAAAATTTTACCATCAAAGTTTTTACCCTTTTAGTTTAAACTTTTAAACCTTTTCCTGCTTTTTTTTGTTGTTTTCCTTTTGTTTCTTTTCCTTTTGTTTCTTTTACAGTTTTTGCTGCTTCTTTTGATTGAATAACTTCAATTAATTTAACAAATTTTGCTTTAGTTGTTTTTAAATCTTTACCAGTAGAAGCTTCAATCATTTCAAGGAGAAGAACATGAACAAACATGTATTGTGTAGCCTTTTGAACAGCTCTGCCACGCATTTTTCGAATAGTTAAAATGGACTAAAATGGATTAAACATAGAAAACTACATCTTTTTAAGTTAGAATTAAGTTCATTATTTGAGGCAGAAAAAACTTACTGATTCAACAGATACAAGTTGACTTTTTCTGAATTGGTAAAAACAATAATATGCAGCAATAAAGCAGCCTGTTCTTCCAATACTTAAAAGTTATTGAATCAGTTTGTGAGAGATAAAAAGGATAGGAAAAAAGAGTAAATTTAACAAACCCAGCACTGCAATGGACAGCAACTGGAGAATTTTTTGCAACTGATGGATCAACATATTCATTATAAATATCCAATATTGGCTGTGTTAATTGTGGTACACCAAGATCTGGCCAAGATTGGTGTTGTATATGAAAAACAGATTGAATTACTTTACCAGATTGTCTAGAATGTTTTATTATTAAATACAACTCCCCTTTTTTGTTAATGATTTTTAGATTCCAATCTTATATTTATCAAAGTTCAAGTTCAAAGAGAAAAGCAAATGGAAAGAATTTTGTATTTCAAAAAAATGTTTATGCAGTTTTAAGTTTTTATCAACATCAAATATTTTATTTTCAATCAATCAGCTGATTTTCAACAAAATGTAAGTCTTTATTAAAATTTGGGATAAGAAAATTCTTTTTCCTCTGCGCTTGTTGTAAGCATACTTTTCGATCAATGAAAAACGGAAAGCTACCGTAACCTCGTTTATTTCTGCTATTTTTTTTTAGTCTTAATAGGAAAAGTTTGAGGCCATTAGAAATACTAATTCAGTCAAACGAATATGTGCAGTCTTTCTTTTTATTAAATTCTATTAAGCTTAACTGGCATCAAAAAAAGTTTTGTCAAATTTATTCACAGACAATAACCAAATAAATTTTCTCCAGACAAATTTTTAGTCGAGTCAAAATGGTATTCATGAGCAGTGCTCGCAGCAAATGGACAAATGTGAGCATTGCAATAGACTCATATTCATTCCAATGAACAAAAATTTTTTTTAATTTTTTTGTCAAATATTAATCAGGAATGTCTAAAAACTATTTTAGAACCATTTTTATACTTTTAAACTCATTTTTAGAGATGTTCATTGCAATGGATATAGTGTTCATTTAAATGGACACATTGTTCATTCCAATGGATACGGTGTCCATTCCAATGAACACTATATCCATTGCAATGAACACCTCATTCATTGGAATGAATAACGTGTTCATTTGAATGAATCATCCTTAAAAATGTTTATTAATGATAATAAATCACTTGTTTTTATCTTTTTTTTGCCATGAAAAGTCATTTTTAACTAATTCATGGTAAAAATAAATTTTCTGACCTTTTTTTGCTTTTTTTTTCAATTTTCCTTGTTTATTTTTACAAATTTGCACGTTTGTTTTCGACATTTTAATTTTTATCATCAAAGTAGAATAATCACAATGATTACAGCCAAAAAACATATAGCATTTCGTGTCATAGTTCGATCGATTTTCATCGAAATAAGACTAATTTATGGTAAAATTTTTTTTTGCCACAAATTAGTTAAAAATGACTATCCATGGCAAAAAAAGATAAAAAAAAAGTGATTTATTATCATTAATAAACATTTTTAAGGATGATTCATTCAAATGAACACGTTATTCATTCCAATGAATGAGGTGTTCATTGCAATGGATATAGTGTTCATTGGAATGAACACCGTATCCATTGGAATGAACAATGTGTTCATTTGAATGAACACTATATCCATTGCAATGAACATCTCTAAAAATGAGTTTAAAAGTATAAAAATGGTTCTAAAATAGTTTTTAGACATTCCTGATTAATATTTGACAAAAAAATTAAAAAAAATTTTTGTTCATTGGAATGAATATGAGTCCATTGCAATGCTCACATTTGTCCATTTGCTGCGAGCACTGTTCATGAGGTTCGCAGTTTTTAATTATCCATAAATCCCTGCTTTATCTAAATGTTACACAGCGCTTTTTTAAAATTCTTTACTACGGTTGTCAAAAACAAATAGTGAAACAACCAGCTGTTTTCAAAAAAAAAAACGAAATTTTGCGTTAACTGCTTTCTGAAATTTCGGTGTGGGAGCTGAATGGCTATGTAAAATAGAGGAAGGAAAGGAAGATACAAAGGCAAATCAATATTTTAAGAACTTGAACTTTATCTTTGACAAATTTCTTATAGTTACCATTGGGGAAATTAATAGTATGCCCCAAAAACTTACGTGTCAACAATTTCAAGACGAGTTTTTGTAATAACTTCTTGAATTCTTTTTTCTTTTGTGAAATAAATACGATTTATAGCGCTTTTGAAATTAACCTGGAAATCTCCAAAATTAATTGGAGTTGCAGCATCAACAGGCCAGTAACAGGAAGACTTTTCTTTGATAACTTCTTCTCCATCTTCAATAGCTGCTTCATATACTTCACAAAGCATTACAATAACATCGCATTGTTCTTGAAGTATTACTTTCCAAAAATCTTTCATTGATCCATGTGTTGGTCCTTGAGTGGCAACGAATAATTTCTTGCCATCAGAATCTTTTATAGCATTTCCATGGAAATACCCAACACCAGCTACTTTAATACGATTCATATCATTACATTCAATAGATTTATATCTAAAAAATCAAGTTTTAGACATATTTTAGCCAATTACTTGTATATTAACATAATTCAATTACAAAATTTTTATATACTTCAACAGAGTTGTGTTAGAACCTGTTTATCCAAAAATTATACAAATGTCAAAGCCTTTA
Source organism: Panagrolaimus sp. PS1159 (assembly GCA_963922195.1). Taxonomy (NCBI): domain Eukaryota; kingdom Metazoa; phylum Nematoda; class Chromadorea; order Rhabditida; family Panagrolaimidae; genus Panagrolaimus; species Panagrolaimus sp. PS1159. Next base: position 3,536,525 of record CAWUHW010000004.1, read on the forward strand.
AAGCAATGACATTTTTTACAGTATACAATAGAAGAAATTATTATTATTAGGACAATTTTTCCATACCTATTTTTTCGAGGTGCAGATGGTTGTTTTGCTGCTTTTGTTTCTTCATCATCAAAAGCTTTTGATGGATATGTTTCAGGTTTTGCGAGCTTTTTATTCCATTCAGCTTTTATAACTTCAGGTGTTTTTTCACGAAGTGAATGCAAGAATTGTTCTTGTGTTGAAATGAGGACATTATGATTTGCTTAATTAAAGATTTAAAAATAAATATTAAAAAAGAATGAACCAACCTTTGTGCGCCATTTGTACCAAAATCAGAGATGTAAAATGATTTATGTAATAATGAAAATGCAACCTTCAATTTGAGAAACGTGTATGAACGAAGTTCAATCAGACAAAAAGCTTACAAATCCCTTATTCTCAATTATTTCATTGTAATTTATTTTGAAAATGAAATGAGATTTTCCCAAACTTTATTCTCAACAGGTTTATAACCGTTTTTCTTATCTGTTGCATTACTGTAATTGCGCATTTTGGGGCCGTTTTGTTTTCTCAGTTATTATTTTTCGACTTCAAATCCTTTAAAATGAATAACATTGCATTTTAAATTAATGTAGACTATATTTCAATTAAATCTACTTTGAAATGTTAGGAACATAATTTAGATGCTGATATATATTAATCAGTAAATTTTATTAGTGGTGTTTTTTCGTCTCTTTATTGATTATATTTTTTGTTAACATGCCCGTCTATTTCGGATCTTCTTTTTATTAAAAAAATTTTCATGATTACTGGAAGATCCATTTAAAAACAATTTTCAAAATTTGAATATTTAACATTTTTAGTGCATTTTCTCCCACACTTTTTCATCTTTCATTCGCTTTAATTTTCTTCCATGAAATTTTGGAACAAAGTTTTTTCAGATTTGTTGATTTCAAACAACAACCTTTTTGAAAAAAAGAATTACAAAGCTATGGATGATGCAGATACACTACAAGACGTCTTCAAAACTTGTTAAATTTTATAAAGAATTATAATGTTAAATCTGCCGAAGAAATCCGAATTGTTCAGATGATATTGTTGATGTATTATTTAATAAAATTTTAAAGAAGATATTTTAGTTTTGGAACAAATTTTTTAGATAATTACAAATCTCTCACATGCAAATTCAAAGCTGATTCATGAATATTTTGTGCAAAATGAGTCCATTTTTAAACAATAAATAGTAAAAAATTTGAATTGTGTTTTTACCATAATGCAAAAGTTTATCTATAAGGTTGTTCCATAAGTTTTGGCCGCGCTTTCAACAGCTGGCATTTTCGACTGTGTTTACCAAAAAATCTGAAATTTGGCATGAAGGTGGCCCAATATGTTATATAAAAGGTGTGATATTGGTTTTTGTGATATCTGGAATTTTCATGGAATTCTGAGGAATTTTCGTGTCGGGACCCGGATTTTTGGAAACTTTTATGAATTATGGTCTGGGAAAAATAGAAAACGCAAGTTTCTGGAGTGAATATCGTTTGTATGGATAGCCAAGATGTAGATCTAACAGATTTTTGAGGATTTGGAATTTTCTGGAATTTTCTGGAATTTTCAGGGATTTTCAAATTCGACGTGTCGAAAATCAAACAAATTTCATTCTTTTGGAAGAATTCTTGTCCCAAAATTCATATAAGACAGGTTGCCATAAAACGAGAATCATGTTTGTAGAATTTTCATGGAATTTTCAGGAATTTTAGTGGTATTTCCTGGAATTTTCAGGCGTTTTTCACTTAAATCTAGTTGAAAATAATGAGCTAAACGTAAGAATACCATTTTCCAGATAGGTTACAACAGAAAAAAATTTATTTGAGGATTTTTGTGGAATTTTGAGGAATTTTTGTGGAATTTTTATGGAATTTTCAGGGATTTTTTGTAGTTTTTTTACAGTTTTTCGACAATATTAGGTTCTTAGAATATCGTTAATGCCTCATGATGCTTTGTACGGAATTTTGATGGAATTGAGGGGAATTTTATAAAATTTTATGGAATTTTTGTCCATTCTTTGAATGTTTCTCACCGTTTTTTGCGAAAACTGAATTCGTAAAGCATGAGAAATGCTTTTTAAAGCACAATGTTTACTTTTGACATAATAGTCACCGATAAAGCGTGTTAAAGCTTGCTAAGAAATTCAAACAAACAGTTTATATTTTGAACGGCAATACTTTTATTAAAAATGGTTTTAATACAAATGAATAAAAAAATCACTTTTCAAAGACGAGTTTTTTACAATTTTTTATTTCAGAAACTTTTTTAAAAGAAAGTTATTTATAAAGACATCAATCAACAGAAAAATAATCGCCTTTGGCAGCAATTGTCTTTTCCCAACGTTCAGGAAGTCTCGTAAATTCTCTTACCCAAAATCCTGAAGGACGGCTATTAATCCATTCGGCAATACCGTTTTTGAGTTGATCTTCAGTTTCAAAAAATTTATCATTTAAGAAATTTTGAAGTGAAAGAAATGCCTGGAAATCTGTTGGCGCCAAATCAGGTGCGTAAGGAGGATGGGGCAATACTTCATAATTAAGGTCTCGAAGTTTGTTCTTGGTGATGACAGCGGTATGGGGACGGGCGTTGTCATGGAGAAATATAACTCGTTGACGATGTGGTCTTTTTTCAACCATTGCAGCTTGCAAACGTTCGAGTTGTTTACAATAATATTTGGCAGTAATGGTTTGATTTGGTGGAAGGATTTCCCAATGAATAACTCCTAAAAATAAAGCTTTTTTTGTGCAAAGTAACACATACTACGCACCTTCCGTATCCCAGAAGAGAGATAACATGCGTTTCTTGGGATGAAGATCACGCTTGGGAATCGGTGCAGCTGAAGACCCTTCAAGTACCCATTGTCCCTTCCTGACAACATTCTCGTAGAGACACCATTTTTCATCACCAGTGACGATTTGATCAAGAGGAAGATCACCTTCTCTATGGCGGTTTAAAAGAGATGCAGCAATTTGCATTCTATTCATCATATTAAAAACGGTAAGCTTATGCGGGACCCACTTGCCCATTTTGTAAACCTGTAAATAACGCCTTGGGGAACTATTTAGCTTTTTTGTGTTTTTCTTACCATCCCAATTTCATGTAAATGTCGATTTACGGTGGCAATTCCATGTCCTAAGCGATCGGCAAGCATACGAACTGTGGCATTAGGGTCATCATCAATTGCTTCTCGTAGTGCATTATTATCAAAAACGACTGGATGGCCAACCCGCTTCTTATCTTCCAAATCTGTTACACCTTTTTCACCATTTTTAAAACAATTAATCCATCTTCGACATGTTCTGTGAGAAATAGCACCTTTTCCATAAATTTCACAAATTTGCTTTGCCATTTGTTTGCCCGTAATTTCTGAATTTTGATGAAACATTAAAAGCATTGCATGACGAAAATGGGTTTTTGTTGATGGTGCATTCGGATCAAGAGAAACAGCCTTGCTAACTTTGCCATTACTTCTGTTTGATGAATTTGGATTCAGAAGTTTTTGACTAGTTTTGAATTGCATAACTTCTGGTTTTGTAGCTTTTGGAGTACGCCCTCGAGGGAATTCAAAATAATCCTAAACAATAAATACTACAGGCTAGAAAGATGGTAGGAATAACTTACCGTAGATGGACGCCCAACAATTTCCAAATTTAAATCCTTTGAAATTTCTCCACTTTCACAAGATGCAATGTGCAAAGAAAGCGTCGAACCTGCATGTTTCAATTTACTGCTTTCATCTGATCGTTTTCGAAAATTTTCTTCATAATTATCAAAATCATTTTTTAGTTTTGCCAGCTCATTATCACGAAAAGTACTGAACTTTTGATTACGGAAAGAGTTATCATTTTCATAAAAGCTGTCATAACATTTATAACGAACACGTTGATGAAATTCATCTGATGGAAGATCATAAATTTTTCTATTGGTTAAATTAACATTCTTAAAATTTTCGCCAGGGAGTAATAACTTGTAACTTTTATCACAGCGCTTAACACTTAACATTTCGAACACACAAAATTATTTTAAAAAATATTTATAGACATTGATTGTAAAAAATTTTTTATCCTGCTTTTATATCCTATAGCTGTAAAAACCAGAATATTCTTGAACACTCGTGTTCCGATCACAGATCAAAAAATTCAAACTTTCAAAAACCAAACACCGGACAAAAAAATTCAAAGAAAAAAGTTTTACGGCATTTCAGTCTTTGATATTTCGACACTTTTTGCGAAAAAAAAATGTCCGCAGTACATTTAAAAAAAAGAGAACTTTAAATGCTTATGTAGCCTACATTTGCAACAAAATAAAAGAATAATAAAAATCATCATTACTTTTTCAGCAAAATGCGTCCAGCAAACTTGTGCTTACAGACGACAAAAAAAGTTAAGGCAAACAAATATGCAAAAATTAACAAAAATTTAAGAAAATTCCATAAAAATTCCACCAAAATTCCTAGTTTTGTCAAAATTTCGTTTTAACATTAAATAACCATTTTCTGTGTTTCATGAATCTTGTTTTGTAAAAAACAGTAAAAGAATGGACAAAAATTCCATAAAATTTTATAAAATTCCCCTCAATTCCATCAAAATTCCGTACAAAGCATCATGAGGCATTAACGATATTCTAAGAACCTAATATTGTCGAAAAACTGTAAAAAAACTACAAAAAATCCCTGAAAATTCCATAAAAATTCCACAAAAATTCCTCAAAATTCCACAAAAATCCTCAAATAAATTTTTTTCTGTTGTAACCTATCTGGAAAATGGTATTCTTACGTTTAGCTCATTATTTTCAACTAGATTTAAGTGAAAAACGCCTGAAAATTCCAGGAAATACCACTAAAATTCCTGAAAATTCCATGAAAATTCTACAAACATGATTCTCGTTTTATGGCAACCTGTCTTATATGAATTTTGGGACAAGAATTCTTCCAAAAGAATGAAATTTGTTTGATTTTCGACACGTCGAATTTGAAAATCCCTGAAAATTCCAGAAAATTCCAGAAAATTCCAAATCCTCAAAAATCTGTTAGATCTACATCTTGGCTATCCATACAAACGATATTCACTCCAGAAACTTGCGTTTTCTATTTTTCCCAGACCATAATTCATAAAAGTTTCCAAAAATCCGGGTCCCGACACGAAAATTCCTCAGAATTCCATGAAAATTCCAGATATCACAAAAACCAATATCACACCTTTTATATAACATATTGGGCCACCTTCATGCCAAATTTCAGATTTTTTGGTAAACACAGTCGAAAATGCCAGCTGTTGAAAGCGCGGCCAAAACTTATGGAACAACCTTATATCATGAAAATTTTTTTACATTTAAAAAATATACAAAATAAAATTACGAGGCATTTTTCGTTATTTTTTGTCGGCATCACATAATGTTGTGTCTTTTTCCACGGAATTTTTTACTCCTTAAAATATTGCTATTTTGATTTTCTTTCTGACTGATAATTTCGCAAAACATTGATGAGTGTGTTTTATGAACTCTAACTTTTTCTGTGATAACCTGTTTCTAGTGTTTAACAAAAATTTCACTATTTTTTGTTTGTAATAATTTTTAACGGATTTTTTTACTTTTTAAAAATGATTTATACGTATGATACGTTTTTGCTCTATTTTTTGGTTTCTCAAAAAATCTTTATTTAATAAACATGAAATTTCTTTGTCTCAAAAATAAACCATTAACTTGTAAAAACAAATCAAACAAAATATTCAAAATAAAAACACAATTGACAAAAGATTAATTTGCCATTATTAAAAACAAAAAAAAATTTGTTTTTAATCAAATCCAAGTTTTTGGCGACTGAAGTCCATGTACGATAATGAAAGCATAATAATAAAATTATTCTAAAAAATTTTCAATCAATAAATATGACACAAGAATTTTATTCCAATTTATTGTCGAGAAACTTTTTGCTACTAGTATACTGTAATGTTGCAAGATTACTGAATTTGTCTGTTCAAATTTAATGAACTGTTTTTTTTCAAACTTTGGTTTATAAACCCAAGATTTATTGTAATTAATTAGGGAAAAACAAATATTTGTAAACGCAAAAAGCAAATATTCTTTTGCAAAAAAGCAAGAATTTAAATAACAATTATTATTGGAATTGAAAAAGCTGATCATTTGTTGAATCTTGCAAACGACGCATTCGAACAAGATTTGGTAATCGTACACCTAAAAATTTATTACATAAAAAGATAAAAATTTATTTAAAAACAATACAAACCTAGTCGCCTTTTATCCATTCCATGATGGCTTAAACTGTCTTGTAATCGAAGAAGATGTGGTAAACGAAGTCCCATTCCACGTTTGTTATTATTATTATTTGCAAGAAGTGGAAAATCATATCTCGATGGATTTAATAATGCAGCTGTAATAAATCCAGGTAATATTAATATTACTGTAAATAATAATAAAATATTAAATCTCATATTTATCATCTGTTCTTTTTTTGGTACCTAAAAAATTTAAAATTTAATAAAAGCAAATAAGTAATAAAAAATTGTTTACTTAAATACTGAAAAAAAATATTTAAAATTTAAAAGTGACGAGAAAATGGAGGCATTGTAAAAGAGGGGCTTTTGAAAAGGAGAAAAAAGGATTAAAGTCGAAAAAAATAAATAAAGTATCTAATTTTGGGTAAAAATTTTACAAGGTGGCTAAAAACGGAAACAAGACAATAGTACTTTGCAGGGGGTATTAATCCCATTTATTCTTTCAAAGATAAAAGATAACATTGATGGCAAAAAGAGAGAGTGAGATAAAAAGGGGATTAGAATTCTATGACGTCGAATGATTACGGTAATTCAAATTTTTTAACAAATTTTTAGCTTAAATTAGTGCCGTAAATATAAATAAGATATAAAAAGAAAATGTCAACAATAGTTCATCTTTTTTCTTTATTTAAATTTGAGCATAAAGGAATATACTTTTTGATACAAAAAGGAGATCATGGTTTAGCTGTATCGATGATGTCCATTTGTTGAAAGAAAAAATTGATTGGAATTTACGGCTGTTTGCCGAGATTTGTCACCAAATCACGAACGTTGCTCTTGCTGAAAGCGAAGCAAAAGCATCCTTTTTTATTGTAAACATCTTTGTTTTTGTTATCTTTTCTTTCTATCGTTTTTGTGTATAAAAGCTATGGATCGTTTAAATGTTTTATAATCGTTTTCATGCTTTGACGTGAACAAGCCAGCCCCGGCCGGGAGCTAATAAAGAATTTTATCTTAACCTTTTCTTAACTACAGAAAGGTTTTGACACTGTTTTATAACATGTTAAAATTTTGAGATTTTCTTAAACTTAAAAACCTTTATTACTAAACATCGATGAATAACTCAAAAACTTTATTTTTGTTTTCAATGCTTTCAGAAAAGTAATAAACAAAAACTACAAAAAAATCTAGTATAAAAAAAACTAATTACTTTTTTAAAAAAAAGCTCAAACGATGTGATTTTCTAAAAAAGCTTTAATAAGGAACAACAAATAACGACTCTTAAATTCATCCAAATTAGAAAAGTGATGGCAAGAAAAAATTTTTTGCAAAAGGAAAAACCAAATTTATAAATGACGAGAGAATGTAGGAAAGATGATCCGAATGGAATCGGCCTTTCACAAAGGATTTAACTATTGCTTTTATTTCAGGTAATATCTTTTGTTTTAAGGATTAGGGAAAAAAGGAACGGAAGCAATATCAAAAAAATATCATTCAACAAAAAATAAAAAAGAGTGGGAAAAGCAGCAAGCATTAAAAATTTCAAAGAAAGTTCATGAATATTAAATTTTTTAGATTTTTCATGCAAAAACCCAATCACTCTTTAACCGGACTTTTTTTTCAGTTAAAATGTATGAGACAAGTGATGTCTGAGTTTAAACTTGAAAGTGGTAAATGAATAACTTAAAAATAGCCGCCTCTTTTTGAAATTTAAAAAAAAGAAACGTTTATTTTATTGCATAAAGAATTGGATATCCCTCAAAAACGTTTTCAAGGAAAGCCCCCCCCCCTATTCAATTGCAAAAATCCTTTTTGTTGTTGTTAGACACGGATAAAAGGAAAAAGAATAAATTTGCCCACTTCTTTCTTTTGTTACTTTTAACACGAAGAAAAGGTGTGAATTTATTTTTTTCAACGTCATATCAATTGTAACAGATTTAACAGATATAAAAAAAGGAACCCGAAAAATTGTTTTTCAAGGAACAGTTTTTTTCCATTAAAAAATATAAACAAGCTCGAGAATCGCATTTTTTACCAACAAAAGTTTCCGTTTTTTCAATGAAACCCAAATAAATTAGAATTAAAGCATAAAATTGGTTCCCATAAAAAAATTTCCGTTTAACTTTAGTCGAGGAAGTTTGAAAAATGAGTAAAGGTTATTTTTCCATGAAATTCGTGGTATGAATTATGGTCCAATAATTGCCAATGTATTTAAAAATTTTGACTTCCCGAAAAACGGAGTCACAAAGAAAATGCCATTTTTCGGCCGATTAAAAACGGGCTTTTTAGCTCAAAGTTTACTCTCAAAAGAATGAATTAAAAGAATGCTCAAGGCTCATTGAATTTTTGAGTAATGAAAAAAAACAAAGCTATTATTTAACATTATTATTATTTTCTTTTACTGTAAAATGCTAAAACCGGAACAATAGAATTAATTTTGTATCCTATTTTTACATTTTTAGCGGTTTTCGCATTTAAAAATAAGCAAAAAAATATACAAATTTTGATGCCTTAAATGACAAATTAATATATTCGTTTTCTTAGAGGTTCATTCATCAAAAAATGTCACAGATATAAAAAATAAAAAAAAAGGTTTGGCTACATTAATGAAAAAAAAACAAGCAGGAAATAGACAAAGCGAAGTTTGTTCCGTTTTAATATCTATTAAGCTCATTTCAAAGAAGCAAAAAATGCTGTTTTTGGTATTAATTAGGTCTTAATGTATTTCTCAAATTATACTTATAGCCCAATTTAGTTTTATAATCAATATGTTGTTGATTATAAAAAATGATTATTGTAACGAAAAAAAAGTGGGCCATTAAATTTTTGGTTGTTACACTAACACTTGTTAGTTGACAATATGATAGTGTATTTCTAAAGTTATAATTATAGCAGAATAAGATCTAATGGCACTGCTCAAATTGTGTAAAAATAGTTATTATGTGCGTATTATTGTAATAAAATATCTGTATAAATTATACATTTCACGTTTTTTGAATAGCATATTTATTTTGACTGTTTTCCTGTATAAATTTTTCTGTATTATTTTTTTCAGAAGTGATAATTTGCGTAGAATATTTCCTAATTTTTCCTGAATTCTACGCAAATTAGCACTTCTAAAAAAACATAACAGAAAAAAATACAGGAAAAAAGTCAAAGTAAATATGCAAAACAAAAAATGTGAAATATAAAATTTATACAGATTTTTTATCACAATAATACGCACAAAATAAATATTTTTACACAATTAGAGCAGTGCAGATCTAATGAAGCAATTTATATCTTTGTAAAAACTACGTAAAAAATTATGTGCAAATAAACTTAATGCCAAAAAATCTTTGACCTTTTTTTATAAAAGTATAAAAAAAGAGATAACTCCCAGTGCCAAAAGTTGACATTTCAAATTTTATGCTAAAAATGAAAAATGTTATTTAAAGAATAACCAAAAAAAGAGAGAAAAAAAGAAATGTCAAAGATGACCTTTTTGTGACATAAAAATTTTTAAATTTCATTATCATTTGTGAGAAAACAACTTTTTTCGTTTGCAAAAATTGTGTTTTATACATTAATTATTTTAATAAAATTCCGTACACTGTTAAATGTTTAGTACAAAAAAAAACTTAACAAAGCCAGTAATTGATATTTATCTATATTTATCAATTTTCAATCACTTAATATAGATCTTTATAATTTAATTTTACCAAAATATCATTGATTTACATTTTTTGTGTCATTTTTATATAAACTTGTGAACAGCGCCGTACCCAGGGGGGACATTCGGGGCACGTGCCCCCCCCCCGAAATTCATGAATTCCCTTTAATGTTTTGCCGCTTCGTGTTGGCTGCGGCAAAAAATCAAAGGGGCGCCCCCCCCCCCCCCAAAATGGTGGTGCCCCCCCCCTGAAAAAAATTCTTGGGTACGGCACTGCTTGTGAACAAAAAAAGCGATTTGACATTTCTTTTACATTTTTAAATTCTTTTGTTTTCATTTAAAAAACATAAAAAATAAAATAATAGTGCGTTATTCGATTTTTTTCTGCAAACATTGCAAAGCTTTGCGTCTCTTTTTAAAAAAACTATAAACTTTTTGGGTTCCAGTAAAGCGGGTACGCGGGTAAACAAAATATAAAACATTGCAGTATACACACAAACTTTATGGCACCCGCGACATATTACCTGCGTTTTACTGTTTCATTTTGAATGTTTTGTAAAAAATATTTTATAAATTAAATATTTTTAAAACTACCAAAAGAAATTTAACTAAAGACCAGAAAGCAATTTATCATAAATTATTTATGAAAAGAAAAATCGGTACAATATTCGCCAATAAAAATTATTAGTTCAACAAATTCGTTTATTAATGATAAAAAAGCTTTTGTAATTTGACAAAGCCTTTTATAGTCATTTTTTTTCTTCGTGTCGCTTATCAAAGAAAAAAGGCGTACGCAACAGTAAAAGCAAAAGTAACGAAAAAAGACTGAAAAAAGATTAAGAAATGTAAAAAATGTGTAAAGAATTAACGTTATTTTTGCAAAACGGTTAAATTTCTATTTTTAATATTTTATTTAAATAAATGACATATTTTTTCTTTTGATCAGAGTTTATTGTAAAAATTATGAAAAATTTGACGGAAGGTATTTTGAGAAATTTTTTATATTTAGTAATGAATAATCGTGCATGAAAATTTTAGAAAAAGTAAAAGTCGAAAACGTAACTAGAAAGCTCAAATTATCGTATTTTATTGACAGCATATTTGTAAATATTAATTTTTTTCTATGTTTGCCTTTAATAAATCATAAACTTTATCAAAAAATTAATTACGATTCAGTAAAAAAAAGGTATTTTTTATTTCAAAAATAATTGCATCCGAATGTTAGCAATCATCGATTTTTTGTTTTAATAACAGATCATTTTTTATTATTTGAAGACGTAACATATTTTTGTCTGTCTTTTTTAAAAACACATACAATTTTAACCAAAAAAGGTTTTAGTTTTACCCTGTATATTCATATTCTCATATTTTTCACAAAAATATTTTAGCGAAAATAATTCATATTTCTGATAACTTCAGCTGCATAAGCTTAAAAAAATAATAAAATTATGGTGAATCCTATCAATAAACACAGGGGGGTCAATGAAATAAAATATGAAATTTATTCAAAACAATTATTATTTTTGATACTTTTTTTACTGTATGGCGTTAAACATTTTTTAACGCATTTTTTGATACTTACCTTTTTTGCACATTTTCTTAATTTTTTGTATACGAATATAATTATTTTTGATGGATAGAATTCTCTTTTATTGCCGAATTTTAATTTTTTTTATAAAATTTGACAAATTCTACATACATTATAAAAGTTGGCAGAAGAAACAAAATTTTCAAAGCCAATTTATAATGCAGTAACTGAAAGTTATAACGTAATCAAAGACAACATAATTAAAGGTTTGTCCCATGATGCTCTTCAGTCGGAGAAACAGATATTATGAAGAATATATCCCCACAACCAGTCGCTCATCTTTTCCCCATCCCAAAAAATATTAATTAATAAAGATTTTATTATAAAAACATCAGACAAAAAAATGGTTAACATGACATGGTTATATAAAAAAGAAAAACAAAAGAGTTAAAAAAGATTAAATTAGACAGCCCAGTAACGGCTAAGAAGTCCATTGAGATAAGCTTCACGACGAGCAGGAATCCAATAAAGATAAGCAATGTAGAGAAGACTAACAAAGAACCAAAGGCAAATCCAGAACATATTATTATGAGATTCTTTTTTCCATTCAGAAGCAGTATATTCTTTCTTAACCTGAAACATATTTTTTTTAAAAAGCAGATGTGGCACCAGCTGTAGTATCATCAAAAATGTGGGCGTCCAACATGTTGTCGATGCCCAGGTTTTTTGCTGCTGCAAAAGCTGTAAGTTATAAGATACCCACCATGTAATGTAGAAAGATTTCACGAGCAACAAGACTAAGAAGAAAGATAACAGAATAAATGATTACAAAGCCAATAGCAAGAGTATTTGAGACGCCTCGATCACCAGTTGCAACATATTCTTTTGCACAATCCCGAAGACCTTTATATTTGGGTGACCATTGAGCATAAGCTTCATTCATAGCTGGTGTAATGACAGCTTTTGCAGCAACAATGTAAGTATCATTATATCTTTCATAAACAACATTATCAAGATTAGTTTCATTGAACATTGATTCATTACGACGTTGATACCATGCTTCCAATTGAGAAACATCATCAAAAGCCTAAAAAAAGAAGGCAAATAAGCTATAGATACTCGAAGAACACAACAACTTACTCTTGCCCAATGCTTGTATGGCATCCATGCCTTTTCTTCTTCAGCTGCATACCATGTTTGATTCATAGGATTCCAAGGAGTATCAGTTCGATTGCAATTTTCAAGAATGCCATATCGATCAGGATAATCCAATAAAGGCCAAAGCAAAAGAAGACCAACACCAAGAAGGAAAAGAGGATGCAAAAGACTAACCAAGTTATACTTCATAGCAGCTTTCTTCTAAAAAGTTGAAAAAGTGTTAGAAAAACTTGAAAAGTTAGTAGAAACAATAAAAACTCTTACCTTTTGAACATCATCATAAGCTTCAGTATCAGGAAAATATTGCGTTTCCTTCATAATGATATAGCGACGAGTACGAGTCATGGTGTAGCAAGAATCTAAAAAAGATATGAAGTAAAAAATGAAGAAAAAAAATAAAAATAGACAAGCAAAAAAGGGAAGAGAGAAAAAATGCGTGTTGATTCAAAGAGAGCAAATTTGTAAAATGGCGTTTTCGAAATATTTCTTCGAACGTTGAAAAAATAGAGCTGAAGATCGTGCCAAGACTCCATGAGAAGCCTTGGCAATCAAGCAAAGCAACAAAAAATTTTTGGCGCGAAACGATTTTTTTTCTTTGGCAAAGCTTTTTTTGCCGCAATTTTTAAATCGAATTTTTTTATCTCGATGTTTGTGTTTGAGCTGTTAAAAAAGACATATTATGTTTAAAACATTGAGTTTTATCATCGTATTCAAGCCCAGACATATAAAAACACGAAGATAAAGGTTTACAATCACGAAAAAAAAAATTTAAAAGTACAACAGCAAGAAAAAACTGAACACATAAGACTAAAGTGAATAAAAAGTGTAAAGAAAGATGCTTTTATAAACGCTAAATTTGCTGTATTTCGATATCGTTGAATCAAAAAAAGGGACGGCGGTTCATTTTTTGCGATCTTTAAAAGCCAAAAATAGCAAATATGTTTCCTGCAACTGCTCAATGATTAAAGCAAAAACAAAATTTTGGTGCAAAAAAAGAAAGTGGTCAAAAAGTGAATCATAGTGATTAATAGTCTGCCGTTGCTGCTGTTGCAGGCTTGAAAGAAATAAAATCTAGGAAAAAGAAGAAAGCAACAACAACAAAAACGCGGACAAAAATAAAAGCGGTAAAAAGATACACGTCTACAAGGGATAAAAATGAAATATATATAAAATTGTAATGTAAAAAAGCTTGAATCATCAATAAACTGTTGTTGCTGCTTTTTGATGTTGTTAACGTTTTTATTGAGAGAGATTTTATCAAACCTTCATCACAAAATTGAATGTTGAAAATACCAAAAAATTTTGTCCATGAAGATTTTAATCAAGGAAAATTATTGTTCAAAAAAAGGGAGAGAGAGTTCAAAAGACAACAAATATGAACCGAAGAAAATGAGAGAGAGTTAAAAATGAAAAGCAAACCTTATCCGTTCAAACATTTTTGTGCGCGAATAAAAATTTTTTTGCAACAACAAAAAAATGCCGACACACATTTTTGCGTTTGCTTCATCAACAAAAATGTTTGCAAACCACACAAAGTTCGACAAAGCTGAACAATAGAAATAAAGAAAGTGTCAAACAAAAAAAATCTTCGACAAATTTTTTTCACGCGTTCTCCCACTTTTTTTGCCATCAAAATTTTTATATGCAAATTTTTCTTCAGTTAATTTCAACAACAACCATATCAAAAATATATCCTTTTTTGTACTGTATCTTTGACTTTCTTTTATCCTTTCTTTCTCTGATTTGTTTGTATCTTTTGTTGGTTTTTAAAGTCTAACTTGAAATAACTATTTTTAAAAGACTTTTAGCAAATATAAAAAAAGTTGGTTAAAATTTATCGGAAGAGAGATATACCGTTCATTTGTGTTATGGAGTACTGACACATTTTTCACACAAAAAGTGACGACTTTAACACATCAAAAAAAATGTATAATAAAAATAGTAATAAAGAAAAGTACAAGAATTCAATCTTTAACTTCTTTTATTTCGTAGTCATTGTTTGAGTTTTTGTTTATAAACTTACATATTTAAATCGTGAAAATGCGTTTTTAAATAATGTTTTAAAGTCGTCAGTGAATTTTATTTGTATAAAGTTTTTGTGGGTTGGCTGGAATTTCCCTGAAAAAAGAACATGTTTAGTTTAGTTTTGGAATTCTTTGGTTTTTTGTTTAAAAGTTCCAAGTTGCAAAATTTTTAGGTTTAGAAGTTTTAGTTTTTAAACATTCGGCTTTTCAATTTTTAGCCATTTTTGCACAATTAAAGGAGGACTCATGAACTTTTTTTCTGGACAAACATGAAAATCAGGCATTTATTGGAGCGGTTTTTGATGCTTTTCACGATAAAACCGCTCCAATGAATGCTTGATTTTCAGGTTTGTCCAAAAGAAAAGATTTATTAGCGCTTCAACTCTTCCTTTAAATTTGATCCGTTAATGGTTTTTTCACCCCCTCGGATTAAACGATGTCGTCAATAGATAGATAAATAGATAGAGGATACACATCAATGATCCATCCCTGAACTCGGATTACCTCTTTTTTTGAAAGTAATATGTTTTTTTCCATCAACAAAAAGCTTTTCTCTCTCTTTCTTTTTACTTATTTTTCGAAAACTTTTTTGTTTTTATTTTTATTTATTCGAAATTAGTTTACATTAAAGCAGGGTAACTTTTTTGTTGTCTGTTAATGACACCATTTATTTTTCTTATGTTTTTTTCCTGTAAAAACTTTGATCGAAAAAAAAAATTAAATCAAACAAAAATCCTTTTATTTACTTCAACCATTTTATTTCTTTCTTGTACAAAATTTTTTTATTGTTATACTTTTTCGTTGTTGAAAATGTTTAAATTTTTGTTAACATTTTTTTATTATAACTTTCAAGAATCCGGAAAAAGGGATCACTTTTAACAAAAAAAATCGGGTTCTTTAAAAGGAAATTCCAGTTTTTTTTCCGCAAAAATAGTCTCATATTTTTTAACTGATTTTTGACTTGCTTTTTTTTATTGTTGAATGAAATTGAACGGAAATATGATCCGGGTCATGACCAACTTTTTCCAATAATAATTTGGTGTTGTAATTTTGATTGACAGAAATGTTGCATAACAATGAGTTTTTTTTGGGAAAATCATTGTTTTTGTAAAGTTGTTACTTTTTAGGTTGTTGAGCGAGAGTAAACTCGAATTTATTTTTTCATGTTAAATTTTAGTATTATCTTTTATAAAAAACAATGAAAAACTTTCGATTAGAATAAAATTTGATTTACATTTTTTAGTTTTTAAAACTGCACTTATTTTTAATGATAGTAAACGCGATTTTCGGATTTCTATTTTTTCTATTACTCTCCCTCCGATAGTAACTTCGCTTTTCATTTATCGTTGGAAATTCACACATTTTGGGATACGGTACTTTTGGCTTACAGTGTCGCTATTCATACTAATTAAACTCAAGATTTGATTTCTAAGTAATCTGTGCTAATGAAAATCCCTCAATTTTTAATAAGAAAAATTTTTTTTCTCCATTTCCTATTTTCTCCTTTGGTTGTTCATCAATAATTATTTTTGTTTGTTACTTAATTACAATTTTCTTTTATTACATTAATGATTAATTTTGTCTTATTTTTTTGACCAACGAAGTGAAAGTAATTTTTTTCGATCTTTTAATTATGCAATATTTTTGATTCTTTTGGTCATTCTCTTTTTTTTCTTTTTATATAAACAAAGGATGCTCATTTGTGGAAAAAACATATCCAAAATCTGGTTTTTAACGAAGTTATAAATCCATTTTTATTCAATGATCAAAACAAAGAGATGAAAGGATAAAAGAATCTTGTTAACGCAAAAATCACGTAATCCATTTTATTTTCAATATTCACTTTTTGGAAATCGTTAATTAGTGTTAACTTCTTGTTTTTTCTCTGGCAAAAATCTCATTTTAAGATTCTCTGGTTTTTGCAAATTATTTGATTTTGCTCATTTTCGATATCCCCAGAAATCGACATTTTCTTTGTTATTTTTTTCTTTGTCGTTTCCATTTTTTGAGACATGTTAAAATTAAATAGAAAAGTTCAAGTTGTTTCAACTCAACTTTGTCTCAGTTACATTGTTGTCAACCTTTCATTTCTTCATAAAATATTTTTTATAATTTTCAAAAATCGGATATTTGTGAAACTCATTTCCAATTTTTTGAAAAATAAAAATGCAAATTTTACTGTGCTTATTTTTGATGATAGTAAACGTGATTTTTAAATTTCAAATTTTTTTATTGCTCTCCCTTCGATAGTAACTTCACTTTTCATTTATCGTTCGAATTTGTTACTATCATGAACTTTTTTGTTACGTTTTAGGAATAAATAAATAGGATACCAATCAATCTTTTTTGTGATGTTTGAAAAGATCAAAAAGCTTAATCTTCTCCATTTTAATGATAATTTTTAATTTTTTTAAATGGCCGGAAATTTTTTCATTTATCGTTTGATATCAAAGGATTGGTTACTATTTGAAATCATTCATTTTTGTCAAGTTTTTTCTTATGTTTCATTCATACACTTTTTTTCTGTATGCATTTGTTGTTATTGTCTCTCTATTTTTATCCTTTTGTTACAACAAAATATTCATAATACACGAAAAACCCTCAAGCAAACAAAGACTCAGAAACATGAAAAAAAATAGAAAGCTTAAAAATTTTCCAACCGCCACAAAGAAAATGTAACATTTGCTTATCTTCACGTTTTTTTTTAGGAAATGTAATTATTTGCACGCTAATTTCGATTTTGAACGAAATTAGCTTTCAATCAACAAACATTTTATTTTTTGAATAAAAAGTTTATATAAATGTTGATAAATGTTCTACTTTTTATAATGTACATCTCTCTTTTTTGAAAAAACATGCAAACTTTTTTCATTTATCGCATCTTTTCCCGGAGGCAATGTCAATGATACTTGTCTTTTTTTTCTGTTTCTTTTTTTTTTCTGATTGCGCAATAAATACTTATTTTTTGGCTGTTATAAATTTTCTGGTGACAGATACTTTTTTGAACAGTTGTCTCATGATAATCGATTTTTGTCATTTACTTAAGTGATTTTTATTTTAAGGAACATTGACGTTCATAATTTTTATAAAATTCGATTTTCTTAGAAGGAAATGAAATTTTTTAAATCTCCGTTTTTTCATTTCTACCGTAACCTTTTTCAATTTTTTGTTGTTGATTATCTTTTTTTCTAGTGACTAATTTTATGACTAATATGAGTAACTTTTTGTTTTCATTTTTGCCAACAATTTGATATGGTTAACCTTTATCAACTGTGAACTTTTCAATTTTTGAGATAAAGTGACGAATTGTTTCGCTTGTAAAAATTATTGTTTGAAAAATCTTTTTTGAAGGTTTACAACTTTCTTTGTCCTTCGAAAAAAATTTTTTCATAAATTTTTTTGGCATTTTTACTCATATCAAAACAACTTTTTTAAAACAACGATTAATCATTGAATGAAATTTTTCGAATCTCCGTTTTTTCATTTCTACCGCAACCTTTTTGCAAATAAGGAAATTTTCTCTTTTTTTGAAAGTGAAAATGATTATTGATACTTTTCAAATGTTTTGTAAGACATGTTTTATTTACTTTTTGTTTTGACGTTTTATTACACCTTTCTTAAACCCATACAATATACCTTTAGATACCGGAATAAATATTTATCTGATCAAAAGAAAATTCTGTTTTTCTTGAACAAATAATTTCAGTTTTTTCTTTAACGGTTCTGTTTTTCTTTTCCATTTTTTTATACGCGTTTTTATTGAAAAAAATTCCATCAATAACAAAACTTCTAATTTTGTACATTCTTTACTCTCTTTTCTTTTCTCGTTCTTCCTGCTTTTGTTTTTGATTTAACCATTTTTTTAAAAAGTTGTCAATCTTCCAAAAAAGGAAAGAAAAATTACTGCCCATTTTTGAATCATTAAATTTATATGTTATTTTTTTCGCGAATATATTTTTTTCCCTTTTGGTCACTTGATTTTCGGATTTTAAATAATAAAAAAGCTTGATTTTTTTTATATTTATTTGACCATTCAAAAGATTATAAAAAAAGTTGTTTATGTTGTTGTTTCAGATTCCCCCTTTCTGAGTTTATCCCTCTCTCAAAAATTTAAACAAACCAAACCAAAATCAAACAAAATTATTTTATTTCCAAATGTTTATTATTTTTTCCAAATGTCGTTAAATGCTGATATATCTGGTAATGAATTACCTGATTGATCAATTCACAAATCGATTTCAATCAACTTTTTTGAAGCAGCAAAAAATTAATAATAATAATAATGTTGGTAAAAATCAAGAGGTTTGTATTTTTTAATAGTATTGTTTATTGTGAATTCTACTTTGTTTGTGTTGTTATTTGCTTTTCAATAAAAACAAAACCTTGAATTATTATGTTTTTTAGGAAAACATTAAATTATCAACAAGAAGCGAAAAAAGACAACCAAAAAATGCCACATTTTTTATTTTGTCGGAGATGACAAATTTTTGGAGCCAATTTTGGGCAAAAACCTTGTAAGTTTTAATTTTTTCTTTTATTTCGCCCGATTATTTTAAACCCCAAAAACTCAATCGTATAAAATTTATAAACTACAAAAAATAACCAGTTTTGGTTACTGTAGTTTTTTGTTAAATTGTATTTTCTGATAAAATTGAATTTTTCACGTAAAGAACTTGTACAAATTATTATTGCTATTATTATTATTTTTGTCTTATTGTTTTATTTTGAGGATTTTGCAATTGTTTACATTTTGACTAATCTTTTTTCCACCTTCCTTCATTTTTCCCGTGAGAAATAAACTTTCTTTTACGTGCTTTTTTGTTTCTTTTTGCACTTAAAAAATCTTTTTTTTTAATATGTCGCCAGCTAATCTACTACTGATTGTGTGTTTTTATTAAAGTTCAATTTTTCTTTAAAGCAAAAAATGACAGCATTAATAAATCTGTTTCTTCTTGTTTTCGACTTTTTTATTACTTTGAATAAATTTTTTTCTTCTTTAAATAACTTCGAAATAATTGTTTCTTATCAATTAATTGAAACTTTTAAATTATTCTACAAATAAAATTGTACATAGTTTACTCAAATTTTAAAGACTAATGTGTTAAATTTTGCGAATAATTTTAAACTTTTTTTAAAAAATTAAATTTTGATATGCAAACAAAAGTTTTTTTTGTCGTCTTTTTACACCACCCTTGGTCTTTTTTTATTATTCTTGACTTTTTTTGAGTGGGGAAAAACAAAACAAAAAACTTTTTTTATTTACGTCACTTTTGTAAATTTTTTTTGATCAAATGGGTAAAAACTGATCAGCAGAAAAATGTTTTTTAGAAAACTCATTTTTTTCGTTATTTCTCGAGAAAAACACAAATGAGCGAAAAAAAAGATTGTTTAAACAAAAACAATTTTTGAAAGAAGCAACAATAATTTATTTTGAAAGCGATCGCAAAAAAAAGTAAAAGGACAACAAGCTTTAAGTTTTTAGCTTTTATTTCAACATAGAATTACAGTATCTTCTTTATTTGAAGTTGTCAAAAGAGCTAACCAAGAATAGATTTTTTTCAGTATCAATGATACATTCCATTCCCACCAATAATTACCACGTGGTGGAAGTAATAATGGGTCATTTTAAAAAAAAATTCCGTTTAAAAGTGATTCCTTTGATCGTTTTGAAAACTAGACTAGGGGGCGACAAAAAAAGATGTAGGAGGTGGTGAAAAAATGAGTGAAGAATGCAATTCTTTGCAACAATTTGCTACGATTGAAAAAAATGAAACAATCTCAATTACAATAATTGCAAAAGATCAAAAAAATGTAAATAAAAGCGTAAAAAGGGCGTAATATAAATTTTTTGTTTATTCAAAAACTTTAAAATCATACATACTTTTAAAATATTTGAAATATTTTTTTCAGTCAATACAAAAGAAACGGAGGTGAAAACAAAAGATTTTAGTTATTAAGTTTTGTAGATTTGATTATTCTCTTCAAAAAATAAATCTCTTGTTTATTTTGATTTTTTTCTTTAGCATCACACCATAGAAGTTCATTTGAACATTTTTTGCTAATAAAAAAATATTATATTTCATCCAGGAAAAATGATTTGTTTTGTTTTGTTTTATAAATTACTGTAATCTTTGTCCATTTTGTTAATCCCAACCTTGAACTTTTTGTGGCATTTTTGTTCGAAGAATTCATTGACAAACCGTTTCATTTTTCATGCAGCTCTTTTTTTAAATATCAGATTACAGTAATCTTCCATTGTTTAACGAGTCTGTCTATACAAAATGCGTCCATTATTTGTAATTGTTTTTTAAGAGGTAACCAGATTACAATTTTAATAACCACGTTTTTCTCCCTCATTTTTTTGTGTTCGACGCAAATCATCATTTAATCCCATTTTGATCCCTTTTTTTGATGTCCCTTAAACAACAACAAGGAATAAAAATATTAAAAGAGATTTGCACTTTTTTCCTTTATTTATTTTTTTATCTTTTACTACCTTATTGTTTATATTAACCCTCTTTATTTTTTGGTTGGTCATTGTTGTAATCGAGGGTTCGAAATTTGTCCATTTTTCACGGAATTAAGAAAAACTCATTTGTTTTTGGTCATTTTTTATTTTTCTTAATGACTCACGAATGTTAACAAAAAATGGATAATCTTTTTGTTTTTTCTTTCCTTTATCGACGATAAGAAAAAAAGAAGGTGTTCGGATGTCCGTAGGATATTTGACCACAAAAAAATAAAAAATTATTTCTCGTTTTATACATTTAATTTTGTGTTTTAAATTTTTGTAAGCATTTGATTAATTTAAAGTCTTTGTTTTCACACATTAGCTGTAAATTATTTAAATTCTCACAGTTATTCAACATTTTTGTCGTCATCAAAATTTTTAATTTTCTATTGGTTTTACGCATTTTTTTTCTTGTATAATTTATGAATCATATCATATTTAAAAGTCAATTTTGTAAAAATCATAACTGTTACATTTATAATCTTATGTTCTATTATATAATATCTAGTTTAACCGGATATTATTTATCCAATGATTAGGACTTCTTCTTTTGGGTACAACTTAAAAAAGTTGTAACTAGTCTTTTTTAATTTTTTCCTCTGAACATAGTTTTACAAAAAATGCTCCCGCATTTTTAAAATAGGTCCAAAAAAGTCGAGATCCATAAGTGTTTTATTCTTTAATACATTTTTTTATCCTCCATTAGTGCATCAAGATTTTAAGGACAAAGTTGTATATAATCTCTTTTTTATTCCATTCGTGGAAACTAATGTCGGCTGAAATGGTTATAAAGGAACGATTGCTGCAAGTTTTATTTAAAACTTTTTTGGATTGAAAATGTCATTGTTTTTGATGCTGCTATTTTATTACAATAAAAAACGTAAAATTATAAAAAATATGTTTTGAAGCTTAAACAAAAGCTGTCTAAAAGTGGTCATCTGGTCATTGAAAAACAAAGTTTTTTGAAACAAAAAGCATTGTTTCAAAGCGTTTCATTCAAATTTTATAGAAATTAACAAAAAAGTTGTTGACCGCTTATTTTTTTTGATAGTAAACGAAAAAATGTTTTTCTCTTTTTTTTCTGTGACTTTCTTTTTGATAGTAATTGTTTTCTGGGGCTATCGTCACTAATTGATTACTGTCAATTCCTTTTTATGTATTTTTTGGGCGAAACTATTTTTATTTATTCTTAGAACTTTAACCACCATTAAAAGACTGTCTTTAAAAGTGTTTTTTCTTGTTTCACGTTTTCTGCCTTAACTCCTATTTTAAACCTTTTTATTGTCAACACTGTTTCTATCGCATATTTTCTATTTTTGCAAAAAAAAATCAATTAAAAACCTTTTCAAAAAATGGCCATCAGGTTGTTGTTATATTTTAGAAAAACAAAATGAATCTTTCTTTTCTGTGGATAGAAAGAGAGGGATACCCTAAGGCTGCACTGAAATAAGAGAAAAAGTAAAAGATCGCAGATGAGGAGGACATCAAAATAAAATAAAACGACATCAGAAACATTACATAATCTCCCTCTTTCCCTTCGATATTTATTTTGTTTATTCGTCTACAAATATATATTCTGAACTGGTTTAGATTCATCTTCTTCTTTTTTTCTTCCGATAAAGGGAGAGAGTTGAATCGGAAGCTAACAACCCGAAATAACAAGCAAAGAAAGATTTATTGCATACGCTCGCTCATCATCATCGATGAAGATGATGGCCTTCAAAATCTGCTTTCACGTGTTTTTGTTGAAGTAAAAAAAAAGAAAGGGGGACAGCCGAAGAAGGAGAAAAAACTTTCATTGTTTTTGTATTATCCCCCATGCATGCAAAAGATCCTCTTTTCATTTTGTCATTGAAGAGATTTAAAAGAAACGTTTTGAAGAAGATTTGACATCGTTCGAAGGTCAAGGAGAAATTATTTCCAGAAGTTGTGTTTTTTGTTCTGCAAAAAGATGATGAGATATTTAGATGAGTGATCAGATGACTAAAAGCTGCTACTGCAAAAAAAGCGATGGGGGGTGAAAGCATGAAGGAAGGAAAAGTTCAAGTTTCTTTTTTCATTTAATTCATTGAAAAAAAGGTATTTGATAAGGATCATCTTTTTAGAAGGTTAAAAAAAGAACTCGATTTATTAGCGCTTAATTTCAATGATAGATACACGAAAAAATAAATTGGAACTCTTTTTTGTTACTATCTTTCCAATTTTTTATTTTTTACTGTTATTCTCTTTTTGATAGTAACGCATTTTTTAAATTTCATAAATTTTTTTGTTACTTTCATTGAAAATCAGCGTTGGCGGGTGTGAAGTGGGATTTAAATGAAAAGTGATCTTTCAAGTGAAGTCTCACTTTTTTGTCGTTTTTTTTTCGGTAAATAACAACTGACCATCACACTTCCTTTTAGAAAGTATATAAAAAAACAAATATCAGTTTTTTTTCCGCCGGGATAAAAAACTTTTTACGTGAATTTGCCTCCTCCTTCGTGACCGTTGAAGTGGATAAGATATATTGCTTCCTTTTTTGGTCATTTTTTATTATATGTCATAAAAGTATGAATTGATATTCATGTTTGATGAGATGAGGTTAAGAGGAGGATACATCTAAAAGAATAAGTTCTTTTTTGATGGTAACTAAAAAAAGTGAATCTTTGATACTTTTTTCTTTATTGGATTAAAGGGACAACGATGGTGAAAAGTGAAACCACTTTTTTTATCCTTTTTTAAAAGCATCTTCTTTGATTGTCCACAAAAAAGATTTAATGATAGAATTAAAAAAAAAACAAATATAAGCGTGAAACACGTTTACAAATATTTTTTTGCTGAAGATTTGTCCAAGCCTTTTTTTGCTGACTACTGGTTTTTTTCTTTTTTGCAATCATAGATTCCCTTTCATTTAATAAAATTTCACTAAAAAAAGCTTTCCCTTTTTTTGAGTGGGTTTTCTTTTATCTGGACTTAAAAGGACGTAATGCTGCTGTTTTAAAACCAAAAGTGGCGCAACAACTTTTTGTCCTTGGATTTTTGATCAGCTTTTTAAAAAATGATACGCATTTATGCATTTTGATTCACTTTTTATTATTTCATTTTTTGGTTAATCATTTTTGAAAATTCATACTAAATTTAGACGTTCATTTTTTTGATTGACATTAAACTTTTTTTTGGTTGGCAAAACCCCAACCATGAATGAACAAAAGAAGTTGGATGAGTTTTATTTGTACTTAATCTTTTTCTCAAATCTTTTTTTTTGTGTTATGCAACTCTTCTCAACTGACCTCTATATTTTTTTTCTTCAATTCTTTTTTTACAACTTTTGTCCCATATTTTTTGAACACTTAAATTATTGTTATTTTTGGGATCATTCTCAGTACATTTTTCTTTACAACTTTTTCTTTCTCAAATAGTGTTAAAAGTGCCTTCAAGAAATACTGTAGATAAGAATCTTGAAAAAAATTTGATTTTTGCTTGATGAAAAAAATTTGTTATTATTTACCTTTAACTTTCTAAAGAAATTTTTGTTTTTCGTAATTCCAAGAAAAATTATTATTTGATATTTTTTAAATGATATCGAAAAAATACAGTTCTTTGACTTATGAGAGAAAAAAAACTAGCTCATTTCACTTTCCTTAAAAACTTGTACTGTTTATTTTTAACTCAAAAAAAATTTATTTTTGTATTTTTGTTATCACAATTTGTCATAGCTCCATCATAATAAAATTGTTTAAAAAAATATTGACAAAATAATAATTAATGACACCTCGAGTCATATTGTTTAGATTGAAACAGTTTCTTTAAAAATGTGACTTATAATGAAAAAAATTTAATTTCCGTGTTAAAATTTCTGCTTTAAAATTTTTTTACAATAATTTTAAATTTATTTTCGTTTTTAGGATGCCAAGGATTTCGCATAATTCATCGTCAACGAGATGTATTGTTGATGATTTTGATCAAGGCGTCCCCTCAATAATTCCACATGAATCAAATCCAATAAAAAAGATTAAATCAATAAAAGAAATAAAGGCTTCAAAATCTCGAATATTTCCATCAACGAGATTTTTTATGGCAATTTTGTTAATGTTTTGTTTTATTGCTTTAGCAGTTTCAACCTCAAATTTATCAGTTTCAATGGTTTGCATGATAAAAAAAGAATCAGATATCCCAGAAAATATTGTAAATGATTTGATAAGAATTCGACGATCAACAAATAATTCTGCAATTGAAGAATTTTTGGATCAAGAATTGGGTGCAATTGTTAATTTAACAATATTAAATAATAATTTAAATAATAATAATAGTAATAATAATAATAATGAAACAACTGCAAAATTAACAAAATGTCAACTTGCAAGATTAAGAAAAAGAGCGATAGAATTTGAATCAAATCCACAATTATTGGAAACAATGAATGAAGCGGCTGAAGCTAAAAATAATAATGGTTTAGACGGTATGAAAGTTGAAGTTAAAACTTGTCATGCCGGGGCATCTTTAGTTGAATGGAGTGGAACTGAACAAGGTTTGTAATTTTAGTACAACTTTTTGTAAACTTAATAAAAAATTACATGTTTATAATTTTTTAAAATTTAAAGAAAAAACATTTCTTCAACAAAGGATAGTAACAAAAACCTTTTGTTATCGTTTTTGTGATTACTATCATGAATATTATTACAGCGGTTTTTCGAAGTAGCTTTTTTGTCCGTTTTTGACAAACTTTAACAAAAAAAAATATCCCTGCTAAAAAAAATCATCAATTTTATTGGTACAATAACCTTTGACCCCAATGACCTTCTCGAAATTCAATCGATAATTACCTCCCCAAATTCCAGGTATTGTATTTGCCGCCCAAAATGCTGGATCCTTACTTATGCTTGTCACTGGAACATTTGCGGATCGATTAAATTCAAAATGGTGTATTGTTCTTTCACTTTGCCTTTTAATTCTTTCCAATGCAGTTATCCCTTCCTTCAGTCAAATCTCAGTTTGGCTTGTAATATTCGCTCGAGTTTTAACGGGATTCAGTGATGCCCTTTTACAACCATCAACAAATTCCATGATTACAAGGTGGTTTCCTCCAAAGGAACGAACTTTCGCCATTGGGATAATTACTGGTGGACGACAAATTGGAACATTATTAATTTTACCAACAGCAGGATTTTTATGTGAAAAAAAGCAATTTATGGGTGGTTGGCCATCAATCTTTTATATTTCGGCATTTATTGTTGCAATGATTTTAATTTTTTGGTTGCTACTTTCCGCAGATAAACCAGCAAAACATTTTTGTGTTTCAAAAAAAGAACAAAGTTTTATTCAAGAAAAAATTCAAGAAGAAAATTTGGGAAAAAGAAAGGAACGAAAATCTGTGCCATGGAAATCGATTGCAACTTGTGTGCCATTATATGCTGGAGTTGCTGCACTTATCTGTCATGAATATCCACTTGTTATTATGTTACAGGTAAGATACTGGGATATTATATCCATCTTACATGACTTTTTTAGCTTCTACCAAAATATATGGATGATGTATTGAAAATTAGTGTACAAATGAATGGAATAATTTCTGCCCTACCAATTATTGTATTATTTATTTCAAAAACTTTATCTTCATCTTTAGCATCTGTAATTGGAAGTCGAAAACGCGGCCGATTTCTTTTATCCCGAACCGCAATTGTTAAGATTTTTAATGGTATTGCATCACTTGGCCTTGGAATTTGTATTGGAATTGTTCCACTCATGAATGGACAAGGACATTCAGCTGGTGCAATTATTCTATTATGTTTAGCTAATGTTTTTGCTGGTAAGTACAAAAAAAAGCAATTTTAAATAAAGTTATTTCTAAAGAAATTTTAAAAATACTTTATTATAACAAATGAAAATAACACAAAGAAACGATATTTGAAAAATGCAGTTACTATTAAAAGGATAGTAACAAAAAGATTTGAAATTCATTTTTTTCGTTTTATTATCAAAAAAAATAATATTCAAATTTTTTTCAGGTATGCATACTCCGGGTGTCCAAACAGCTTTGTTGCAATTAGCTCCAGCATATTCTGGAATTATTACTGGCATTGCCTTTGGATTTGTAGCAATTTTTTCAATTTTAAATAAAGTTATTTCCAATGTTATTGTCAAAGATGGATCACTTGCTGAATGGACGCTAGTATTTGAAATTTCTGCCGTTGTAGCAGTTTTGCCAGTATTCTTTTTTACAATTTGGGGTTCAGCAGATCGTCAACCATGGGCTTCACAAAAACATGCAACAAAAAAGATTTCAACTGTAATATCTGAAAATGCTGAAACATCTAAAAAACCACAATTTACTGTTGGCGGTGAATCAACTTTAAAAAATTCTGAAACAGATTTTTCAATTGCAAATGGAATTCGTTTTACAATGTTTTTGAATGAAGTTGATGATTTGAATGATATTGAATATGAAGAAGATACATCTTCTGGAAGTGGAAGTTTAAATAGTGCCGAAACTGAAACTACTTCTGTTGAAGAAGGAAAATATTAGTCAATATTTTTTAAGTGTAATTTTAAAATTACCAAAGATATTATTTTTGGGTAAGGCATAACTTTTTTAAAAATGCCATGGCATCGTGTGTCTTTTTAAAACCCATATCTCGAATTTAAACCAAAGATTTGTTGCAATAAATTTTTTTAGTCATTAGATTTTTTTCTCTTTAATAGCTTTAATTTGTATTAAAAATATGTTTCCTTTTATCTGTATAAATTACAGTATCCTTCTTTATCTCTTTCAATTCTGGTCATTTAAAGTGCCACTTTTTTCTTTATTTTTGGTACATTTTTTCTCTTCTTTACTTTACTTGTTTTTTCTTTCAAAAGTTTTAATTCAAAAAATACCAATGAACTTTTTTTCTTTTTTCCATTTTCTTTTTTGTAAATATATTCGGGTATTATTGACACTGCTTTAGTTTTCATTTTATTGGTTTAATTTTTTAATAAATGTGTTTGTCATTGAAAAAGTTGAATTGATAAACAACAAAATTTCACTGTAAAAATGAAACATTAATTCCTTTAAAAAAATCAAATTTTATATGCAAAAAAGAAATTAGCAAAACAATTTTAAAATTTATTACTATCAAAAAGAAACTATTGTAAAAAAGAAAAGTTTAAACAGTTTGTTACTATCAAAAAGATAATAATAAAAAATTTTGAAATTATTTTTATCGAATTACTGTCACCGAAAGTAAGTAGTGAAAAATCGAAAAAATGTAATCTTTCACCAAGATTAAATGGGTATAAAATATGTAGGTTAATAATAATTTTACAAACTTTAAAATAATAACAAGTTATTTTTAACCTTTTTTGATTTTGCACCTGTAAAACATTGTACCAATAAATGTTGGTTGTAACGGAACTAAAATTTTTAAAAAATCATTTTATTAAATTATTAAAAACAATAAAAAAATATACTGTAAATTAAATTTAAAGCGAATTAACTAAGCTATTAGTTCTGATTGAATTCCTTGCAATGCTAGATACTGTAACTTGACTTTTGCCTTTGAAACTTGTTTGAAAAATTTGAATAAAATACATTCGATATGGTTTTACAAAAAGTGTTGTCAAAATTGTGTCATACATTCCAAAAGTGTTCATAATAATTATACAAAATGTAACAACATTACAGGGTTGTTTAATAAAATAATATATGCCAATTATTATTCCAATTGGAATACAAAGAAGAAAAAAGAACCCCGAAAATTGGATATACGTTAGTAAACGAAGAATTTCATTTCGTTTTTGAAGTGGAATCGAAATTTTGATTTTTATCGATTTTGAAGATTTAATATTTAAAAATAGTGAAATCAGTGCCAAAATTAATCGAATTAAAACAAAAATAATTCCGCAAATAATAAAAATTGGAAATGAGCTTAAAGCTGTTGATTTAAATATAATTATTGAATGAATATTTAAAATCGTTTCGAGACCTTCAATTTTAGCTGAAATAAAAGTTGGAACATTTTCAGGTAAAACTCGAAACACTTCTGCCATTGGTCTTAAAAAGATTACACCCTGACTTGCAATAAAAACACAAATATTTGTAAATGTTAAAAAGGAATAAACATAAAATGGAATATTTGTTGAATCAATTTTATGCGCCTGTAAAGCAAAATATCGTTTTAAAGTCATTACAATGCAACAATCAAGTGCAGAAATTGCGGCACAAAATCCAATCAATAAAATTAAAAATGTTAAATTTGGATGAAAGGATGTTGAAATTCCTGCCGGATAAACATAAAAGAATGGATGTAACATTAATGGCATGCAACATGCCAAAACCAATTCTAATATCAATGTTGCAAAAGCATATTGTAACAAATAAAATTTAAAACTTTTCATGTATTTTGGAGTTGCTTTAATTATAATAAAAATTAGCACCAATGTTAAAATAATATTTATCACTGATAAAATTTCAAAAATTGGATTTAATACTGATAGCAAAGGAACATCAAAAATTTCAGAAGCTTGGAAGGTCATGCTTTTTAAATATAAATGAAGAAAAATTAAGTGTTTTTGTACTATAAAAAATTTTATATTTTTATATTGGAAAAATTACTAATTGAAATTGGGTGTAAAAAAGCAGGTGATTCAAGATAAATTAGTAACGAAAAATTATTTTAAGAATTTTTTTCTTTAATTAAAAACAATATTTTTTTGACTTTCGCTCAAACAAAAGTGTGTGAAAATGAATAACATTTGTTTCTACAATTTTAAATAAAATAAAATTATTGCTTTTTAAAAACCATGTAATTTCAAAGAAGTAAAACACAAAAATTTTTTTAATTTTTTAATAAAATTACACTTTTGAGAAGAAATGTCATGCTACAGATTTTAAAACATGTTCTTTGATTTATTTATACGCAATAAAAAGTTTGATGGATTTATTGTGAAAAACGTTTTTGTTTAAAATGTTCTAAGAGAGTGATTCATATTTTATATAGCTCTATAATATTTTTAAGCAATTGCTTTTAGAAATAAGTCCTCGATATAAAAAGTTTGCAATTTTTAAAAACGAAATTTTGACAATTTTTTTGTAAACTTATGGTTAAAACTTTTCTGTGAATTTGAACAAATTATAATTGACTGATAAATAATTCATTTTTGTAGTTTATTAGATGCAACATGTTTTTTTGTCGAAAAGCATGGCAAAGGGCGGTACATGTTTTTGCAAATAATTTTAATTAGATTTAAGTACAACAGGAGAAAAAAAAGTATTGCAAAGTCAAAAACATTTTAATCACATTTTCTTAATTTAAAAACGACTTTTGATCCTTGCAGGTGTATAAGTGTAAAAATGAAATTTGAAATTACTAATTTTCTCTGATGAAATACAAATTATAACTTTTTACTTTGATTATGCAATTAGAAAAACGTGATGCAATAGTTTTATCTTAAATTGATGGTTCATACATACGTGTTTTATGTCATAAATTTGATTGACAGTTTAAAAAAATGCAACTAAAGATTTTGTTTCCAATATTTTCATACTAAATAATCGTTTTTACAAGGCTAAAACAGAATAAGATTATTATTTTTAGAAAAAAAATCAAATATCTTACCTTTTGAAATCATATAGAATACTTTTATAAAATTTCCTAAAAAAAGACATGGGATTTTTTAATCATAATATTGTATTTAAAATTGGTAATAAAAAACAAATGATTTTTATTCATCAGTGCTGATTTAACTTAAAACAAAATAGTCTTCCAGAAACGAAATAATTTTGTCCGTAAATTTTAATATTTGTTGTTACATTAATATTTACGATAAATAAGATATGGAGAAAAGATAAAAATTTAAATTTAAAATCAAATATAGTTAGAGTGACAAGGAAATCTATAAAATATTCAAAAAAAATAATCATGAAATCCGCTACTTTTTAGAGAAGAAAAAACTAAATAAACGTTCACTTTTTCTATCTATAGTTTTTTCAGGGTCAAAGTTAATTTAAGTTGTTAGATTAAAAATATTTTTGCCTGTTAGTATTTTACTTTTTCAAAGAAAAAACCAATTAATCAATTGAGAAAAATTATTGATTGAAGACATCAGCAGAAATATTTTTCGGAGGTTGTGAGCCCCTTTTTTTGATTGGGCTTCTCGAGCTTTTTTGATTTGGGATAAAACAATAATTTATTTTTTTCATTCTGAAAATTACTATTTTTAAAATATCATTGATTTTCATTTAATTAATTTTTTATATTTTTTTATCAAAAACATGAAAATTACTGTAGTAATATTTTTATGTCTATTTTTCAATTTGTATTTTCCCAATTATTAAGCAAATATTTTATTTATTTATATTTCAATTTAAAAAAAATAAAATAAATAAAAGAATTATTAAAAAGTGCTAACTTTTCGATTTAAATATTTTCGGCTACCTCCAGAAAAGTTTGCATCTGATGCCAAAACTGGAAGTATATAATTTGTTGAATCTTCTTTTCTTCCAAAAAATGTTTGATAAAAGAATTTTCGATAAGGTTTTATAAAAATTGTGGTTAAAAGTGTATCATATAATCCAAAGCAGTTCATCATTAAAAGTGAAAATGTAACAAAAAATGTTGTTGGAGTTTTTGCAAAATAATATACTGATATAATTATTGTAAATGGAAAACCTAATAAGCATAAAAAGCCAGAGAATTGAATTATTGTTACTAAACGTAAAATTTCATTACGTTTTTGTAGAGATTGAGAAATATGGAGATTAAGGGATTTCGAAGTTCTAACATTTAACAAAAGTGCCGTTAAAGCAAGTCCAAGTCGGATTAGGATAAAGGAGATTAGAAGGATTAATGAAAGTGGAATGGAATTGAATTTTGAAGCACCAATGATAATTATTGATTGAACAGGAATAATCTTTTCGAGACCTTCAATATCAGCAGAAATAAATGCTTGTATGCTTTCGGGTGCCACCCTTGCAGTGTCACTTAAAGGCTTAATAAATGCCACGGCAAATAAGAACATCAATGCCAAAATATTTGTCGCCGTTAAAAAACAATAAATATATCTTGGAATTTTCGATTTATCAGCTGAAGTAGAATTCATTGCAAAATATCTTTTAAGCGTCATTGCAATGCAACAATCCAATAATGCAATTCCAGAAAACAATCCAAAAACTAAAATTGCAAATGAAATATTTGGATGAAAAAGTCTTCCAATTCCAGCAGGATAAAAATAAAAGAATGGATGTAACATTATTGGTGTTGTAATTAGTAGCACAAATTCCAACAACAACGTAAACACGGCATATTGAAGTAAATAAAACTTGAAAGATTTCATTGTTGGTGGAGTTGCTTTTATAATAATAAATATTAATAAAATTGTAAAAATTACTGTAATAAATGAAACTGTTTCAAACAATGGCACCAAAATTGCCATAAATGAAACATTGTAAATTTCGGTGCCTTTAAATTTTGGAGTTTCTGACATTATTTTTGTAAAGAAAAATTTGTAATTTTCGAGCAAAAAAATTTTTTTAAATGGTGTTTTAAAACAACGAATATGACCTAAAAGCTCGTAAAAATAAAATTACACGTTTTCACACACACAAATGTGTCAGAAAAAAAGCTACAAGAAAGTGCCAAGCGACCATTGACTATTAGTTTTTTTCTTTTTCACATAAAAAACACAAAGTTGTTACTTTTTATGTTTTCAACAATACTTGAAGTGTTAAAAAATAAAATTAAAATTTAATTAATAGTAATTTTTTATATTTTCTTGAAATTATCAAATTTCAAGTATGTAAGTTTCCAAAATACTTTTTTTTCCAAAGTAAAATAAATTTAACAGGTGATTTTTTAAAAGTGGGCTGAAAAAAACTTTTTACGTTCCTTTTTATTAAAAAAAATAAAACATAAAAATAATTTTTCCCAATAAAAATGGAAACAGGTGATTAGTGAAAAATTAAAATTTTTCTGATTAAAAAAGCCATTGTTTGACAATTAAAATTCTTAAATTCCAATAATTTTTTTTCAAAAGAATTCAGTTATAAAATAGAGATCTTAAATTTTTATTTTTTAACAAAAAAAAATTCAAAATTTCAAGATTTTTTATCATTCGTTTTCACTTCTTCTCCAATTTCATCCATTAATGAAAGCTTTGGATCAGAGATGGAGCTCCTTGAAATAGTTTCAGCTAAAATATCACTGACTTTAGATTCTTCTCGAATAATTGGAAGATTTTCATGATGCCCCAAAAGTGAATGCCGTCGATGCGGAACAAAAAATGTTGGAGGGCTTGGAGTTTTTGATTCATTTGTCTTAAATTATTAAAAGTGATAAATTTTAAATAGATTCAAACTAACTTCATCAAAAATGTTAAATTGATTCGGGTTTGGAATATTCAGTGTTGGTTGAAGACTATGATGTCTTGTTCCTCTTATAAATATTATATTGGTAAAAAATTGCTATCAGTAAAAATACCTATTTGGATGAAGTCGTTCTGTAAAATCTGCAGTTTGTGAAGATGAAGTTTTTCTTCCACTATCATTTTCAGGAAAGGATAAATGTGGATTTTGTGTTATCCCTTGTGAAGATCGTCTTCGAGGGAAATAATTTAAACCTTTAAAAACATTTTTATTCATCATTATTTAAGCGTTATTATGTATTACCAATAACCGCTTCATTTTCTTTATTCTTTGATGGCATTAATTTATCTTTATGTGGTTGTAACCAGGATGCTTCAAAATCATCTCTAAAAAATTATTTTAATTTGTTTACATTAAGCAAATATCAGATTACAGCTGATTGCATGATCCAATCATTGGATTATGTGGTCTTGCTGCTGTTTCGGCTGTATAAAGTGGCTCAGGAATTGGTTCATCCCAAAATACATCTTTTTCAAGAATTGGAAATTTACAATAGCTGTCAACAATTGCTCTTCCAACCTATAACCACACTTTTTTATTGGAATTTCAAAAAAAAAGTTAAAACCTGTAAATTTCTATCAATTAACCAATTACATTCAAAATCTTCATCATCGGATCCAAAGGGATTTAGCATAACTTCTGCGACTTTTGCTAATCCCATATAAAGCAAAAATTCAATTATTGTCATAATTGGTAAAAACATATCCACCTAAAAATTAATTTTATATTTGCAAATTTGAAAGCTTAAACTTAAAAACAAACTTTGCTCAAATTTTTATTAGTTTTCACAATTTCTTCATTTTGTAAATATTGCCGCCCAAATAATGCAACAACAAAATATGCTCGTACTGTAAGTCCAACAACTTGTGTATATACCTGCAAAAAAAGGATATATCAGATATCCAATAGTATAAATCTTACAAGTGGAATTGGAATCCAATCATAAATTGATAGCTTTAAAACAGTTCCACGAAAATCCATCATTTTCTCCAAAATTTGTGTATAAATTATGCTATCTTTTATTAAATTTTTATTTTTTGCTTCTCGTAAAAGCCCGAGAATCCATGACATTATTACCCAATATTTTAGTTGTGGCATTACAATTGAATCATAAACTTCTAATTCATTTGGGGTCATTAAACCTTAAAAAAACTGTTATAAACATAAAATCTTCTGAAATTTTATTACAAAATTCTAATAAATTAGAAAATTAAACGAAATTAACAATGTTTTATTCACTAAATATGACCTGTTTTATGCTTTTTTAAATCAAAAAAAAAAGCTGAAGTAAAAACAAAAGAATCAAAGATAGCTAACAAATTCAACAATACTCTAATCTTTGTGCTACTATCCAAAAGATAATAATCAAAAAAATTGAAATGGAAAGAATCCAATTATTATCACTGAAAGTCAGCATACATTTTTCGCTTACAAGAATAGTTGCAAAACTTAACGTTTATTGTCGTTATTTAACCCATAAAAAATTACAAATTTATGCAAGCTTATTAACCCACAAAATATCAATTTTTGATATTTTACCAAAAAAACTGACCCTTAAATTTGAAGACAATTTTAATGATAGTATTTGTTTTTAACGATACGTTTATTTTTGTATTATTATCCAAAAGATAGCAAACAAGAAAAATATGGATTTACTATCACTAACAATCAGCGTACATTTTTTTGCTAACAAAAAAAGCTCTTACCAGCTTCAACCAAATGTTCCATTGTTGGAAATCTTTTGTTAACCGTAACACTAATATTTCTAAATACCATCGCTTGTAAAAGTACCATATATCTAACAATATTCCTTCTTAACATAATACTTTTATTATCATTCCCATCGATATGTGTAGCAACTAATAGAGCAGGAGTATCAACCCATGCTAAATGTTCCATCTGTTGACTCCATCTTCCAAAAACTGTTGAAACATAAAATCCAAGAATAAATGTTAATGGAATACTTTAAAAACAATTTTTGCTACAGTAACCCCAAGAAGGAATCAAATAAACTTACAAATCTGCATATGAATAAAAGAATAAACTAATATCTTCAAAGGTTTTTTGCTGATCTGATGTAAGATAGAATCGATAGATAATACTGATTGAAAAATATGCGGTTAACCAAATTAACAAATCTGCCCAAATTGATTTCCATAGGGATCCTTTCCAACGAAGTAAAAGCTTTTGAATTCCCCAAAATGTTGAAGTTGAAACACAACGGGTATAGGTTACGGTCATTTAAATAAAAAGTTCCAGCCAAAAAAAATAAACAAAAAAAATTCGTTCAAAAAATTTTCAAATTGATTTTTTAAAACAGTTTGAAAATGTCTGCTCTCGTTTTTTTGACCATTGTTTAAAACTGAAAGTTATGAATAATTTATGCTTTCAAAATGTTTCAACAGGGTTTTAAAAATAATTTTATTCCGTGAACAAAATTTTTCAATATTGAATACAACTTTGATTTATGAAGTCTTTTAATGCAAATGCAAAAAATCAATCTCGGCTACAGTATACAAGTTTTCCCTTCTTCTCCAAAATACAAAACTTTCAAAAAAACCAATTTATTAAAAATCATACAAAATGAAAAAAGTGAAAAATATTGTCAAAATACAACAATAAAACAGAAATACAAAGAAAATTTTAAACATCAAAATCTGGATTATCAATCAAATATGGTTCATTATCATCTTCAGCTTGACCCATTTCAATTAAAACATTTTCAGTATCAATAAGCCGTTTAATAACCAAAAGTGCAACCTTCTTTTGTTTTTCCAAATCTTCAACAGATTCCAATTCATCTTCAATAACATTAAGATACCATTCAACAAGATCATTTCGTTTAACACCTTTCCAGTTTTCATCAATTTCACGA
Source organism: Panagrolaimus sp. PS1159 (assembly GCA_963922195.1). Lineage (NCBI taxonomy): Eukaryota > Metazoa > Nematoda > Chromadorea > Rhabditida > Panagrolaimidae > Panagrolaimus > Panagrolaimus sp. PS1159. The sequence continues at coordinate 3,572,918 of CAWUHW010000004.1, forward strand.
CTTTCATCTCGACGAATATGAAGTACAAAAAGTTCACGCATTTTAATGTATGAATCATAATTGATTTTGACAGATTCTTGAGTTGGTTGTGTAACACCTGTTGCTTTTGTAATAACATCTGAAGAGATATCTTGATCTTGTGGTGCCGCATTTTCATCAGTATCCATTGCACTTTCATTGAATGAGAGATCCTATAAATGGACAACAGTGACATGAATAAATCAAAAAATAAAACAAACATTATTAAAACTATCTTCCAATTCTACTTCAGGTTGATCAATACGAACAAAGCATTTTGTTAACAATTTTGTTGCATTTTCAACATGTTCTTTCTTAATTTCTGTAACACATTCAATACGTGCCAAAGCTTCTGATAAACGGATCAAAGATTCAAGTTGACGAACTGTTGAACGTGAAGACATTTCAACCATAGTATTACCAGTTCCAATCCGAAGTTTCTTATATTCTTCCTTTAAGCGTTCAGCAGCTTCATCAGTAATCTAAAAAATGTTTCATAAGATTACGGTAGTCAACAAAATAAATACAGACTTTAGGTTTGATATGCTTAACAAATGAAACATATTTTCGAATATCATTTACGGTGTATTTTGTTTGTCGAGGAACTTCAACGTAGCCATCCATTGCATTATCAACAATTCGTTTAGCAATTGCATAATCAAGGGTCTAAAAAAATACAGTTAAATAAATTTAACAACTTGAAAAACATACATCATTACATTCATCTGTAAGAACAAAGAATAAATCAAATCGAGACATAATAGGTTCACTTAATTGAATATTATGACGTAGTGGGCGAGATTTATCATATCGACCTCCAACAGGATTTGCTGCAGCAAGAATAGATGCTCTTGCATTTAAGGTTGCTTTTACACCAGCCTTTGTAATTGAAATAGTTTGTTGTTCCATTGCTTCATGGATTGCAACTTGATCCTTAAGATCCATCTTATCAAATTCATCAATACAACAAACACCCTGAAAAAACGGATATTAAAAAAGGAAGCTAAAAATTAAGCACTAACATTATCTGCTAACATTAAAGCACCAGCTTCAATAACAAAATCCATTGATTCCTCATCTCGAACAACAGCAGCAGTTAAACCAGCAGCAGAAGAAGCTTTACCAGAAGTATAAACTGCACGAGGTGAAAAGTTTTCAACAGCTCTAAAAAACATACTTCAGCAGCAGTAAGAAAAATAAAAAACTTACTTCAAAAATTGTGATTTTGCACAACTTGGATCACCAACAAGTAAGACATTAATATCACCACGAAGAGTTGTACCAGGACGATGCTTTTGTACACCACCACAAAGCATTAAAAGTATCCCAAGTTTTACATCATCATTACCATAAATATTAGGGAAAAGTGAATCTCTCATATGTTTGATTAATTCTTTATCAGCTGACATATCCATTAATGTTTTACGATCTGCTGCAGAAAGAGATGCCCAAGTTTCAGTAAAATCTGATGTATCAGGTTTTAAAGTTATTTCATCAAACTAAACACGAGAGCATTTGTACAGTAATCGTAAACAAAAGTATTACCATTTGAATTGTTGGTTGAACACCAGTACAAAGAAAAGCAAGTTTATAATTTAATTCTCGAACACCAAGAGATTTCAAACCAGATAATCCACCAGCATCACCACTACCGCCACCTTTTCCTTTTCGCATATTCTTTGGTTCAGCTCGAATTCCAGGTGCTGATAATACAGAGACATCAGGGATAGTAATAAGCATTCCCGTAAAATCACAATGATCACCAGGTTGAACTTTTTCAACAGCTTCTCCGCGAAGAATTACATCAACATTTCGTGGAATACAACCACGTGGGAGCTCTTCTTGGATCTCTTGGATTCTAACACGTTGAAAGTCAACAAATTCTGATTCATAGATATCCAAATTATAACGAGTACGATTTTGGCATTGTTGATTCGTACATTGATTTGGCTAAAATTGCATAAGTAAAATATTATAAAGTTATATACAGTAAGCTTACAGGAGTATAACGAAAATGTTGAACAACACCACGAATTGTTACACCACATTCTTCACAAACAAATGTACCACGCCATAATTCAGGATGTACAGGATGGGTACGAACAACTTGTCCAGAAATTCGTACAAGTGCACCAACTTTGTATGAATGTAATTCTCGAACGGCTTCTTTATTTGGTACATCTTTAAAGCTAACAAAAATTTGCTTCTTTCGTAACAAAGCTTTTGCTTCTTCATCTTCAGTAGATTCAAGGGCAATATCTCGGACTGCATCACAAATGTATGGATAAAATCTGAAATAATTGCAATATAGTGGAGAAACAAGATGTCAATGTGCAAACCGAAAGAACCGAGCTAATAGAGCACCAGATAAAGTTTGATCATATTCATGAAGATGTCGAAAAGATACTTGTATTGTATTACGTTCAGGTACAGCAAGTTCTCCAATTTCTTCTTTATAAATTACTTCTCCATCTTCAGTGAATCTAAAAGGAGGTATAATAATGCTGGCAAATGATAAACATACTCAATAAGAAAATCAGAGAACATTTTTTGAATTCGAATTGCATCTTCATCCTTCACTTGACGAGTTGCAACTTGAAGTTGATCCATTGTTGCTAGCAGTTAGTCTAAAAATGGGAATGATTCAGGTGGAAACTTGGTGTTTAAATAAAAAAGTAAATAATTAATAACGTTTTTTTAGATAAAATTACTGTTGAAAATAGAAATGCAAAAAAAACAAGCGGTAAAATTTCCCGCCAAACTTTTTTAGAAGAAACATTTTTTTCAAATTTTTATTCACCCGGTTTTTTCTGCGTTGCACGCTGCAAACAGTTTTCAGCTGTAATTAATTAACAGAGAAAGCAAAGTTGAAAAAAATACAACTGCTGAAAATTTTTTGTGTTTTAAAAATCCTTTAAACTTTTTACCTTAATTTTTTACTTTAAACATTTGCTTTTCTTTTAATATATCATTGTTAATCATTTCTATTTCAGCAATGTCGCCAAATTCTGTGATTAAACCTTCGCTTTTACTTCTTCCATCGCAATTTAATCTTCTTCGACTTGCTACATCTCTCCCAAAACATTCAACTCGAAGTATGTTTAACACATTTTTTGACAGCTTTTAATCACTTTATCCTTTTCAGGTTATTCAACACCTGAACCAACACCAAACGATTCATCAACGCCTCCACAAACTTCACCTGAAGCATTTCAACTAAAATCTGTTGGAAAAGCAATTGATAGTTATTTAAAAAATGTTCGAAATTATGAAAAGATGATGGCAAAAGAGCGTGCAGAATTTGAACTTGGTAAACGATATCTTGCAAATATTATGGGCTTGGATCCAATGAATATTACTCAACAAGATATTGATGCTTCAATTGAATATCTTTTTCCATCTGGATTAAGTGATTTAAAAGCTCGTCCAGTTATGAAACCACCAGAGGAAATTTTACCAAAATTTCATAAATTTGAATTTGATAAAGAGGGGCGACCAAAAGATACTTTATTTTTTACACTTAAACCAAAATTTTATTCTTTACTTTCGGTAAGCTTTTGTTCCATAGTTGTTGATAGACAATAATGCTTTCTTATTGTAGGAAATTGGTCAAAAGACTCAACACTTGGTTCGACATCATGATGACCTACTTAATCGTGGTACACTTCCAGAAAATACTGAACCACTTTCCCTTGAAGGAACTGTATGGAAGAATCAAGCAGATATTAGTAAAATTGTTGGTGATAAACTTTCTGATGAAATGGTAATTGTTTTTACATTTTATCTTTTTTTATATCATTTATTACAGTATGCTCAATTAATTATTGCATTGGATTATCTTCAAAGTCTTCCGTTGGCTTCATTGGAGAAAGATTTTATTGAATCATTTCGTGTACGAATAATGGCAAGTCGTGGACATGATGTTATATGGGGTCCACCAATTCCACAAGTACAAATTGATGCAGAAAATAGTCGTCGATTTGCTACAGTTCAAACAAAAGCAAAATCTCTTGATGTTGAAGTTACTGTAAAAGATAATGGAACAGGAAAATATACAATTGATGGACATCATTATGATGTATTTCGTTCGCTGATGGCAAGGTTTGTGTTTTGTTTTTACAACTGCAGTAATAAGTTTTGACTGTTTTAGAGAAAACTTAATTGCTCCTTTAATTGTTACTGAAATGTTTGGACGTGTTGATATTGAAGCAAAAGTTTTAAATGAACAATATGGTTTATCAATTGTTCCAAGAGCTGTTCGACATGGTGTTTCATTGGGAATTGCAGCATTATTCCCAGAAACAAAAGACAAATTACGAGATAGTAAAATTTCACAGTACTTTTTATCAAAGATTTTTTATATCTTTTCATTTTAGTGGATATGCTTACAATGGAACCACGAAGAAAAGAAAGAAGCAAAATTAATCAACCTGGTGCACGTGCAAAATGGATTTGGAAACGTCGTTGAAAACTTTTCATTTGTGGATTTTTTAGTTTTAATTAGGCTTATTCTTTTTTTGTTGATTTATTTTGTTTAAAAAATGAGATAATAAATAGAAACAGTGTTTTCAAATTTACTTATCCTCCAGAATCGTAATCTTGCAATTGAAAAATATTAAATCTTTCCATTTGAAAATTATAAAGATTTTCTGTGGCATCCATTTTAACTGAATTTTAACAGTGAATAAAAGTTTTTGATAAATAAAAAAGTTTTGGCAGCAAAAAATAAAAATTTTGAGAGCGAAAAAAACGCTTTTTGTTCTCTTTTCAGAGAAATTTTTAAAAGCTTTTTTGATTGAAAAAATACTTAATTTTTTTTAAATCATCTAAAAATTTTTTATTGATTCAATTTTAAAATACATAAATAAAAATTTGTTCAAATTCTTTTACATGAAAAAATCTACAGTATCTTTTTAGAATTTTATTTTTTCTGCAAAAATATACTGTAATGAGATTTTTTATTACAGTATATTTGTATTTTTTTTTCTGTTAAAACATAAAAAATGCTGTAATAATTTGTAATATTTGATTTATTTTTTCGTGATATAACTTACAAGAAACCTTGATCAAAAAATGATATGTCCATTAATAAAAAAAACGTTAAAATAAACAATCATATTTCACAAACATTTGTTAGAGCACAAAGAGAAATCATTGAAGAATAAGCACTTTTCTAGTTTCTTTTTTTACTTGTCTACTTTTTGCAAGCTACCATTGAAAAAAAATGTTATAAGTAAGTCATCAAACGACGACGAAAACGTAAGTAAATATTACCTTTTTAGTTTTTTTTTATTGCTTATCTCTCTTTCTTTAACACTTTTTTTTGACCATTGATGACGAGCAAAAAAACGAGTCACTCATTTATTCTTGAAATGTAGAAAAAACAAATATTTGCAGTGATTTTTGAAAAACGAAAGAAACAAAAAAAAATGCAGCAGCAACTTTGAAACTGGACTTGTTTCCGGTGCTAAAATAAAAATCAAAAGTGAAGGACATTTTTTTCTGCACCGTAAAAAGAAATCCAAGTGAATTGAGTCCAAGTGTTTGCGAAAAAGAGAGAGATTAAAAAAAGAGAGGTATAAGTTTTTTATATATCGCAAACATTGTTCTTTTTTTTAAACTTTTTTATATAGGAATAAGAAAATGTACAAAAGGATGAAAATGTGTTAACAAATTCTTCACTCTCGATTTTTATCTTCTCTTTTCTCTTACTTAGTTTTATTAAAAAAAGCTTATTGGAAAAAAATGAAGGCCGTTGCTGTGTAAGTTTTTAAATTTTCTGGGGATTTGGATATCTTGAAAATTTTAAAAATCATAGCTCTAATAAAAATTACTTTAATAGTTTAATTTTTGTAATTTACAGTAATCCTGAGTTTTTTCGAATTTCCCAATTCAATTTTCCAAAATTTAAAAATTGAATTTTCTTGTAGTATTTTTCATTTTCAAAGTTTAATCAATTTTAAAACCCTTTTTTTTAGTTTCTTTGCAATCCTTATTGTATCATTGAATGGACAATATGTTTTACCAGGAGTTTATCCACCTCGATTCTTTCAACCTGCTCCAGTTGTACTTGCTGCACCACCACCACCTCCACCACCACCAGTTTTTGCAGCACCAATAATTCGACCCGTTGTTGCTGCCGCTCCTGTATTCCTTCCACCACCACCCCCAATTGTTGCCGCTGCTCCAGTCTTTGCAGCTCCAGTAATTCCAAGACCTGTGATTGCTGCGGCACCAGCTTTAGTTCCAGCTTTCGCACCATTTGCAAGAGCCGCATATTTAATTGGATCCAATAAAGGTAAAGCTGCTGCTGCAGCAAAGAAAAATTAAATATCAAATATGCAACATATATTTCTGTAAATTTATGAAAGCCTTTAAAACGAAAAGCTTTATTTTGCCTTTTTTAGTTTTTGAAATTTTAAATTCTAAAAACTAATCACTTTTAAAATTTGTCTTGTAAATATAGTGTTGAAATTGTGATATTTGCAATAAAAATGATTTGAAGATAATTTTGGTGTTTTTGGCAAAAAATCTTTTTTTATGAAATTTTGCTAAAGAAGGGTGATCCATTCTTTAAGTGACACCTTAAGGGATTATAGAACTTTTATTATTATTGATTTGTGAAAAGTTTTTAAGGCTTGTCCGAGATCACTGCATTTACTTTGCAGAACAAAAAATAAATTTGTTTTTCACTGAAAATTACAATATTTTTCTTAAAAATGTCTTGTTTCTTCTGTAAATCCTTCTTTCATGTTTCACAAAACTGCAATGTTTATTCTTCTGATGAATCTCGTAAAAAATAGCCGAAAAAAAGAATTGTTGTTATATTTGTTTATCTGCCACTAAATTTTTAAAGTCAAAAAGAAATACATAGAAAAAACTATGGGTTTAATTGAAGATATTTAGGGAATAAAATAAAACCAGTTAAAATGTTGGAAGCCTAAAGATTGTTTTAATTATGATACGATCAAAGGCATTTATGAGAGAAATAAGCCATTTAAAATAAACAACGATTTTAATAATTCGCAATCATTGTTCAATCAAACAAATGTTTTACTTAAATTTATTTTGAATGTAACCCTTTACTTTCCAAAAAATCTATTTTAATCGAAATAATCAGTTTTTTGATTTTTTACTGATAACAAATAAACAATTTTTTGTGTGTATGAAATTTCTCTTTTTTCCACTCGTTTTTATTGAAGTATACTTTTGAATATTTAATTAGAAATTGACATAATAATATCAACACGTATAACTGATTGATATAACATATTAATTTTTCAAATAAAATCATCAAATCATCAAACTTTAAGTGAATAATACATTCAAATCAATTTTCAAGTGCCAGAAGTTAAATATTGCTCGTAAATAAAGAATTGTTTAAAATTCGTGCAATTTTTTCCCTTGACATGTAGTAGGGCCTTTAAAAGATTGTCCAAACTTTAGAAAACAATGCTTTTAAGGCTTTATCGAAAACCACTGGCCTCTTTTAAAATATTCATCTTTGCTTACCAAAAAGTTTTTCCATTTTTTTGACTGAAAAGTTCAAAATTGATTTTGTTTAAAAAATCTCGTGTTTTTTCTGTTATTCCTCCTTTCATGCTTCACAAAATTGTGACATTCATATTTTTAATGAATCTAGTAAAGAAATAGCTGAAAAACTGAATTGTTGTCATATTTGTGTTTGTTATGCTTGATATGAAATGTTTCGATAAATAATAATAAAATTTTTTTTGGAATTTTTTTAAGCCAAAAAAGAGTTGCACTGCAGCAAACTTTTGGCGCTAGTTTTTGCCCAGACAATGAAGAAGCAAAAGAAAAGAGGCAAAAAAGTGAATTTTTTAAATGGAGAGAACAAAATTCGAAAAAGGGTTGCAAAAGACAAAATGAATCACAAGTAATTAATGTTAACAAAAATAAAATAAAAAAGATTTCCAGATGTAAAATATTTTTTTTGAGTAGTAAACTAGGAATTACAATAAATGATAATATTATAACAATGTGTTTTACTCATTTTTTATCACTTGTTTTTTTTTTTAAACTTTGTGTATGACAGAATTTGAGTCCTATACAAAAAATAAGCATTTAAATGTGTGCCCCGATAGCGCAGTGGTGTTGATTGAGGTCTCTCATGCCACGCCTGAAACTTCTATGGAAGGAAGTTGAAGGTAGCCGCTATGTACGGATAAGCACATTCAACCAGGCTGGTTGAATTAATATGAACGTCGGGTTGAAACTTTAGACCGGATGTTCACCATTGGTGGGTTGTCTGGTCAGCGGCCAAATTTTTTTCTTTTTTTTAAAATTTAAAAAAATGTGATCGAATTTAAAAAAAAGTAGGACAAAAAAACGCAAAAAAAACTGTTGAAATATTTTTTTTCATCTGTATTCAAATTTTCATAAGCTGCGATATTAAGGTATAAAGTTCTGTTATCAACCGAACATGTATTTTTTTAAACAGTCAAAAGTACACCGAATTTTTTAAAAATTTCAATTAAACTATCATTTTCGAGGAAAATATTTGTATATAATTTACTTTAATTTTACAAACATATTAAACTAAAAAAAATTAAATAAAATTAATATATACTTGTTACAGCACTTGGTTGTTGACTTTCAACAGAATTTTGTGTCTTTTTCAAAAATTTTAAAGGTTTCATTAAAATTCCAATAACAGCTTGCCGATAAACTTTAATAACCAAAATTACACTTAAAGAATTTACAGCTGAATGAAAGGATAATCCTTGAAATGCTTTTATCACAAAAACTAAAAAATAATGAATTTTTGTATTGAAATAACAAAAAAAATTGAAAAGGTGCGATCACACTTTTGCTATGATTAAAAGCAAAACTGAATTTTCTTTTAATCATGAATTTTTCCGTTTTTGTTCGAAGTTGAAAAAAAGGGTTTTAATCGGCATCAATAGAGTTTCAAGAATTGGAAAAACTTTAACAATTTTTAAATAAAAAATAAATATGAACTTTTTTTTACCTTTGCTATTTTCCATTTTCATTAAAATTGCATACATTGCAAATGCAATTGGAAAAACAATAAATAAAAATGGAACTGTAAATTGAATTAATAATGCAATAATAAATTGTTTATACATTCGATATGTATTTGGTGAACGGGCACTTTTATTTGCTGCAACACCTTTGACAGCTTTAATACCAAAAAATGTACCAATAATAAAAACTGCAATTACATGTAAAAAAAGAATTAAATGATATTCAAAAATAGTTTCATTTTTAAATGTATAACATGGCCGATTTATATATAATTCATACATATTTGGTGCACTTTCTTTTATATACTGATAAATTATTTCTGGAGATTCAATAAGTTGTACCCAAATTATTAAAGGTGCAATTGGAAAACATAACAAATATAATCCCATAATTAGTTTTCCAAACCAAATATGAAAAAATTTTATGTTGTCCTTCATTGCATAATATCGATATATTACAGATATTTAATTTCCACAAAAACTGGCAGTTAAATGTAAAATAAACTGAAATTTTATTTTCAAAATGAAAAACTGATATGTACGAAAAATGCGGCAAAAAATTGATAATTTTTTAATGGAATTTCAACTGAAATTGATAACATTTTTTAAAGCAGAGGAAAAGTTTCATAAATTTTCTTGAGATTTAGAAAATGCAGCTGTGATAACAATTTTTAAGATAAATAATTGATCAAGTTCACAAACATTTTCAAAGACACAAAAAATGCTTGGAAAAATTTTGCGCTTCTTTGAAGGAGAAAAGTTCGCAAATTAGCTTTTTCTAAACAAAATTTTGATGATGAAGTTTTTGTGAATGCTTCGTCAAAAATAAGAAAAATACTGAGTTCTTTTGCCAAAGAAAACACTAGAAAATCTAAAAAAAAATAAAATCTTTCTCACCATATTAACAACATCACCCCAAAAATAATTAAAATGTTTTGCAATAATTCCAGCCGCACAAAATCCTGCAGCAGGAAAAGTCGGGAAAATTCCATAAATAAATGTTGCATTTAATTGTTGCAGAAATCATCGTCAACAAAATATATGATTTATATTTTTGCATTGCTGGAGTTGAATAAGTTTTTACAATAAAAAATGCAAAGAAATTAACTATAATAATTACTGCAGTATTTGCAACAAGTCGACTACCATAATTTTCAAAATCTTCAATCGTATAACTTTGATTGGTAAAAAATTTAACAGTCGACATCTCTCAACAGAAATAAATTATGACAATTGTTCTCAAAAAAATTCTTTAAAAAATTTAAATTTTTTCTTCAAATTTTTTAAAAGGCAATAAGTAAATTATTTATGGTGTAGCGAGCAAAGTTTAATAAAATTTGTCATAAGACATTTGAAATAAATGTAGTTTTATAAGCATAAGTTTTAAAAAGTTATAAAACTAAATGTAAGAAATACCTAATTTAAACATTGCAGGTGTTCAAAAACGTACGTATAATAAAACTGAAGGAAATACCAAAGAAATATTAAATAAGAGAAAAGTTGTATAATTTTATAAAATGCTTTTAAAAAATTGTTAAAATTTAATATAAATAAAAAGTTTTTCATAATCGATAAATACTTTCGATGGAGACAACGAACTTAAAAAAAATAAATTCAAGTTTTACGAAACTGATGTAATCAAGAGCAGAATTTTTTAAAAACTTTATTTTAAAACTGAAATTGTTTTACCTCATTAAAAAAAACGAAGCTCTTAGCTTGTATGTTTTGCGGATATAATTTTAATTCATTTTTTAAAAACATTGTGAAGGTCATGCGTTTTTTTCTTCTTAAATATTAAAACTGTAGAATAGTCTTTTATGAAGAAATATTTTTAATGTATTTTCAAAATACTATTTTTAAATCATTTCATACGTCGTTTTATAGTTTTTTAAAGGAGGAGGACACTGTGGGAGTGCCAAAATTGGACAAATGAAAAATTTGCTCATTTTTTTCAAGCTAAAAAATAACCGAGAGTGGATTTAGTTGTTTTTGTCAAAAAAGCGAGAGTCGACATTCTTTTCAAAAAGAAAAAGGTGAAAATGCAGGCTTTTTTTTAAAAAAACGAGAGTTGAATTTTTTCTTGTGTTTTTATCATGAAAAAATCAGCAAATTTTTAATTTTCAAAAATCCCACGTGTTACCAAGATGATAATTTTTTTTCCTTGTGAAACAATTTTAAAGTTTCACATAAACGCAAGTTGTAATAAAAAAATACAGACAAAATATTCAAAAATTATACGTTAAACCGCATCCACTGAAAAATATAATGAATGAATGTCAATACAAAAATGGGACTGCTATATTTTATAAGTGGAAGGAAAGGCATTTTTCAAGTGTTTTGAAGAATACATGCCTTTCCTTCCCTATTCATCAAAACACTCGAGGAAAAGGTAACTACAATTTTTTTTGTGTGATGAGAGGATTTCAGTGCTAAGAAGGAAAAAAAAGGTGACCTTTAAACTTTTAAGAAATTAAAATATTAATTCTCTAATGAAACTTAAGAAACAAAGTTTCCTAGGATTTGGCATATCTACTAATATACAAAATGAATGGTACAGCTGCGAAATTTACCTGCATATTTTTAACCAGCAACAAAATTCGTCATCTACAAGTAAATAAAGAACAACGAAGAAAAAAGATTCATGTTGAACTAAAAAATCTCAAATAGATATATAATATAATCCTTTGACACTTTGTCCATTAGTTTGTATGTTATTGGATAGAAAAAAATGATTTTTATGGGATCGACTGGACTCTTCAGCAATGGCATCTAATTATTTTAATCCTAAATTTTTAATGACTTATACCTAAAATTTTTTCATTACCTAAATTTTTAATGACTTATACCTAAAATTTTTTCATTACCTAATTTTTTAGTGAATTTACCTAAAATTTTTTAAATATCTAATTTTTATCGAATTTTTAAAATGTAGTAAATTTACTGAAAAAAACAAAGAAATAAGCAAAAACAAAGAATAAATTTAAAAAATGATTTAAGTTCTTGATAATGCTGGAGTATGTTTTGCGGCAAACCAAAATTTATTCTTTTTAATATATTGACGATCAAAATAATCAGCAAATTCAACAATTCCAACATGATCAGATTCTTTCCATTTTTCAATTAATGCAGCAGCAGCTATATCAAAATGATTTTCAAAAGCATGATTTGCTAATTCGAGAATTTCATTTTTCATTATTTCTCCATCCGTTTTTTTATCAATTTCAAATTCGCCAAATTTAACATCAAAAATATGTTGAATAATATGAGCAATACAATTTCTTCGATGAACATCAGGAAATACTTGCTGAAGAGCAGATGTGATACATTGAGCATTATCAGCAACACATTCATTTGGGATCCATTCGCCATCACAGAACCGATTTGACTTCAAAAATTCGAACGCCCATTTATATGTTTGAATTGATTCAGAGCTAATGATTGCAGCACCTAAATTTAAAAAATTTTTAAAAAACACTTTTCAAAAAACCAAACCTTTTCTAATATTTTAAATAATCGATAAACTATAGGTATTTAAAAAATTTTAGGTAAATTCACTAATAATTTAGGTAATGAAAAAAGTTTAGGTATAAGTCACTAAAAATTTAGGTAATGAAAAAAGTTTAGGTATAAGTCACTAATAATTTAGGTAATGAAAAAATATTAGGTATAAGTCACTAAAAATTTAGGATAAAAAAAATTATTTCCCTTCAGCAATAATCTTTAGAGTTTTTTAAAATCTTAACAAACTCAAGAATACAAAATATAGTGTTTTTTAATTTTTACAGAATACAAAAAAAGTATTACAATGAAGAATTGACACTTTCCAAATAATTTAAATTAAGAACATTAGAGTGTTCAGATGTATATTTTCTTATTCAACAAAATAAATGTCAACTACCGTATGACTGTTGAACGTTGCAAGTTTGCAGTATAACTTTAAAAGTTTTCTTTAAAATCACCGCTATCGCAGTGACATTTTTATAAATACGTTCAAGTCATTGTACTATTAAATATTTATAAATTAATAAAGCTTTAAAAAAGTTGTTTTATTTCTTCTTCAAATCGAAGACTCGAATTTGGAAAAAATCCAACTTTGTTTTTTATCTATAATAATTCTCGACACGAAAAAAGAACCTCGTCTTCAAATTTTTTTCCTCGTTTCTTTTTTCCAAAAAATTTGCTGTTTTAATTTTTAGAATCCTTATAATTTAGTTGCTTGATTATTTAAATTTTTATAGATCTCAATGTCATTTAGAGGCGGACGCGGTGGCGGTGGAAGAGGCGGTGGCTTTGGTGGCGGCCGAGGCGGTGGTGGCCGTGGAGGCGGAGGCCGTGGCGGTTTTGGTGGTGGCCGTGGTGGTGGCGGAGGTGGCCGTGGTTTTGATAATGGACCACCATCTGAAGTTATCGGTAAGCTTATTTTATTCACTTGTTTTTTTACCTATTAATACATTTTTTTAGAAGCTGGCTACTTCTCTCATCCATGTGAAAATGATTTAGTTGTATGGTCAACATCTGGAAAAATTCCATTTTTCAATGCAAATATTTATTTTGAGAATATTGAACCTATTGGAAAAGTAGATGAAATTTTTGGTGGTCCAGCAGAAAATGTAAAATCTTTATTTTATAATTTTTAACAATCGTAGAATTACAACTTTATAGGGTTTTACTGTCAAACTCAACGATGGACTAAAAACAAAATCATTCAAAAAAGACCAAAAAGTATATATTGATCCTGCAAAACTTTTACCCGTTGAACGATTTACAAATCCAAGTGCTGGTGGCCGGGGTCGTGGTGGTCCTCGAGGTAGAGGCGGTGATCGAGGTTTGTATTTTTTGGTTCTTCTTTGCTTTCATAATAATAATAATAACCTTTTAAGGTTCCGGAGGACGAGGTGGCGGTCGAGGTTTTGGTGATCGTGGTGGAAGAGGCGGTGGACGTGGTGGTGATCGTCGTGGTGGATTTGGAGATCGGGGAGGTCGAGGTGGCGGCGGCCGAGGCGGTGGTTTCAATGATCGTGGTGGTCGGGGCTCCGGAAGAGGAGGTTTCAATGATCGTGGTAATCGTGGTGGCGGAAATGGATTTGGTGGTCAAAAACGATATGGTAATAACAGTGAAAATAATACACCACAAAATAAACGAATCAAATTTGATGATTAACATGGTTATTGATATATTTTTTTGTTAGCTGTTGTGTTCAGCATTGTTGAGTTTGTTATATTTTCTTTCTTCTCTCGTTTTATTTTTTTTATAATAATGAAAATATATTTCGTTTTGTTTGTTTTTGATTTTGTTGTTTAATAAAAATTTAAAAAATAACAATAGGCTTGTAAGCATGGAAGGGGAAGGGTTTATTTATCCAGTTTTTATTGATCTTTTTTGATAAATTAAAGTATAAATTATTAAGTAGAGAACAAAAACAATGTGCTTCAGCTAATAACAGTTTTAATAAAAAAATTGAGTTTATCTTTAAAAATCCAAATTTCCTGTTGGATTCATTAACCTAAAAAAATTTAATATAAAACTTGTTTTTGAAATCATAAACTGAAAATACCAAGGGAACATTGAAGGACACGGATTGCATGTAAGGAATTGATGCTCCGGACTGCTTAAAGTAGGAGTAGGGAAGATACATTTATTTGGTGTTTCGCATGTTCGTATTGAATCTGGAGATGAATATGATGACATTCGAAGAGGGCATTGCAAATCAGGAAACTAAAAAATTATTAATGGAGATTACTGTAATCCTTTAAAATAAAACTTACTTCGTGAATTCGATTCAATGGTTTTGGATCTTGCATCCAACTTATCAAAGATTTCATTGTAATAAAATATACATCTTTATTTTGTTCCATATTATATATAAATTGTTGTAAAGCTAACATCCCCTTGCTTTGTCCGCCTAAAAAAAATTTCATCAAACTTTTTTTGCATAAAATCTGGCTAACCCAATTGCATAAAATCTGCATTCAGCGATAAAACAAATGGAGCCTTATTATTTGTATATGATCGTTCAAAATTTGTTGTTAAAATATTTACAAGTTCTTCAACAGTTGAATTTAATTCAACAGCTGCTCGAAGCATTGAAGATCTTTTATATGTTTGAATTTGTGAAAGATATGTTCCATAGAATTGATTCATTGGAACTTCCCAAATACCAGGAAATGAGCTAAAAAAAGAAGAAAGGATTTAAATTGGGGGGAAAATTATTTAAAATTTTTTTAAGTATATCATTATTGTCTTACTGTAGATTTGGAAAAATTTTTTTAAAATAAAATGTTGAAAAAATTTTCAAATTTAATCGAAACAAAAAGTGTACGGTAGGTTTGCTATTGCTGTAATAAACTTTAAAACAAAAAAATTTTTCCAAAATTTAACGATAAATTTTAAAATGTGATTACTATCGCTTTGAAAGTAATGCAAGAAAAAGAGAAACACAAAAAATGTTTTTACTATCACTAAAATTAGGTGTTTGTCGCAAATGAGCGAATGTAATTGATTTTTCATTTTAACGTTTTTTTTTTTCGAAATAATGTGAACTTCACGAAATGGCAAGAATCCTATGCCTGATCATCAGATTCTTGCCATTTCGAAAAAAAAAATTAAAACGAAAAAGTTATCAAACCGACTGCTCCTTTGAATAGCAATAGATGCAATTTTGAAAAATATATCAACCCGTTTGCCCCCTTTAACTTTTTTTATTTTGTGTAAAAAATTTTTGAAAGCAAATTGAAAAATGCTACAGTATATAAAAAGATTACCTTTTTGGACAATTATCTTCCATACATGGCCAACTTAATTTATGATCTAATGTTTGTGGCCAAAATGGTTCATTTGCTTGTCCAGGATTGGCACTTATACTATTATCATATAAAAATCCAGATCTTTGCATCATTTCAAATTGTTTATCTCCACCTGGTGCTAGCTGTGGAGCACGAATTCCAACAATTTCTTCTTCTGGAACATTACCAAATTTTGCCATAATCCTTCTCATTCCATCCATTTCATTTAGCCATGTTGTAGGGGATGCACCTTGTAGATTTGAATGACTTATTGAATTACTTGCAAGTTCATGTCCACCTTTTGCAATCCATTGTACTTCATCATAATTTGTCCATTCATGTGAAACAAAGAATGTTGCCTTTATTGGACAACCATTTGGATTTTTATATTTTGGTGTTTCAAAAAGTTCTTTGTAATCTGGTGCAGTTTTGCCATTAACTGCATCATCAAAAGTTAAAACAATAAATTGAGGGATTTGTGTTGGATCTAGATTTCCAGGAGGTTGCCGGCCATCCATTGAACAGAAGCATGTTGGAAGTTGACATTTTTCTGGATCACATCGAGTTGCACGCTTTTTTGGCTTTGTTGGATTTGAACTAAATCGAAGTCCAGTAGCTGGAAGGTATTCAACATTAATATTTGGAGATGCCAATGGACGACAATATCCATCAACGGCATAATGATTTCCATCACACGTGCAAGTGTTATTGGCACATGATGATCCTCCAACACATTCAGTATTTTTATTTCGACATGATTCACCTGGTAATGCAGCCCATGAACCAGCTGAAAAACATATTATTCATTTTTGAGTCTCCCCTTTTTTTGACAACTTACATCTAATACAAGTTCCCCTTGTCCCATCATGCCCTGCAGCACAAATACATTTTTTCATTCCTGAATCACAAAGTGCACCACCTGAACAAAGTTCACCATTTTCACATGATTCACCAGGTTGTGCAATTCCATGTGCATATGCAGTTTTTATACATTTACCTTCTTGTTCAACAGTTGAAACTGGGCATACACACATTCCACCTTGACATGCAGAACCATACAAACAATCTTCTGGCTCATCACAACTTTCACCAATTGTATGACGAATCATTGGACGATTTGCTGGTGCATATGGGATTGGTTCAGGTTTTATTCCAGACATAATTGGATTTGAATTTGTCGAAATTGGAAGGGGTTCATTTGCTGAAATTGTAAAAGGATACTGTTGTTTAAAAAAATAAGCAATTTAAATAAACTTACGATTAAAACATTTTCCATCTCTAAACATTTTTCCTGGTTGACAAACACAAAGTCCCATTAAACAATGTGCATTTTGTGGGCATAAATCATATCCAACAACACAACGTCCACCTAATGGAATTCGTTTTCCAGCAATATTTGCCATTTCTGTTGTTGTTGTTATTGTTTCACGTTGTTCAAAATTATTATATGGGATTGAGATCCGTGGAGATTGGGTAATTATTTCATTATATTTTAATTCGATTGATGGCGATAAAGTTGGATATGTTTGTTGATGTATTGCTGATGGTGGCATTGGTGGTGGATATGTTGGTTGTATTGGTACTTGCACAGGTGGATATGTTGCTGCTTGTATTGCAGGTGGTACTGGAGGATATGTTTGTTGTTGTTGTACTACTGGTTGCATAGGTGAATATGTCGGTTGCACTGCTGGTGCTACTGGGGGATATGTTTGTAGTGTTGATGCTGGCGGCATTGGATTGTTTGGAATATGAATTGTTTGTAGTTCACACACTTGTTTTAAATGTGCAAATGTAAGTCCTGGAGAACATTTACAAATTCCATCAATACACTTTGAATTTTGTGCACAAACATCTCTTTGACTATTACATGTTTGACCGTATCGGCGAACGATATATTGTTCTAAAAATTTATAAAATTTTCTTCATAGTCTTCAATAGAACTACAGTATACACTACATAAATATGCGATATATTGTAGTTTAAAACATTTTGATAATCCACACTTTGAAAAAATTTTGTTTTTATTGTTCACACAAACATTACGAAATTCTGTTGAAATACAGTAATCCATTTTATTAAAATTATTATTATTTATTAAAATTTCTTAATTTACAAAAAAAAACACAACACGAAAAAAAGAGAAAAACACAATCAAAAAAAATATTATTAAAAAAAAGAGATTAGATTTATGTTGAAAGACTAAATACACATGCATAAAATATATTTCGATGAAAGTATGACTGCAAAATTTTGGTATTAAATTTTAAAGAAAAAAACAAAACACAAACGAGATTTTAAAAGGCAAGTTTTGTTTTTTTTATCAGAAAAAAGAGAAGAAAAATTATTTTAAATGTTGTTTGAGAGTCTATGACTAAAATCAGAGAGAAAAAATAGAAAGACTGGGATTAAATTTAAATATTTAGAAAAAACAAAATTTACAAAAAAACATATCTTTTTGAGCAAAAAATTAATTTTAAAAAAGGCTTAAAAATTGATACAAATAAAAAATTTTGACCATGAGTCATGAAAGGAAAATTTTCGAATATTTTGTACAATAAATTTTCCATTCGATGCCTTTGTCGAAATTTTTCATTCGCCACAATTTTTTGCGGCCATTTTTTAAAAATCAAAGAATATTAAAAAAAAAGTCACGCTATTGCTTTTTAAGTTGTTTTAAGTTGAAACAAAAATAAGATTATTACTGTAAAAAATCCAGCAGTGTTAAATTATAATTAATTAATTACAAATAACACATTTTCTTTCTTTGAGGTTGTTTAATTTTAGAAAGATTTACAACAATTATATTCTTCTGATGCCGCCCCTGTGACATAACAATATGATCGAGGTGGGCATTTTGGTTTAAAGCCATTACAAATCATAATTTTTCCTTCATCATCTAGGGTTGGATCATTTCCAACTGGGCAATATCCTTTTCCATTTGCTCTTCCTGAAGCAATTTGCGGGGGTGGAGTTGCCTTTTTAGGTTTTGGCCGACGAATTGGTGGTCCAACAATTCGAGGCTTTGGATTTGTATTTGTATTGGATGAATATGCCCGTTCAAATGCAAGATCTAAAGTTTTGTTAAAGTTAGAAAAAAATAGAGAAGAAGA
This sequence comes from Panagrolaimus sp. PS1159, assembly GCA_963922195.1. Classification (NCBI taxonomy): domain Eukaryota; kingdom Metazoa; phylum Nematoda; class Chromadorea; order Rhabditida; family Panagrolaimidae; genus Panagrolaimus; species Panagrolaimus sp. PS1159. Next base: position 3,591,837 of record CAWUHW010000004.1, read on the forward strand.
ACGATAGAATTTCAAAAAACCACAAAAATCAAAATTCAAACAAAAATCACTTCAGTCATTTTAAAGTTGAGCCTTTTTGGCTAAAATAAATAAATTTTAAAGAGCTTACCTTCCATTGGTGAACATTCACCATTTTCTTCTTTGTATCCTGTTTTGCATTTACATTTATTTACAACACAAATGGCATTATTTCCACATTGTGTGTCATCACTGCAATCAGATCCAACATCTAAAAAGTTAAAAATTTTAAAATTATTTAACCAAATATTAATTTTTTGGTAATCAAAATTTAATGAATAAAATTTTTTTATTTGACACTTATTTAGTTTTCTATGGTACGCTTATCGGAGTAAAGTGTCGTATACATTAATGAAAAAAAAATTTCTAACCACTTTTTTGCTGTTGTTCAATTGCAGCTGAATTTACAATCGTTAAAATAACAGATAAAAATAAAATAAAACAAACTTCACTTTTCATGATTTTTAAAAACTGACTTTAATGGAGTGAAATTTTTCTAACTTTATAAATATAAATTATGGAACACCCTCTTTTTTTCTTGAGCATAAAAAAAACTAAAAGCATGATTTAAGGCTTGCAAAAAGCGGAACAAACGGGTTTAGTAAAAAAATTAAGAGAGAAAGATAATCTTTTGCGATCTTTGCTTATATTTTTTTGATGGTCATTTCTTCCGCGAATTGTTAATCTTTTAGAAAATCCGTGATTTTGCAATTTTTTCAAGCAGCAAATAAAATAATAAAAAATTTTTGTAATCGTGTTTGTTTACCAAAATTTTGTTTGTTTTTTCTATTTTTTAAAAGAAAAAAATACAAAGCTGCAAATGAGCTTCTAAACAAGTTTATTGATTTTGAGTGACAAATCAAGTCCATGTTTTTTTTGTTATATCAAAAAAAATTTAATTAAAAATATTTTAAAGGAAGAGAACGTTTTGAATACACTTTTTGCTTTTGACATTTTTTTCCAAATGCATGACCTTGACAATCAGGAAATCTTTTTGTTCTCCTCCCTGATCGGCTCATGCCATTTTGAAAAAATTGTTAAAAATGAAAAACATGTCAAAAACGTCTTTAAATTTTGACAGATGCCTAATTTTTGTGATAGTAAAATTTTTTTCGCATTTCTCCTTTTCCTTTTCTTGCATTGCTAGCATAGCGATAGTAATCCCATTTTCTAATTTATCGTTAAATTTTCAAAAATATTTTATTTCATTTCTTAACTCATATGAAACTAAAAACCCCTTTTCTACAACTTACTCCTTCTAGCAAATTCATTTCCATTATTATTATTGTTATTATTATTGCTTCCAATTGAAACGGATGTTGTTGGAACCGTTGCAGGTCGGACACATTTTCCAGAATTATCAACAAATCCAACTGGACATTTACAAATTCCATTGAAACAATATGATCCACCACCACATTGCCTTCCACTTCCACAATATTCATTTGGTGCAACAATAATCGAAAGCTTTGTTGTTTGAGTTGATGGAGTTGTTGTCATTGAAGGGGAAGGATTTTGGGTTGGAAGTTTAACACATTTTCCACTAATTGCAATAAAACCTGCTTGACACCTACACATTCCTTGATAACAAATTGATTGTTCGGTGCATTGTGTTTCACTGCTGCATTCTTCACCAGGTCCAGCAAGTTGCGGCTTTTGCATTGGTTTTTCATTTGATGCAATGCATGTATTTAATCGAAGAATTGGTTTATCTACTGGACATACACATGTCTAAAAAATTAATTTGTTTTAAAAATAGTTTTTTAAAAATGTTGAAGGATTAAAAGTTAAAATTTTTAAGTTATTTGAAACACATCCAAGCAAAAAAAAAGTAAGCATTATTAGAAAAATTATTTAAATATGAAAAAACCTTTTAATTTGTTAAAATCAATACGAAACATATTTATTATGAGTTAGCTTAGTAAGCAGTAAAAAGTTAAAAAATTAATTTTAAATTATTAAAATTTTATTACATTTTTTCCCGTCGTTTGGTTTTTTTTCAACCAGAATAATACATTGCCCTATATTTCTGTCGAAAGATAAAAAACTATTTTGCTCATTTTATTTTCTGAAAATCTCTAATATTTTTCTTTTGAATATTTGAAAATATTTGTCTGAGTCAAAGAAATTGATCTCTGATCGCAGGCACAAACCTGCCCCTTTTTTAGAAAAATCGGAAAAAAAACTGAACAGCGAGTTTGTTCATTTTATTTTTGAAACGCTCTGTCGCTATTATTTTGCTTTGAATATTTAAAAATTTTTTTATCAAAGTCAAAGAAAACGAAAGTATTAAAAACAATATTACCCTGTAAAAATATGATTCATTTTTTAAAAAGCTAAAACGTAAAGTTTACGTCGTAAACACCACTTGATCAAATTTTGCGCAGTATTAATAAAATTTGAATATCAAACTTTGGCATAGAATAAAAAAGGAAATTCGTAATTATTTTCTTCATCAAAATTTAAAAGTGTAAAAAAAGTTCTCAATATTTATAGGATTTTATTTGTTAATTTTTTAAGATCTGGGTATAAAAACAAAAAATGTTAAATCATGATTTTTTTGCATAAAAAAAAGGTAAAATTTGCTAATAAAATTTTAGTTCCTTATTTTGAACGCATTTTTATTGAATAGATTGATCTTTAACCCAGTCATGAAAACTGTCCCCTTTTTTACAAAGACCCCAAAAAATAAAAAGCTAAAAAGCTATGTTGTGCATTTTTTCTGAATTTTCTATTTCTTCTATCTTTAATATTTTAACTAAAATTTATTGCAGTTAATAAAATAAAATGTTAGAAACAATTTTATTATGTTAAAAAATGATCAGCTTTTACTTTGAAAAAAGCCAAAAAATCAACGCAACATTATTAAAAAATATGTTTATTCTAATTTTGTCACTATGTTATAATTAATTTTGAAAGCTGAACATTAGCATTTTCTCTGTTAAAATTTTGTAACGTATAATATTAACTTATTTTTAGAATTTTTGGCTTTTGTTAAACAAAGATTTTAAAATTTGCTGTTAAATTTTTGTTATAACATTTTGTTGCACATTAAAAATCGGAAAACTACACTTTGTGTTTTTCCTAAATTCATTCGAAATAAAAGCTACTATTTTTACACAGTTGACATTTTAAAAGAAAAATTCATTCTTTTGATAGATCAAATGTTGCAATTTTTTGTTTTTTTTTCGCTGCTCTCTTAATTTTTTTCCGTCAAAACTGCGCTTTTAAGAAAAAAAGTTTTTTCATCAATTTTAGTCTATTACATTTTTTTAAATATTCTACAAGTTTTTAATTCCTTTGAAAGTATCAATAAAAATAAAAACATTAAAGACATTAGCTTTTATGAAAAAAATCTTTGTATTCAAGCAGAGCATCTTGTCAATACATTAAAAATATAAAAAGAATCTGAAACTCATAAAATGCCATATATGTAAACTTAAAACAAATTCATTGCCACTGGAATTTCACTTAAAAAATATTTTTAAATATCCCAATTTTATCAAAATTCTAAAAAATGCTTTTAGGTTTCAAAATTGTTTTACTTTAACATAATTAAAATTGTATGTTAAAAAAAGAAGCTCTTTTACTTTTAAAATAAAAGTGAAAAAAGTTGATCTTAATTAATTTGTTTTTTCCATTATTTCAACACACTTTTGTGTAACAAAAGAAAAGCAGGAAACCACAAATTTTTTTCCCTATCGCTTCGTTCAATCTTTCACACACACACACTAACCGAAAAAAATTGATTGCCCTTTTGTTTTTTCAACAGAAAAAAAAAGAAAAAAAAGTCGAAGAAAGATTTTTAGTTTCATTGCCGTTTAATATTGGAAAGAGTGGAACAATTGCCGAATAGTGGATGGATTTTTTTTTTCAATAGTAAAATTTGCATAAAATACAGGAAAAAATACTTTAAAAAAATCCATCCACTATTCGGCAATTATGCCGAAAGAGTTGCCTCTCTTTTTTTTCTTTTTTTGAATATTTAATAAATATTTTGCAGCTAAATAAAAAATATAAATGAAAAATTAAAAACAATTTTATAAAAAAAATTTATAACAGTTTTTAACTTAAAATATCAGATATCAGAAATTTGCTGAACGTGCATCCCGGGCTGCACGACGTCAGTAAGAAAAGACTGATGAGCCTGGACCATCTCGTCTTTAATTAAACTTGTATGTTAAAAAACATATTAATAACAGTTTTTAACTTAAAATATTAAAAACTTGCAACCAAATTGAAAGCATAGTATATTTTTAATAATAATGAAATCGTCAATAATAAAAAAATTGACCTTTTACTTCTCATAAAAACATGTCATAAAAAAGAAAAAAAATAACCTTGAAACATTTTACTCTTTTAAAATGAAAATTATATTTTTTTTAAATTTTTCTACAAAAAACAATTTTAATTTTTGACTTCTTTTAAAACTCTAAACTGTATAACTCTAAACGTTTATAAAATTTTGATCTTATTAAAAAGATGTTATTTTTTGCTTTCAAAATAGCTTAAAAATATTTTGTTGTTATTTAAAAGTGAATGATTAAAGTTAATTTTTTTGCTATAATTTCAACACATTTTCGTGAATCTAGCAAAAAGCAAGAGAAACAACCACTTTTTTTTATTGCATCTTTCAGTCTTTCACATACACACACACAAACCGAAAAAAAGGTCAATGCCCTTTCCATTTTGTCTGGTAAAAAGAAAGAAAAAAATACGTTGAAGAAAGATTTGTCCAAGGATGGATATATGAAAAAAATGCATCATTTTAATGCCTTTTTGTTGAAAGGAGCGTTGCAGTTTTCACCAAAAAAACTTAATGATTTATTTTTTGTGCAATCGTAAAAAGCAAAAGAAAATTTTTTGACAAAAACATTGCTCAATGCACCCATTTATTTGCATGTTTCTGTTTTTAAATATTTCATTTATTTTTGTAATTTTTTAATGTTTTCAAATTGAGTTTCAAAGATTAGAATATAAATTTTCTTATGTTTCTAAAAATTCTCCTGCCTGTCTTCTTGTTGAAGAATCAGTATTGAAAAAAAAAAATTAAAGTTTTGACTTCCAAATAGATTTGAAAATAAAAAAGCAAGCATTTTATTACACAAAATTTTTTCATTTTATGAAATAAAAACAAAATCGATTTTATCTCAAAAATGAAAGCAAAAAAGCATTAGTTTGCTTTTTTAATTTTTTTGAAAAAATATACGTTTTTTTACGTTTTTAATATTTTATGCTTTTGGCATTTGTCAAATTTTAAATCCGTTTTTTCTGGTAGTTAATAATACAAAAAATTTTTTAAATTTAATACCAAAATACCAGAAATGATAGTTAATAACGAAAATTTAAATCTTGGTTCAACAATTTTTAAAAGAGCCATATTATTGTGTCTTTAACTTTAATCAAAAAAAGATAAAGATATTTTTAAACCTTATTAAAGAGCGTTAAAAGGGGTTGTTAAGTAAGCAGACAGACCTTAATGTTAGAAAATATCACACTTATATCACCAAATGCATTGTCTACCTGTTTTCCTTGGCAAATTGCGCCACCAGTACAAATTTCACCATTTGAACATGATTCACGAGGATTTGCATATCGTGGTCCTAAAACGAATTTTAATTGATTTTGAAAACAAACTTATCCCAGTTTTTGTTAATTATTTCGAAATTAGTAAATAATGTTAGTTAAAAATAAAAAAGCCAAAGCCAAGCAAAAAGTTTAAAAAATATTTTTATACCGCGATATGAAGGCTTTCCTTTACGTTTATTTATAACTTTTCGAGGAGTTATTGGTGGAATGCATTGATCATTATGTAATATATATGAAGGCGGACATTGACATGTTAAATCAATACATTGTGTTCCACCACGACAATATAATCCAGCTTTTGCACATTCATCTAACACTTCCCCATTTTCTGAACCACCACCAGATTCAATTCCAATTACCGGAGTTAAATCTGATCCATTTTCAATATTTTCCAAATCTTCTGTTACAATATAATTATTGCTATTATTGATTACAGTTGGTCGACGAGTTGGTGGTGAAAGTGGTGGTTGTGGATGTTTTGGTTGGGATGTTGATTGTTGTGAGGATGTGGATGAGGATGAGGATGAAGCTTGTCGATTATCAAATCTTTCATTATTTGGATAATATGGTTCTGAGATAACTGTTACTGGACGAGGTCGAGGACGTAATGGTTGTCGAGTTGAATGTGTTAGATATTCTGTCAAATGGCAAAGAATAAAAGCATGTTAGAAGCAAATTTCAAAAAAAGCAAAGCAAGCGTAAAGGCAAATTTTGCTAACAAATAGGCAAATTTTTAATAAAAAAACTTTTTTTAAAAAACGCTAAATTGAAAAAGTACAAAATAGCAAAAGGTAATTAAAAGCTGTTAAATTACAAATTTAGGCACAACTTTTACACTAAACGCAATTTTCATCAAAAATTACTTAAAATATGCAAATTTTTGTTAAAGGTAGCAAGCAAGATTATAAGCAAATGTTATTATTAGCAACTATAAACTACAATATCCGATATAAATAAATTACTCACCATTTCCTGAAGTAGCTCCTGCTGTTCGAGTTGTTGAAGATTTATTTGCTTCAGGTTTTTCACATCTGGCTGTTTGTTGATTAGGTTGCATTCCAGCTGGGCATAAACAAGTACTATCAATACAAGTTGAACCTCCAACACAAATATCCAATGGTCCACATGAAGTGCCAGGAGCAGCTTTACGGGCTGATGGAAGTACTGAAGATTGTTGAATTGGTCGATTTGTGCCAGATTGAGCGCGCTTAAATATGAAATGTTTTTGGGGATTATTTTTTAGATTGCTTACAGTAGCTTGTGGAGGTGGAACAGTTGGACGAGGTTGAGTTTGAACACAAAGTCCACGGGTAACAATCATTGATGGATCAGGGCAAACGCACCAACCCTCTCTGCAGACACTTCCCCCTGAACATTCTTCCTCTTCTGAACAACTTCCACCAGGTGGGGAACGAATTTTTTCATCAGCTAAAATATGAAAATAAATTTTTGTAAAATTTAAAAAAAGTGATAAGCAAACAATTAATATATGGGGTTAGTAAACTTGGGCAAATAAGCAGAGATTAGGTTTGAAAATTAAAAAAAAAAACACAGCAAAACAGAAAAAAGCTGCACCTTTCAAAAAAAGCAACAAAAAAATTTGCTGTTTATTTAAATTTTTTCACCAGTGTTCTGCGGTGCTGGCGCGACGCGCCGCGCCGCAGTCGCGCCGGCTACTAGAAATTAAGTTTAAACTTAAAGTAATAATTCCACGTGATAGCCTTTATAGCTGAATATCTTTTACCAAAGTTGTAGGAAAATCTGTAATCTAATAGAAGTTTAAATGTAGCCGACGCGACTGCGGCGCGGCGCGTCGCGCCAGCACCGCAGAACACTGTTTTTCACCCTTTTCAGCCACAGTTGGGATGTTTCGTTTTGTCAAATGTACTTTCGCCGAACAATCTTTATTCGGCTCCAAACAAATACATTTATTTTCAAAACATGTAAAATTTGGTTCACATTCATTTGAAAAATTACAAGATTTTATTGCTTCAATAATTCCATCATTTTGAAGAATTGCAGTTCCAAGAGTTATTTTTTTATCCTTCAATTTTCTTGCAGCTAATGGTAAATGAATTGCAGCTTGTCGATTATAATCTTTATCTTGAGTTATTGGAAAGCTTTCTCTTTGTTGCTCTACATCTTCTTCTGCTGCTTCTTCTCCACTTGTACGTTTTGCCTTTCGAGTCCCTTTTGGCATCGGAAGAATAAATTCTCCAGAAGAATCAGCTAATCGACATTCGCAAAATTTTTCTTCTCCACATGTAAGCCCAACTTCACAATCATTATCTTGATCACAGGATTTTCGGTCTTTGATAGCTTTAACCATATGCAAATTACAATAACATTCACCAGATTGGCAATATGTTCCTTTAGGGCATTCATCATTGTTCATACAAGCTTCTCCCAACTTCTTAATCTTTAAATGTGAATTTTGAGGGCATTCATTATCCTTTGGTTCAGCGCCATTTGAACAAACACATATTCCATTTTCACTGCATTCTGAACCCTTTAAACAAAAATCTGCATAAATATTACAATAATCTCCAGGAAGTTTTATCAAAGATTCATCAACACATTGATTATGTGCCATTGCTTGCCCTTCGGCACATTCACAAACACCTAATGAAGAACAATATGAACCATTTTCACATTCTGTGTGAATATCACAATATTGTCCAGGTAGAGATTTTGGCTTATCCATTTTGGTATTTGGTACATGTTTGTTAATACAATATCCTTGCCTTAAAGTCATTTCCAAAGAACAAATACAACTTTTTGTTTCTTTTGAACATATTGAATTATTTATACAAAATTCCCCAAAGTTACATGATTCACCAGGTTTTGAAATTTTAACACATATTCCATCAATGGCACGCATTTTGTTTTGGCATTGACAAGTTTGATTTAAACAATATCCGCCATTTTCGCAAACATCAGATTCTGAACAATTTCCACCAATTCTTGTTGTCTTCCATGTTCCTTTTGCAACACATCCGCCATCAAGATATACGGTGCCCTGAGGACATAAACAAACTTTTCCAAGAGTTTTTAGTTCTTTACAAATTGAATCATCGGCACAAATTTCTTCATTGGCACAACTTTGCAAAGGTTTTGAGGTATTATTTTCGTATTCATTTTCAGTTGGTGAATGTTGAGATCGACGAATTTTTGGCATTGTTCGTTGAAATTCTGATGGTGAGGGATATGCACAAATGCCATTCTCAACTGCAACTCCATCAGGGCATCGGCACCACCCTTTTGTACAAATTGAATTTCCTAAACATTTTGAATTTCCATTTCCACAAAATTCTCCAGGCATTGAAAATTCCATTTCACTCTTTTTAGATGGATGCTGCATTTTTGTTAAATATGGATTTGATAAATCCATTATTTTTGAACCTTTTGCAGTAGGTGAAAATTGTGGATATCCGTTATAGCCCGAAAATCCGCTCATTGGCATTTGATTTGGAAATTGTGGTATAGCAGATGGATAAAATGGATTTGTTTGTGGCATTTGATTATTATTATTATTATAAGGTGAATATTGTCCAAATTGATTCATTTGATATAATTGTCCTTGTTGGGGCGGTGGAGCATTTGAATCTGGATTTACAACATAAAATGGTCGTTCAGATTCATTTGGTAGTTTAGAATTAATAATTGATAATCCGTTTCCATAACCATTAAAATTTTGTTGTTGTTGGTTATTGTAATTATTGTTAAACATTGACGGCGGGATTGTTGTTGTTATTGTTGAATAATATTCACTTTGCGTAGTCATATCCGGATATTCAGGATCTTCAACCCTTGGAAATTGTGGCGTCGTTTGTCCATACAAATTTGACGGTTGTTGAATATTATTTCTATTTGGCCATTGATTTGAATTTGGCCCATTATTAAATCCAGTAGAAGTATTATTATTTTCTCGGTTCCAGAATCCTTGACTATCTAATTTTTGCCAGTTTGGACCATATTCTGCCATGCTATCTGGTAAATTTTTGCTGTTGAAAGAACCAAAAGTTTGACCAAATGGTTGTTGGGGTGAAGGATTTGATGCTGACGGTTCTTGCCATTCTTTTTGGGATTTTATTGAAAGTTGTGGTGTTGGCATTTGAGGTCTAACATTTGAACCATATCCACCTTCGAATTTTTGAAATGCTTGAAGATTTGGATTTGTTGATGGAATTCGAGGAAGATTATTGTTGCCAGCCATGGTACTGATAAGTCGCTGATAATTTTCCATATTTAATGATGAACGTGGATTTTGTCCATAATTATTTGGAATACTACCATAACCTCGAGGATTGGAATTTAGCGATGGTGGAATTGGCTGATTTGAAACTCCAGCTGCCGCAGCAGTCATTGTATTCAAATTTTGTTGTTTTGTTTGTTCATCGACAAGCATCAACTTCGACTTTAGCCTTCCTGATTCTTCAGCTGATAGCATTCCCTTTCCAATTAATGTCCCCAAATTTACTCCATATCCACTTCCTCTTCCAACAATTTCACCAATTGCTGCACCAGGATTTCCACCATTATTGGTGGATGAGATTTCTTTTTCATAGATTCTTGTTTCTGATAAATCAAGCCTTGAATTTCCAGGAGTTAACGGAGTTGCTGGAGGCAAGCAATATCCATTAACAGGAGTATAACCTGATTTGCATAAACAATATCCATTATCGCAATAACTAAATTTATGGCAATTTGCAGATGAAAAGCATGCAGGACCTTTGGAGCGAGTTGCAGCCCGACATTCACCAGCCTGAAAGAATGTTTCCATTCCAACCGGGCATTCACAAACTCCACTAAAGCTTCCACAAACTGAATTATAACTGCACATTTGATTCCGAGTACAATCTTCTCCAGGACGGACAGATGCACCACGTTGAGGGCATCGTGAATGGCCATGTCCACCACAACTGCATCTACCTTGTTCGCATAAGCCTTCAATGCATTGTTCATTCATGTAACAACTTTGACCGAGTGGAACTTTTGCAATTTCACAGTAGCCGTTTGCTGCTCGATATCCAGGTCGACAAACACATTGATTCTGTATGCATACAGCAGAGTTGAAGCATATGCCTGCTGGAGCACATGGTCTTCCGGGTTGGCCTTGAATTTTCCATGTTGGTTCAGATGATGGTGGTAGGGGTTTAGAAGGCATCGAAGGGATATATGGCAAAGATGAATAAGTTGCAGCTTGTTGTTGTGAAGCTGTTGATGGCTTTGTTGTTGGATATGAAGCCATATGGAAGCATTTTTCATCATAAGCTTGATATCCCTGTTCACATTGGCATCTTGAATTAATACATTTTGCTCCACCTCCACATACATCTTCACATGGTTCATTCAAAATTGGTGCTCTTCCAAGTTCTCTCAAAAGTAATGCTTTTAAAGTTTCTTGATCCACAACATTAATACTCATTTGATTTGCAGTTAAAATTTGATGAAATTTTCCATCTTCCGAATGTTGCAGAATTGACGGAGATCCAGGACCATAAACAAGTTTTGTTCCTTTCATTACTGTTGGGGGCCTTCCAATTGGATATGCATAAAATGGTACAGTCGAAGATTTTGGGACACATTTTTGATTTACATCAACAACAAAATTATCATTACATCTACAGATTCCACTGCTGCAATAACTATTTTCACTACAGAGTGCTTGAGCGGAACATTCTCCACCTGGTGGGATATTATACATATGTGCTTCAGGAGATTCACATTCTTTTCCATTATTTATTAGCCCATAAAGACAGACACAAATACCATAGTAGCATTGAGATTCTCCAACACAATCAAGGCCTTTTTTAGGATCACAATGCCCTCCAGGAAGTGATTCATGATTTGCTTTTCGGCAAGTTCCTGCAACAATTGTTTCACCCTTTTTACATCGACAAACTCCTCGAATGCATTCAGTTCGATATGGGCAATGTAGGGTTAGCTGACAATGTGAACCAGGTTGTCGAGTTTCGATTTCTTGTCCTGGAAAACCTGGAGATCGAGCTGATGGTGGAGTTTGGGTTGGTGCAATTGAAACAGAAGAATGTGAATCTTGGCATTCATTTTGTAGTAGTTCAGTTCCAGCAGGACAAACACAAACATTTCCAATACAAACACTATTTCCTGTGCATGCTGTTTCATCTGCACAATATTGTCCTGGAGCAGATTTTTTAATCTCTAATATCACTTTTAGTGCTTCTTTATCGTTTCCAACACATTTATCATCAATTATTATTTCTTCTTCTCTACAAATGCAGTATCCCTCTTTACATTGGGATTTTCCAGTACAAATTTCACCATCTAAACACAGCTGCCCAGGTTTTGCATGAATAAGTTTTCCATGTGAAATGAAAACGTTTGCTGATGAAGTTGTAGATTCAACTCTTGGAGGTTGATGTGCAGCAGGTTGTTTAACATTACCAACTGCTTTAGTATCAATATGTTTATTCAAAGTATGCTTTGATCCCTGCTTTTCACATTTTCCATCATTCATAAAATGTTCTGCCATACACATACAAATTCCAAATCGACAGACTCCACCATTTATACATTTTTGTCCAGATTGACATGATTCACCTGGTTTTGCAATGGAAACTGTACATTGATGATTTAACAGTCGTTTTCCGGCTGGACATTGACAAAATCCAAGTTGACAAATTGATCCTCCGGCACATGATTGACCATATGAACATCGACCACCAGGTCGTTGTCGGCATCTCCCTTGTGCTTCCACCGATCCATCAACACAAGAACAGATTGAATTTGTACATACAGAACCACCGGAGCATCGATCATTTCCAAGGCATTGACTATTAATGGATCGAAATGTTCCAGATGATCTTGTACAACTTTCATCTTCAAAAATATATCCACTTGGACATCCACAAAACCCTTCAATACAAATTGTTCCATTCAAACAAACATCTCCAGAATTGCAGGATTCTGAATATGCTTTTACATTTACAGGTGATCGTTTAATTTCTTTAACATGGCATTCTTTTCCTGGCATACAAACACAAGCCCCATTTAAGCATTTTGAATTTGTTATGCAAGTTGGAGATTCAACATTTTCATCACAAAATGCACCAAGTGGCAAAATTTCACTTATACATTTTCCATTTGAATAAACTAAATTATGTAAACATTGGCAGAGTTGTTGAATGCAAACACCTTTTCCATCAGCACATAATTTTTGATCTGGATAACATTCAAGTGATCGCTTTTGTACAGATGTTTTTTGAGTTACAGCAGTTGTTTCTCTTCTCTTTCTTCTTGTTGCGACTTTTTCAACAGCTTTGGATTTCTTTTCAGAAGTTTTAACATCTTTTAAATTTTGTTTTTCTAACAAATATTTTGTTGAATTTACACATTTTTTTCCAACAATAATTAAAGGTTCAGGACATTCACATCTTTTTGATCGACATATTGATCCTCCTAAACAAACAGGAACCCAAACGGTTGTGTTAGAAATTTTTTCACGATTACATGATCCGCCAGGGGAACTAAATTCTAAAAAAGATAGGGAAAATGGGATAGAGTTAAAAACACACACACAAACAATGGGCAACAAATTGTTATAAAAGGTTACGGCAGAATAAAATTTGAGGTTATCGAAATTTTGGTGGGAAAATTGAATTCCAAAATTTAAAATAAATTTTAAAGATGATTTTAAAAAAGATTTTGTTGAAAATTTTTTTCAAATGTGAACTTTAAATTTACTACCGTAACCTTTGATGAAAAAGAAAAAAAAGGGAAAACAATATGGATAGAAAAGTTTGATTCCCACCTGATACACAAGTTTGCTCGATAGCTTTTGAACCTTCAGGACAAACACATTGCCGATTTTGGCATGTTGTACCTGCATATGCGGTTGTACATTGTAAATCATGTTCACAACCAATTTGTCCTGGATAGATTACTAAAAAGAAAGAGAGAAAAATAGAACAGATAGAAACCCATTAAAGATAATCACAAACAAAAAAAATAGTTTTTTTGCTTACCCTTTTCACATCTTCCATTAACATTGACATGGGTTGAAAGGCATTGACATGTTGGTGGATGTGTATTTCCATTACAGTATGCTCCAATCATGCAATCAGTATTTAGTGAACATCGAACTCCAACTCCTGCTTGTTTACTTCCACCCAATTGAATTTTCATATAATTTGATTTTGATGTTGTTGGAGGATATGTTGGTGGAGCAGTTGGTGGACGAGTTGGATATGATGGTGGAGCTGGTGGTGGGGCAGTTCCAAGATTATTATATACTTGTGGAACAACTTGTGAAGAGCCTTGTTGTGGCTGTGGTGGTTGTGATGGACGAGCTGATGAAGCTAAAAAATAACAATAATTTTATCTGTTATCACCTATGTACTATAGCTTACGATATGTCATTGTTGGAGGTAATGTTTGATAAGTTTGATATGCGGTTGGTTGAGGATAATTTGGTGGAAGAGTTTGGGGGGATGGGGGATATGTTTGTTGAATTCGAACACAAACTCCATCATTTAAATCTGTTCCAGCAGGGCAAACACAAACTGGTATCACCGAATCACAAACAGATCCTTTACCACATATTTCACCATTATCACATAATTCACCAGGTCCTAAATTTCCATATTACGAAAATTTCATAATTTTTTTTTTCAAAATTTTTTTTAATCACATTGGATAAAGGGGTATGGATATATTTTTAAGGTATGTGCACAATCAACAAGCATAAGCAACTTACCAACTTCAACTGGAGCTAATTTAAGCACACATTTACCATTATGTTCAATTAAAGGTTCAACACATTGACATCGAGATAAAATACATGTTGAATCATAATCACATTCTGCGAATTGATTACAATATGCTCCAATTCCAACTATAAAAATTAAGCGTATGCAAATTTGCAAAATTTGAAGCAACAAAAAATATGTTAGTTATATTAAAACAAGGAAAATGAAATAAAATGAGATTCCAAATTAAACCAATTTTTAGTAACCAATATTAAAATCTTTTTTTTCTAGCCAAAGTTTACAAACTTACCTTTAATAATTTGTGGTGGAGTTGTTGTTGTAATTGTTGTTGATGGTGGTGGTGGTGGGGGTTGAGTGATGATAACTGGTGGCAAAGGTTGAATTGGTTGAATATTTGATGGTAAAAGTGTTGGGAGTGGAGTTGTTGTTGGATAATTATTTCTTCCACCACTTTGTGGAAGTGGAAGTACACATTGTCCACCATGATCTTCTAATTCTCCAGGACAAAGACATAGCTTCATTGGATTTGTGCAAAGTGAACCCCCGCCACATTGTTCACCATTTGCACAGGAGCCACCAGGCTTTACTATAAAGAAAAAGAAAGAAAATAGATGTGCAAAAAGATTTTAAAGAGTGTTGATAGCAAATATTTTCCCAAAAAATGTTTTAAGCTAAGCTTTTAAGTATGCCAAAAGCTTAAACTGTAATTTTAAAATGGTAGATACTTGTGTTTTTGAAAGCAAAAAAGTTGTGCAAAAAGTTTTTTCAAAATTGTAACCCCAAAATAAAGTATTGCAAAGCAGCAAAACAGATTTATAAAATACCATTTAAATTTTTCAAAAAAAAAATTTCAAACATACCCAAAACTGAAACCGGTTCAATTGGAGATGGTTCTGGCAAGAATACCCCAGAATTTTGATTGTTGTTATTATTTTTTGGTGGTAGAAAAGTATCAATAATTGCTTTTGGAATAAAATTACTAAATCCGCTATTTTTTTGATTTTGATTGTTTGCATAATTGTTGTTATTATTATTGTTATTGTAATTTTGATTATTATTATTATTATTATTTCCAAAACCATTTCTTGGTTGTTGATTTCCAAAAGTATTTTGATTACTTCCATAATTGTTGTTATTGTTATTATTGTTTGAACCATATGAACCAGAACCATATGAATTAAAAGTTTGTCCACCACTTTGTTGAGATCCGCTTCCAAATTGATTATTTTGATTTCCATTAAAATATGATGGTGTTATTCCACCATTCATTTGCGGTGGAGCAGGATATATTTTAGCTTGTGGAAATCCATTATTGTCATGATTTGATGATGATGGAATTCCATAAGTATCCGTTTGAACACATGATAAAGTTTCCAAATTTGTAATTGTTCCTATTGGACAAAGGCATCGAAAGATTTCTAAATCACAAACAGTTCCGCCAATGCATTGTTCACCTTTTGCACATGTGCCATTTAAAATTGCAAATGCAGGAATATTATTATTGTTGTTGTTTTGGTGATCATTGTGATCTGGAATTAAGCTATTTGATTGTCCAGAAAATATATTTACAATTTGATTTGCAATTGGAGTTTTACATTGTTGATTTACAAAATCAAAAGTCATATCATTTGGACAAAATCTTCTCTCCCAAAATCCTATTGTCCTGAAAAATCGAAATTTTTATTTTTTGAAAGAGGTTGCAAATGTTTGAAAGTAACTTTTATTTTCAACTATCGTTAAAATTTTTTAATATCTTTGGAAGTTGTAGCAACAATTTATGATAGTAACTTGTTTTCTGGTATATCGTTAAAATTTGTTACTATCTTAGTGATAGTAACTCTATTTTTTCACTACCGTTAAAATTAATCGTTACCATTAAATTTTCACTGATTTTAAAAATACGATTTTATTGCTATTTTTAACAACATTTTAAAATTCTTACCCCACTCCAACTCCAACACATCTTAAAAATGCTTGTTTATCACCAGTTGGATCTTCAGCTAATAAAATATCTCTGTCTTTATTACATGGTTGATTCTGTTGAACAATTAATCCTAAAATTTAAATATTAAAAAAAATTTGGAAGAAACATTTATTTCAAAGTTAATGAAACATTACGAACCTTTTACAGAATCAAAAGCTATTAATGCCCATAAAATTTGCGCCACCAAAAGGCGCATTTTACTTCTATTTTTCATTGTGTATTTTTTATATTATGTATTTATGTAAGATACTGTAGATCATAAAATAATAAAAATAATTTAATTAAAATAAATATAAAAAATTTGAGTTAAAGCCTTATTGATGTTTTTCTTTTTTGGATGACTTTTATCTTTGGTACTTGTGTGCTGAAAATGAGAGATAAAAGATTAGCCAAATCCAATGCTTAACTTTTTAATTAATTAATCATAAAAAAACATTTCACGGTATCAATATTTGAAAAAAAATTCTCAAAGGCAAAATTTGATAAAACAGTAAAATTCGATATTACTGAAATTTCAAAAAGTATGCAATTTTATATAGCATAAATTTCAAAGTTTTTTCTCTGTTCAATATTTGTCTTCTTTTTTTATAAAGGCTTTTTTCAAAAAAGATCAAAAGCAAAAATGGTTTAAAAAACTTAAGATATTTAAAAAAATAGAAAGCAACTGAAATTTGACATGAGAAAAATCCCCCCTTAAACGATGACAGAAGCTATATCTGGTTTTATCTGGGCCCTTCTTTATGTCAAAAGTTATCCGATGAAAAAAACGGAAGCAAAAAAAAAGATAGAAATCGTTTCAAATTTGTTTGTTTCAAAAAAGCAGATTTAAACTAGTTAAATGGTAATTATAGAAAGTTTAATGTAAATAGATAAAAAAAATTATATCAAAAAATTATTTATCTTTGATTTTTAATGATAAAAATGTTGAAAAAAACGAACAAAAATCAGAAATGGAAATTAATTAAAAACAGATTTAACAAAGTTAAAAGACTTTAAAACATAAATGAATCAGTTTATGATTTCAAAATTCAAGACAAGATTAGATCTTTAAATTAAGTAGGAGCCTAAAACTCCATTAATACTTTAAGCACATTCATGATGAAAAAAAGAAAGTTCAAGAAGGCTTTGAAAAAAAAAACATCTAGCTCTTTGAGAAAGAAGAAAACATGAGAATACACTTGTTTCAAACACTTGAAAGCTTTGGTTAAAGTAAAAAAGTTTCGGGTAAAACAGATGGATAGATCCTTAAAAATCGGCGGGTCAAAAGCATGATTAACTCCAAAAGTGGGAAAAAAATAAACCACTTTGAAATTTTTTAAAAAAAAGTTTCCAGAATGAATGATTTGAAAAAAAGAAAATCATGAATAAAAGATCAAATTAGTACTTTAAATCGTCTATAGGTTAATATTAAAAAAATCTGTCAAAGACAAATTTATAGAAGATGAAATTTTGGAAGCAAAACATTGATTAAAAAATGCCCATAAAATATATGGCAGATTCATCAAGAGAAAAAAAATGTCAAAATTTGATAAGCTTAATTTTCCAACAACAAAAATCCGGATAATTCAGGAAAAAATACTGTAAGGAAGAAGGATATAATAAATTCAATATACACTTTACAAAAAAAAAATAAAATTGATTCAAGGAGTTTTATCCGCACTTATAAATTAATTTCAATTTTTTCTTACAAAAAAAAGAATAAAAAAGAAAAACAGTAAAAAAAGTAAATCTCCGAAATTGGTTATTGTTTCTCTCTCTCTTTCGATTTTTGAAAAAAAGCTTAAGCAAAAGCTTTCATAAATCTCGACATTTCAAAAATCGAGGGAGAGAGAAGCAAAGTCAATTATTGCTGATCGTAGTTCAAAAGGGTAAGCAAGCAAGTAAGCCTTGAGGGATATAAAAAGTGTTGACAAAAGAAAGATAAGAAAAGATTAAGAGAGTACAAAGACAAAAAAGGAATCAGAGATAGAAAAAAGATTTCTCCGTTGATGACTGCGCAAAAAAAAGGGAAAGCTTCGCGATCAAAAGAAGAAGGAGCGCCAAAAACTGACCGCTGATGACCGATGAAGAAAGAAGAAGAAGAAAGATCTCAAGTGGAGTCTCTCTCTCTCTCTTTTACTTGCTTACTTTCTTTTCTTTTTTTGGCTTTGAAAAAAATGTAGTAGTAAATGGACGGCGGTCATCTCTGAGCTCACTTGAGGGAGGCAATTTAAAAAGAAAAATAACCCAAAAAAAGTGAACGTCTCGTTCCCAAAAAAAATTTTTTTAACGTTTTTTTTTCTCACGGCAGCAAGAAAAAAAATGTTTAACTTGTTTTAAAAAATTCAGAATATTGAGGGATAAGAGATCATCATCGTCTTCGATATCCCCCCTATAAGTGTCGAAAATGATGATGAAAATGAAAATGAGATGATGCGGATAAGTGAATGAAGAGGGGATCACGAAACGTAACGTCCTTGTTTGTGTAATAATAACAAAAATGAGGGGGGAAAAGGAAAAACAGTAATATAATGTGAATGAATCCGAGTCAAAATCACTTCAGACAGCAAAAAAAAATACATACCGAAAGTTTTTTTAAATATTTTTCTTGCACGAGTAATAATAATCATTTTTTACTTTTTTAGGTAAAAAAGCGAAGATGGAGATGATGATCAGTCAAGAGTAAAATGGAAAAAAGGTTTAGATTCAGCGAAGAAGGAAATCCATGTCAAAAGAAAGAAATTTTCAGAATTGATTCGTTCATGCTTTGTTTGGAAAAACATAAAAATGATGCAATCAAATTTAGCAAAAATGCACACGAAAACGTTGCAAAAAAAAAAAGAAGGGTTTTAAAGAAAAAATAAGCCAATTACCGTATCCCTCAAAAAAATTACCCAGATTTATTTTTTTTTGGCTAAAAAAGGTAAGCTTCAGATGGTCAAGAAAAAAGTGCAAACCCACTTTTGAACAAAAAGTAGAAATCAAGTTGAAGCAATCCAACCAAAGTAAAAGTAAACAAACAAGAAAGCAATTCGAAAATCATTCAAATTTTCAAGGATAAAATCTTTTCAAACTTTAAAAAAAAAGAGCGAAAAAAAGGAAAGAGAGTAATTTGAGATGAAATCTTTTTTTTTAAAGACTTTCGAAATTGAATAATGGTAATTCAGGAGTAAATAAGTAAGTAAGCTTGAAAAAAGATTTGGATAAAAATATAAAAAATAAGTTATGTAAAAGATCCGATTTAAAATAAACAATATGAAAAAAGATGGAGTAATACTTTTTTGTTGAAACAGTTATTTTATTTTTGGGAACAAAACAAGCTTTGATTTTTTAAGAAAAGAAGGGAAGACTTGTTTTTTGGGATTGTGTTTTGGTTTTCTTGAAAGAAAAAAGGGTTTAAAAACAACATCTTGAGACAGAAGATTGGATCAGATATCGGATATCCCATAGAAAGTTTAGTTATTCAAGGATATGGTTTTGTAACTGGTCAAGAAAGATTTGATGAGAAAAATGTATCAATTTTCAACATTTATTTTTTGGTTAAATCGTTTTTGTCAAAAAGTTGGAAAACTTTTTTTGACGTTTGAATTTGAAATGTAATAAAATCAAATAGAAAATAGATAAATTTTAACTTCTGATGGATTGAAAAGCCATTAAAGTATTTATTTAAGACAATAAAAATTTATTGAAAAATAAAATAAACTCAAAAATTATAAATCCAATTAATTCTATTGTAAAAATGAAATAATAAAAAGTATTAAACCAAAACTCTATTAAAATAAATAATAGTTTGTTTTGATTCGAAAAGGGTTTATTATTAATTTGAAAACTCAAAAATATAAAATCTCCACCCATTTTTTCTAAATCTATAAAAATTCATTCTCCTGAGACAATAATAGAACAACGTCAAAAAAAAGTCAATGATTCGTGTTTCAAAAAAAGTAATCACAACTCTTATCTTACGTACTCAAACAAATACATACAACATCCACTTGATCCAAGACTTCAAAAGGTTACATTTGAAGTAAATTAAATAAAATAACAATTTGTTACTCTTAAAAAATTCATTTTTTTCTACTTTTTTTTATCTCTCTTGTAAAACATAATATTTTTGATTTCTGATGATTTTCAGGGATTTCATTATTATTAGGATTGGTCACTCGTTTCTCTTTCTTTTTCACATCCAGTATTTCTTTTCATTGCTTAGTCATTTAATAAATCGACGAAAAAGAACAAGAATGTCTGTGAGAGAAAGAATGCTTCTTCACTTTTTTGGTGATTGTCCCCCGACAAGGCCACCACTTGAGATTTTGCGTGACCCGTGTCTTGTCGTTGTTGTCCCTTTTTTTGAGGCTAATTCAGGACACAGAGAAAAAGAAAGAAATGACAGCAAAAAAAAACGTTTGTTGCAAAGAAAAAAAACAAACATAATAATTTGGGATTTTTACAAAAACAGAAATGGGTAAGGCTGGAGGTGGTCACTTTTCTAAACATCAACTAAAAAAGAGTTTCGGTAATTCAAAGATAACAGTTGGAGGAAAATGAGAAATAAATTGTTGTAAAAACATAAATCAAAGTTTGACAAATTCTTACAGGTAAGTTTTTGTTTTCTAATGTATTATTATAAAATTAAAAAAATATATGTATAAAAAACGCTGCTTCTAAAATTACAAATTTAAAAACAAAACTTCCGTCTTTGGCACAAATGCCAAAATTAAATTTTACCACGCTTTTAACCAAAAATCAATTTAAGAGAGCTTTTAATTAAAAATAGAAAATCAAAAGTTTTTTTTAAATGTATAATTTTTGACCAAACAAAAATATATAAAATTTGTAAACTGCAATCTGAGCTTTGAATAAATAATAATATAAAAAATTTGCGATTTATTATTCATTCCCCATTCCTTTTTCAGCAGCAGTAACAAACAGCGGCAACAGCGGCAACAGCAGCATCGAAAAGACAATAGATCGATGCGAAGCAAAAAAAGGGAGAAGGGGATAAAAGAGAAGCTAAGCTTTCACGTAAGACGCGAAGATTATTGGATTAAAAATGAAATTGAATCGAATCAAAAAAGGAAAAAAGGGAAAAACAAGACCGTCTTTTTTTTTGACCGACCGAATAAAGCTTTTTTGCTTTGATTTTTTTATGTCTTCGAATTTTTTCTTCACGTTTTTGGGTTTAATGAACTCTAAAATGGAAGTTAAGAGATGATTAATTAACTTTTAAGGAGATTAGAAATGTCCGACATTTTAACTTTGAATTACTGTAGTACTAATGTCAGGATTGTATAAAATTGTGTTCAATTGACTTTTTTAAATTAAAATTTAGAGCGCTTCTTCTTCGCATTCGTGTAAAAGAAATAATGGTGAAATCTACAATTTTTAACTTTGTAATTCAGATTTTATAAGAATATTAAATTGCTTTGTACCGTAACTTCCTTGAAAGAGATTTTTATTGAGGAGAGATTTTTGGAAATATTCGTTTGAGGACAATTTTTTGGAAGGAGAAATATGAAGACGAAAATATATGGAACGGAAAATTCGGAGATTTTGGGGATACTTTTCTGAGAATATGTGCACGTGGAGATTCCATAACAATATCTTTTAAACAACAAAATTTTAAGGATTCTGGCATCGAAATTCCCAAAAGTTATTTCCCAAAATTTCCCATCCCTACGCTTTTTTTGTTGTCCCCAGAAAAGTAACCAAAAACAAAGTTCCCAATTTTCCATATTTCCGTCCACAATAACAAAAACGACAGTATTTTTGCAAAATACACCCGTATTTCTTTCAAAAGATTGACCAAAAAATTATTTCCTGACTTTACCACAACCTTATTATCTTTAGTTTATATCAAAAAAAAAACTAAGTAAACAAACAAAAAAAGAGGCAAATATTTTCAAATTTTTAATGAAGGCTAAATTTCAAATAAATTTTGTAACCCTTTCAATGGGTTTTGACAGAAAAACGTGGATTGTTATATTATTGAGATATATCCAATTCAATCAGAATGAATTCGAGATGTTTTTTCATAGGACATACGTCTAAGATCATATTGAATAGATTTCATTAAATTAATTAGAACTTTATTTGATTTTTCATCACGTTCAATGTAATCTTTAAGTTCGAATCGCATAAGCAATACTGTTCCAGCGGTTGTACCAAAAAGTATTCCACTTACAGCTGCATTAATAAAAGGAATATATCCACGAAAAGACATTTTTGATAAATATGATGAACAAATGATGAAGGAAACCTAAATTATTGCAATTTAAAATTTAATTACAAATACAGGAAAAAATATTTCTGAAAAAAGAAAAGTGAGAAACTAACGATTCGTGTTTTGCAAATCGAACAAAATTATTGGTAGGCAAATTCTTTTTGTTTATGATTTGACCAAAAAATATTCGTTTACTCAAGTTGCAAAAATATTGGAAAAAACTTAAATTTGGTGCACTTAAATTATTGAATTTTTAATAATAAAAAATTATTACTTTTGAAGAAAAGCCTTGGAGGTATTAGAATATTATTTGCCAATATTTTTAAAGACTTCAATTTCTATTATTTACGTTCATCTCAACGGGATCCATGACTGAATGGATCTGCGACCTCTTAAGATTCTTTTAAGGCATTTATGGTTTTTTTATAATTTTATCCAATAAAAGCAGGGAAAATAAAAAAAAAGCAAATAATAGCCTAATTTTATAAATTTCCATTTATCAAAAATTATATAAAAAATGTTAGACAATTGAATTAACAAAAAAATCTGTTGAATTGATAAAATTAAAATAATCGGTGATTTTCTTCGGCTTCTTTTAAAACAAATAGCGGTGAAATACACAATTTATAATTTTGTAATTACACTTTTATAAAAATATTTAGTTGTAATGAAACCTAAATTAAATTCCCAAAGAGCTGAAACACAGATATGTTTTATTGAAATCAGGGGTGTGCGTTCGGTCAGTCAAAAAGCTGTTAGTCATAAACCAAACGCATTTTTTCTTCTTTGGTTTGGTTATGACTTAACCGAAAAAAAGAATGAAATTTTTCGGTCAGTCAATAACTGACTGAAAAATTCTCGGTCAATGATTAACCGAGTCAAACATTGACCGAGAAAAAAAAAATGCTGTCCGTCACAATGATAAACAATGAAAAAGTACGTGTGTCCGCATGTAAAAAAATGCATTCACTTTTTTTTCGTTTGTTTGTCTCGGTCAATGATTGACCGAACTTTTTTCAGTCAATGTTTGACTCGGTCAAAGTTTGACTCGGTTAATCATTGACCGAAATTTTTTTCGTCAAAGCGTGACTGAGTCTATGCTTGACCGACGAACTTGTGTCAAAGTCAGTCAAGACTGACCGAACGCACACCCCTGATTGAAATTAAACAATTAGTTTGGATTTAAATTTTTTTTTCAATACTATGTTGTATTTTAAGATCTATTTATGACTGTTCATTTTGTTTTGAACATTTTCCCAGCTTCAGATTCCTTTTTTGCTAAAGAGCAAAAAGTCTCTAAATTCTTTTCAAGAAATTGATGAAAGAAAAGTTTTCTGTTTTTATTTGAATAATTGTTTTTTATTTTTTTTCTACCTCTGCAATGGTAAATTAATTTCTAGACAATCCCATTGGAAAAAAAGAGAGAGAAAAGACCAATAAAAAAAATTTTCTTGACTTAATCCCAATTATGTGCGTCTGAGCAAGTTAAAAATATATTTGACCAAAACTCGTTGGTTGAAAAGATTTTGGTTCAAGCATTTGTCTTAAAAAAGTGGTCATCCCAAACACACGTCTCACTGTTCATAAAACCTAAGTTCCATTAAAGATGAACAGACTCATCAACCAAAACTTTTTTATCGATATAAACACCACATACTTCCCGAGCTAATAATAAGATGCAGCAGCAAAAAAATAACGAGTCTTAACCCGACTTTTTTTACCCATTTTCATTTTTCTCATTCACAGGAAAATGGGTTTCTCCTGAGTTCCACAAAACTTTTCTTTAAGGATCCCATAAGGCCAAACTTAAAGAAAACTTTAATTTTTCTTTAAGTTCCCCTTACTCAAAGAGTTCTTAAAGGAAACTTAAAGAATTTACCTCTAAAAAGCGGCAAATTCAAATTTTTTGAACTTAGAAATATTTTTATAATTTTTTTAAAAAAAGTTTGGTATCGATGGTTTAGTTAAAGCATAGTATTTTTGATGTCGTTTTATTATGTTATCAATAAATTTTTTATATCATATTTTTAATGTGTATTGGCAATGGAATTATAGACGAAGTTTTTGGTATTCCACAGATTTACGAAATGTTTCAGAATCTGAATCAGAAAAAATTGTTTCCAAGGGGACTCTTTTTTTTGAAGGGAAAAAAAAAGTCAAACTCAAGGGGACTCTGTTTTTCAAGGGGAAAAAAGAGTCATTTGAAGGGGAAAAAAAGGGGGTTTTATTTTTGTTATCCCAAGTTTTTAGCAGCAAAGTGTTCGTTCAATAATTAAAAAAACCGTTTTTCAGATGACAACAAAGGACGATTTTTTGTTATCACCTGACAAGCAAAAATCGGTTTCAAATGATATTTCAAATGATAGTAAATGCCTTTGATCCTGTTCCATCACAAAATTTTGAACCAGGTCTTCGAGCAATTTCTTATGTTCTTACAAAATATCAGTCTTTTTTCTTTGAATTTACAAATGTTAGCAATGATTTTATTTTAATTCCTTTAAAAAATGTAATCTCTTTTGTGATAATCGTAAAATGCTTTTTGATGTATCGGAAAGATATAGCAAAACATAAATTTGATCTTTTCTTTGTTTAACTAAACGAGCTACGTGTACGCGCGACTCAAACGCCAGTGTTCCCCGCATTTTTTTTTCAGCCAAAAAAAACGTAAAGAGAGGTATACTGTAGAAATTAAAACTTTTTTTAAAATTTTGATTTTTATCCTATTATATGAAAAAAATTACGGAGATTCCGAAAATCCAACTTTTAAATACTATTTATTTACAAAAAACTGAAGTTTGCCAGGAAAAACCCGATTTTTTAACGTTTTTTGAAAAATGTTGTTCGGTGGTAGTTCACGGCAGTTTTTGTAACCACCACAGTTCGATGCAGAATTTTTTTCTGCATCGAATAGTGTTTTTAAAATAATAGCACAAGGCCACAACGCGAAATATGCGTCTATGGCGCAGAGGGGGAAGCGCTGCGCATCAGTCCTTCGGTCATTGGTTCGACTCCAACAATTGTAAACTTTTTTAAAAAAAAGAACTGCTTTTATTTTTGGATTCTCCATAGTCGAAAGCATATATGTACCAAAAATAAGCTCAATCGGAGATAAAAAATATTTTTGTGTCTCTGGTAGGGTTTGAACTTTTGAAAAAAAAAACATTTTTTTTGATGCAAAAAAAATGTTGTTTGCGAACGCGACACGAAAATTTTTATAAAGAAAATGTGCTCCCCGGCTGAAAAAAAAACTTTTTTTCTATTTTTTAAAGTAATATTAAGCAGTAATATTACTTTTTTTTACTCATTTCTTTTTTTCTTTCCATCAATATTTTTACTGTGCATCTAATGATACCAAATTTATTGCATTTGGAGAACTTTTGAAAAACCCGTACACGTAGCTAAACTAAACAACTTTGAACACAACACTTTTCCGTCCTGAAATTTTTTTACCACAAATATTTCTTATTAATTGCAATATTTTTTATTTCTTTATTCATGTAATTCTAGTCCAAAAGAAAGTCTTTAAAAAATATAAAAGCATCAAGCACATTGTTTTTAAGCAAACACAAGATCTCTCTCACAAAAACGTCACCTGAACATTTTTTCTTTCAGCTGACGGTTTTTTCGTGCTGAGAATTTTTATTCACACAAAAAAGAAATATCAGCTGCCTCACGTCTGAATCAAAGAGAGGGAGCTTGGAAATTTTTCTTTTTCTAAGGGCGGTACCCTTGACTGGCGCGCGGCTGTCTGAGTAGTGAGCGCAGCTGACTGACGTCCAAAAAACAAGGGCGGTTCGAGTCCCACTGGCGACGTAAAAAATGTTATTTATTCAGATTTTGTGAAATTATTATTTGGGAATCAATAACAATTAGTTTGTATATGTTTAAATAATTATTGTTGTAAAAAATAATCCTTTTTATTGACATTATTCATTCCTTCCAATAGAGTCAGGACTTTTATTTATTTATTGCTTTGAGCATAAACAGATCAAATGCTTTTTTATTCTAAAGTTTCTTAAGTGGAATACATATATATGACAGCTGTACAAGTAAAAGAAATAATTTACAAAGATATTTGTGGTTATTTTGCATCATATATTTTACAACCAACATTACTGGAAGAAAGCTTTGCGTGATCCACCATATCTTTCAAGTACTTTCTCCAACTGCTTTGTTAAAACACCACTGTTTAATTTCATTGCATCCGCATTAAATTTTTCTTCTCTTTGCTTAATATCAATGGTAAGTTCAGCAATTTTCTGATAAATAAGATTATGTTCTTCTTCCAAATGAATTTTGCCAGAAGCAATTGTAGGTGTAAATGGAGTACAATTAGGACATGATAAATCAATATTTTTGCAGCAGCGATGAACTAATAACGAACAATTTTCACAGCATGATACAAAAAAAGATGGAATATTCCTTTTTATTAATTTTACTACACATTTATCCTTCAATGAACATGGACGCAATTTCTTATCTTTCTGTAATGAGAATTATAAAAATGATTTTAACATATTCCAAATTTACCTTGTCTGAAGTATGCAAATCATTGTAAAGCTTCTCATATTCTTCCAAATCTTCAACTTCCTCCCGTAAATGGTTTATTTCATTGAAATCATATCGAAGATCTTTTTGCCAGTTATTATTTTCGGTCAAAGATTTATAAATTTCATCAGTATTGCCTTTTGGATTCAGTTTGCCATATTCAAGTAACTTATTTAACGATACCTGCAATTTAAAACAAAAATTAAAGAATCAATTTAATTTAAAGTTACTTTATTTGTTTTCTTCTTCAATTTTTTAAGTCCATCATTAATTTCTGAAGATTCAGAATTGTTTTCATACGCTGCAATATGAAGCGATAAAATGTTGTTGTTTGTATTCGAATTTTTTAAAGGTATATTTTTGCAGCGATCCATTTGATCTTGATTTTTTTCAGAATTGAATATTTCTAACGCTTTAAGTGGTAATGAGCTATTTTCGCATTTGGCCCATGAATCTTTTTTAAAAGTAAAATTATCTGGTGCAACATATTTTGTATACGGTGGTTCATGAATTTGTAATTTATTAAAGCCATAATTATTTAATCCACTTTTTTCAATATTTAAATTCCTTTGATTTATATTCAAATACTTTTCATCAGAATTTCCAATAAAATTAGATGAACTGCGTATTCCTTCACAACCAACAGCAAGCATCCGCCAACCCGTGCCTCGTAAAAAACGAAACATTGTACCAAATGTAGATGTTTAAAACATTGTATCAAAAATATAAACTTTAAACAATATTCATTGCTGAAAAAAAATAAAATGCAACATTGAACAATCAATATGTAAACCACAATGCTTAGCAAAGAATATCCGTCTGCCTTTTTGGAAAGAAAAAAATAGATGTGCTCGATTGTCGTTTTTTTATTCACCTTTCTGTTAAGTGTAAAGACGAATGTTAACGCCTTTAAAATTTTTTTTCGAACAATCTTCAGACTTGGACATAATTTTAAAAAAAGATTTTTCTTTTTGTCTTTTATTTATTAAACATGTACACAAGAATATGCTAATATGAATGTCGAAAAACACTTGCAACAATATTAATATATTAAATAAATATTTATTAATTATAACTAGTTTACAACAATTTTTTTTCTACAAAATCTGAATAAATAACATTTTTTACGTCGCCAGTGGGACTCGAACCGCCCTTGTTTTTTGGACGTCAGTCAGCTGCGCTCACTACTGAGACAGCCGCGCGCCAGTCAAGGGTACCGCCCTTAGAAAAAGAAAAATTTCCACTTGATTCAGACGTGGCCTGGGTGACTGAAAAAATAGAAAAAAAATCGGCTTTTATTGAAGTTCGTGTATTCGCGTATTCGTGTACGCGAACGTTCGCCGTGGGACTTTTTGGAAAATGTTCGCGTATGAATAAAAAGTTCGTGAAAAGCTTTAAAATTTTATTTTATTTATTTTAATCATATTAAATTTTTAAAAATTTTGCAAAAACTAATGTCTAATGTTTTTACTTGTAACAAAAAAACGGTATGTGCATTGTTTAACTGTTTTTTTAGTAATTTCCATTTGATAATTTTACACTGTTACAGCTTTTGAAACAATTAACAGTGTTTAGCAAAAATTTTACAATAAAAATATCTTTTCTTTAATTTACTATTTACAAAAAATAAAAACATCAACTTTTGAGTAGAATTCATTTTGTTTATTTCTTTCAAATATTGTTATTTTTTTCATTTTTATCACTTGCAATAAAACATGTAAAAATAATAAACTAATTTTATTTTAGTTTTTACGATTAATTTAAGTTTAAGTTTACATTGATAAACTTTGGATTTAAAATATTTTTTTAATGCTTTTGTTTAAAATTTGTATTTAAATAAAACAACTTAAACATTCAAAGCTTCTTGCAAAGTGTTAAATATTTAAATAAATTAAACAAAACCAATAATTATTTGAGAACGCAAATTTTACCCTAATAAATAAACAAAAGTTTATTTGTGTTTATCAATAAAGTAATAATAAGTTTTAACTCGAAATATATTGTAATGTTTTAAGTATGGAATAACAATGGTTTAACAGCCCAGTGCTTTTTACAAAAAATAAAGTTTTACTAATGATTAATATTAACTCATTACTGATAAATATAATAATTATGAGCTGTAAAAAAGAATTAAATTAATACATTTTAACCTTTATTATATATAATTGCCATTGTTTTTTTTAAATTCACCGAAAAAATTGCTCAAATTACTAAAAAAACAGTTAAACAATGCACATACCGTTTTTTTGTTACAAGTAAAAACATTAGACATTAGTTTTTGCAAAATTTTTAAAAATTTAATATGATTAAAATAAATAAAATAAAATTTTAAAGCTTTTCACGAACTTTTTATTCATACGCGAACATTTTCCAAAAAGTCCCACCGCGAACGTTCGCGTACACGAATACGCGAATACACGAACTTCAATAAAAGCCGATTTTTTTTCTATTTTTTCAGTCACCCAGGCAGCTGATATTTCTTTTTTGTTTGAATAAAAATTCTCAGCACGAAAAAACCGTTAGCTGAAAGAAAAAATGTTCAGGTGACGTTTTTGTGAGAGAGATCTACAAAAAAAACGCATGGAGAGAGAGAGTGTCTCTTTGGCTGTCGGTCGCCCGCGTGAAAAGCCATTTGGCGTAGTATAAATTCTTTATTTCTAGAGCTGTATACTTTCTTGTTTTTGTATTTATAATTTAGCTATGAAACGTCATGAACTTTCGCTTTTCGAACGTGCAAAAATTATTGTTGCTGCATTGGACGATGGTATTTTTTTTTGTTTTTTCTTTTCTTTTCTTTATTAAATGTTTGATTGCAGAATTTGGTATTCCAATTGCTAAAAAGTTAAAAAAAAATTCAATACGAAAGCAAACTCCAAGAGAAGTTAAAAAAAGAGGTAAGCTCATTATAGTTTTCATTTTTCGCTCCCAATAAACTCTATAAGATTTTTACTGCGCCAACCGTTCCCGTTTTATGCGGAATACGTACTTCTAATAAATTTTGTACAAAATGACTATTTTAAAATTTTTTGTTATTATGACTGGTATTTTTAGCTCTATGCTTTGAATATAGTGTCCCACATGATTTTTATAAAAAAAAGGAAATCAAAGCAAGATTTGAAAATAAAAAAGCAAATGTTGAAATAACAGATTTGGAATCATCGGCGATGCGAATGTTTACTTTTCTTAACCTCGGACTTTTTGGCAGTTGTATGATTACTGCCAAAAATAACATCGACCTTATTTTAACGTCATTAAAATTATTTTTTCAGTTTCATTTGATGATGTTTCTTTTGGGTCTCATGGTGGTACTGGAGATGATTTTTCATCATCTTCAAGATCATATGTTCCGCCAACACCTTATGAAAAACGTACTAATAGTATGCTTGATGATGAAAGACTGTTACTCTTGCTACTCCACTTTCTGAACATGTTGCTGTATGTTTATAATTTTTTTTGTAATAACATGATATTCTATGTTTTAGGTTGATCAAAAATTAAGTCTTGTAGTTAATTCATGTTCTAATACTATGGCAACTTTTCCAAATCAACCAAATCCAATCATAACTCCTTCAGTAAGTTCCCCCTTTTCCTTTTTTATAGTATTTAAATGTTTTTGTTTTTAGCGAATTGTTTATGAAAATTGGCAACGAAATGTTACGAATGGAAACATTGCTGAAGAATTTGAAGAAGATGTTATTGAAATTTTGCAACAATTTCGTTACAATTATCGAAATAAAAGTCAAAAGCTTAAATTACATCTTGTTATCAAAGATTCTTTACTTTTCCCTACCAACTTTACAAAAAAATACAAACAATGCTTGGAAATCGATGCAAAATATCCTCAAAAAATGGAGTATGTTTTTTTCTACAACATTTTTTTTATTTAAAACCATTTTTTAGAGGAATTATTGCTGCAATGGAAAATGAAATTTCAGTAAGGAAAAATGATTATTTTATTAAAAATGTTATATTTTCAATGGGATTTGATTTGCTTTGTTATGAACCAAATATTGAAAATGCTATCAAGGTTTTTTTCTATTTAAGACGGGCTTGTTTTAACTTTGTCTTTTTTTAGAATTTATTATATTTCCTCCGAAATTTTGTTGAAGTTCTTCGTGCGGCTTTTGATGATTCTGGTCCAAAACGTTTTAAATCAATGTCAACAGATTCAATACCAATTCAAATTCCAAAATTGATTATTTTAACAATTCCTTTTATTGATTCACATCCATTTGCCACGACATTTAAGCATCAAATTATGGCAATGAATGAAGCGCTTCGTAAATATGTTAAAGAAAATGAGGAAAAATTGTCCAAACGTTATAATCAAAGCATTGAAATTTATGATTGGGAAAAGAAAGCTCATGCTTATGATAAATGCAATCGTGCTGATTTTGAATCTCGTTTCAAGATTTTAACAACCGCATTAAGCGAAAAGCATCAAATGTTTATTGTTAAACAGGAACCTAATTCACATGGATATGAACAAAATGATTCAAATAAATATGATTCTCAAGATTATGACTCCAAAGAATTACAAGGCTGATTTTATAATAAGTTTTTACTGTGTTTTTTTTATTCACTTTGCTTTCTGTTTTTGTCATGCAATAAAATATTTTTTTCAATTATTATTTGATTTTGGGGGATTTTTATCTAAAGGGTGTATTACATTTGGGGAAATATTTCAATTTAGCGTTCAAGAAAAAATAAGAACGACTAACAAATTTTGACTTTTTTGAAGGAATTTTTTTGTGAAAAATTAAATTTCATCCAATTCTAAGTTCAACTTTGAGAACTGTTTTCGTTTTTAAATTTAAAAATTTAACTTGAACGAAATGCCAGTCAAAAGAAAATTGAGGAATTCCTTGAGTCATCCTGTAAATATTCAATGTTGTCTTGAACGATAAAAACATGAAAAAAAAATTAAAATAAATATTATTCAAATTTTACACCAACAAAATGTATAACGCAAACTGTAGAGTGATAAAGCAGAAGATAATGTAAATAAAAATATTTTACGGTTTCTTGTTTAAATGCATTTGTTCTTGCATAAATTTTTTACTCACAAAACTTTTTATGTCTTTAATTGTAACAAATGTAACCCCAAAACAAAAGTAACTTTGTAAATATATTTTATACAAAAAAAACACAATCGTTCACAATAAAAAAAGAATCAAAAAACAGTACAAGAAACATAGTTCAAAAAAAAATTTGAAAAGAATCATAACATTGAAAAAAGCACAAGCATCAGAGGATTTGACTTGAAATTATCGAGATGGACTTCTTGAATAACGTCGAGCAGGTGGTGGTGAACGGCGGCGTGCTCCAGGTGATCGATTACGAGTTGGTGATGATCGACGATTTTGAATTGCATAATCAACACGAACTTTCATTCCATCTATATTTGTATCAGAAATTTTTTCACGTGCCTAAAAAGTAATAATATTAATTCAAAGCCAATAAAGAACAAAAGCTTACCCGAGTTGCATCAGATCGTTCTTCAAAATTAACAAAGCCAAAACCTCTTGAACGTCCAGTTTCACGATCCATAATAACTTTAACAGAATCAACACGTCCATAACGTTCAAAAATTTCACGAAGATCATGTTCAGTTGTATTATTCGACATTCCAAAGACTCCAAGACAATTTGATGGACGAGGATTTTCTCTTGCACCATTATTTCGTGGACCACCACCGCCCCGACGATCATCATATCCACCACGACGACCAGAATCACGATATCTATCACCACCACCACGATCTCCACCATTACGATAATCTCCACGACTGCTAAAAATAATAGATTAATGAAACGTCTAACAAAAAGTAAAAAAGAACTTCGCACAATTTAATAAAATGTGTAAGGTTTTTTGATTGCTTTAATGGAAGGTAAAGCATGTATTCTCCATTAGCTTGACTATATTCACTTTTCTTTTATTCAAGACTTTCAACCTTCACTTTATCTTTCTCTGATATTCATTTTTTCACGTTTCCCATATTTCCACAAAAAATTTTGCTTATTGAAATACATATAAAAGTTCATAACGATATGCAAAGCATGATTTGCAAAGCCATATTTTCACTGTTCTCTAATTTTCACATATATTCTTATAGCTCTCTGTTTCTTAAACTTAATATCTTTCATAAAATTCTCTCCCAATGCAGGGAAACCCAAAGTTTGAGGAGGCGCTGTCTGTGGATTGTGCAAAAGTGAATATAAAAATACCCATTTAAAGCTTTTTGATATCAATATCTTATTTTTCAACATTGATCTTTCACCAACAATGAATGAATATGTATGTATATAAACTTTGATTTACCTGCGTTCATAACGTGGTGGAGGAGATGATCGACGATCACGATCTGCTTCACGAGAGCGACGAGGTGATGGACTGCGAGAGCGAGAATATCCCATGATTATTCCTAAAAAATAAATATTTGGTAAATAAATTAATAAATTATCAGCGTACAAAGTTAAATTAAAACAGATCTTTAAAAAAACGACAGCAAAAAAATGAGCGCATAAAAAATGATAAGCAAAAAAATGCAGCAACAAAAAAAAGATGGGAAAAAAGTCATTCAATTTTTTTCTTGTCGAAAGAAAATTTTTTTAGGGAAGCAACCGAGACCACCGAGGCAATGAGAAAAAACAGCATTGCATTTTTTGGTTGGTGAGTAAGTAAAGGATGCAAACAACATATTTTTTTTGGGGTTTGGTTAAAAGAAGGAACGATAGAAGAAATGGATAGGGAAAGAAGACCATGCATGCAAAAAGGAAGGTCGAAAATTAAGAAAATAAAAAATCAAGGAAGCATTTTTTAAATTGAAACTTTATTCACTTTTAAATTCTTTTGCAAACGAAAGCACAATTGTGAAATATTTTTATCAAAAATTTTCTTTTGTCGTTGCAGTGTTTTGTTCAGTTACATTTTGCCAGAATTCGTTCCTTTTCAACGTTTTTGTTAAAATACTTAAAATCAAATTGAAACGGCTTTCTGCTTTATTCATCGTTTCTCTACTGCTTTTTTAAAAGATAAAACTTTTTTTGATGTATGCTTGCAAAAATACGATTTACATCTTATATCTATCTGAAATTAATACATTCTTATTTTTATTATACGAAAAATGTTTCAAAAATGGTCATCAATTTGTTGTGCTTTTGCTATTTTGCTTGAGTCATTGCTTGTTAGTTTTTCTTCGTTTTGTTTTACAAGTGTCTTGGAAAAAAAATTGAAAAAGAATTAGAAGACCTTTAAAATGCTTTCCGCAAATAAAATCCTGGTGTTCGACAATAAATTGAAAATTTGAAAATTAAACTTTCATTTGAATTTTTTTGTTTATTTTTTAAATATAAAGCATTTTTGGCTTATTTCTCTTCCTTTATTGAAAAATTTAAGGAAAAAGTAAAAAACGATTTTGGAAAACACAAAAAAGAAACAATTATAACGAAATTTAGAATTGTAACATTTAATTTCTATTTTCATTGTTAAAAAGTGAAATTAAATTCTGTTTATATTTGAAGGTAATCTGATTCATTTGAATTAATTTATCACCAAATCAAAATTTTAATTTCTTTGTTTTAAATGTAATTTCGACAAAAAGTTTCACAAACACATTACACTTTTTGTTATTTTTTTATTTGGTAAACACAATCAAAAACTTCAAAATACTTCAGACGGCACACACTTTATTATTGTAACTCTTCCTTTCAATTAACAGTTTATAATCTGTTACATTTTTTTTCTCTGTTTGATTATTTTTGAAAATTACGATAAACAATAGCTAAAAAAACAACAATTTTCTGTAAATTTCATATTGTAATGGTTATCCAATATTGTAGTTTATTCAATTTTTTATGAAAATGGTTTTAATATTCTTATTTGTTTCTTTATTTAATGTTTGAAAAAGCAAATACAAAATTTTTCGCAATTAAAATCTTTTTTGGATTACATTTGTTTTTTCACTTACAATTTTATTATTAATGAATTTTATTTGATACCCATGATTTACAACAAAAATATTTATGAAATGCAAAATAATAAAAATAGATTAACAAACAGATTAGTTTAATCCGATCTTTTAGGATCCATAGATCCTTGCCGAGTTTTTGAAGAACCAAATCTGCCTTGTGAATTATCAGGGAATGTTTGGGGCATACCAGATTTTTGGAATGTTCCTTGATTGTTACTTCCAACATTTGATCGAAAACCAGATTGTGGAATTTGTCCATTTGAATTTGATTGCATACCAGCTTGTGGGGGTATTTGTCCATTTTGCATTCCTGTTTGTTGTTGTCCAAGAGGTTGCATTCCTGTTTGTGATGGAATTTGTCCATTTTGCATACCTGCTTGAGGTGGAAGCATATTTGCTTGACGCTTTTTAAGATGAAGTGGTGGGGATGTTACATCACTGATTGGATTAAATTGTGGACGAGGAGATCCAGGAAGTCCAGGGAATCCCGGGAAGCTACCTTGTTGTGGAAACATTCCACCAGTTGGTGGTTGGGTCCATCCTTGTCCGATTCCCATCATTTGATTTGGTACTGCAAAACCATTTGTGAATCCACCTAATTGCCCCATTTGTGGTCCTTGATTTTGATTGTTTTGATTATTAAACATTCCATTCATTGGTGGTTGAGGTTGATTCATGCCATTCATATTATTTTGTGGCATATTTGGCATCATTCCATTTGATGGATTCATTCCATTCATACCATTCATATTATTTTGTGGAAATCCTTGTTGTTGCTGTTGTGGAAAAGTTCCAAATCCCATAGGTGGTCTAAAAGTACTTCCACTTCCAAAACTTCCAAATCCACTTAATCCACCTGGAATTCCAAATGGTGGTGGAAGGGTTGAAAATCCACTTCCACTCAAAGCTGGCATTCCCATTCTTGCTAAATCATCTCCAAAAACAAATGAAATAAAAATTGAAAAAGAAAAAATAAATCGAAACATTTTTTTTAAAAACTGAATTAATGAGAAATTTTCTCTAACAAAAATGAAAAAAATACAAAGCTTTTATATCCAAAAATGAAAAAAATAACATGGAGGTTGATTAAATTTTATTCAACAATGACGAAAATAGTGGATTATCTTTTATTTTTTTAGGTAAAAAAACATTTTCTTTTTTGGTCGATAAAGTTTGATGAGTAATTTTTGTCCATTTTGCGAGTGAGTGAATATCGATATTGGAAAGTGAGATTTAGCTGGATAAAAAAAATGTTTTTCAATGAAAATATTTAGAGGTGATTAATCTTGAAAAATGGTGAAGAGTTAGTTATATTAAACAAAAAATGAGTTAAAAACAATTAAAAATTATTTTACAAACTTTCAATGAATGTTTTTTGATTTAAAAAAGAGATGTTTCAGATTACATAAAAATTTTGAGGAGACATCAAAAAACTTTTTAAATCAAAATCAAAAATCATCAAAATATTATTTTTAAAATTAAAAAAGTTGTTTTGAAACAGACAATAACAAAAAACAATATGTGTTTTGAATCCCTCACGATTTTTTAATCTTTCTGTTTATGCCGTTCTTTGGGAAAAAACATTTTTAGGTATAAAAGGTTGAAAGATTTTTATTTTTAATAACAAACTTCTTTTAAAGTTTATTTATTTTTTAAAAACGTCAATTTTCAAAATGTTTCGATTTATTATTTATACTTTTATTTTCATCTCATATGTTTTTGGAGATGATTTAGCAAATATGGCAATGCCAGCATTTGGTGGTCTTTCAACACTTCCACCACCATTTGGTGCTCCTGGTGGAATTGGAAGTTTTCAAGGCGGTCCATCACAAATGAATCCAATGTTTCAGCAACAGCAACAGCCTGGTTTCCCACAAATGAATCCGCCACCACCACCATTTCCAATGAATAATCAAGGACCACAAATGGGACAACTTTCTGGATTTACAAATGGTTTTGCAGATATGTTAGGAATGTCACCACCACCAATGCAAGGATTTCCTGGATCTCCCCCTGCAGAATTTAATTTAATTGATAGTGCAACATCTCCACCATTAAATGTTAAAAAACGTCAAATTTCTCCTCAAAATAGCATGAATGGACAATCTGGCAGTTTTGGACAAAGTGGCACATTTGGGCAACCTGGTCAACAAGGTCTAATGGGACAACAGCAAATGAACGGTGGTGGACAACAACGATTAGGACCAGCAGGTATTCCAATTGTTGGAAAAGTTCAAGGAAGTCCCCAAAATCCGAGCCTTTCACAACCATTTGGTTCATTCCAAACTGGCATTGGATCTAATTCAATGCAACCCCAACAACAACAACAACCTGGAATAAATCAAGGGTAATTTTTATAAAGTTTTTCAATGCATTTTGTATAAATTTTGTAATTTTAATTATTTGCTTTTATAAAACTGTACTAATAAAAATTTCATTTTAAATAAATGTTCTAAAAGTGAACAAAAACTTATTATCGATAGGTAATTTAATCTCCTTTATTAATTTCAACAAAATGTTAAAAATAACACAGAAAAAAATGTTTAAATAAAAAACACATGTTTTAAACGAACTGTATATCGCCTCTTTTTATAAAAAACGCTGATCAGGTTTTTTAATAAAAATTTTAAAAAAGTCAAAAAGGATGGTCAAATTTAGTCAACGGGAGATTTAGTATTTATGGTAACTCGAAGACTCCGGACCACCCTATTTTAAAAGATTACGAGGCAGCTTTTATATAAACGACAAAATGTTTGGCATAACGTTGAACGAAATGAAGGCGGCGGCAGAGAAACAAAGACATGCACTTTTTCTGCAATGAAAATTTCATCTTTTTTCAAACGTTTTTTACAATTTTTTGCGCGAAAAGTATTGCTGTTTGAATTTCCTTGAATTACGTTGTATACATTAATTATAAAGCATTAGCCGGCTAGTATTATATACCACATTCGTTTTTCTTTTATAAATGGGTTACGGTATTGTGCTATAATACCAAAGTTTATATTAAATTTGTAGACTGTTTTTGCCAAATTGCTTTTTCACCCTTTGAAGGTGACGAGATTAGTTTGATATCAACTACCGTAACCTCGTAAAATCAATCTGAGATTTTTGTTGACCAACTGCTTTTTTTTAAACATAATTTTCCTTTACTATGTTAAATACAGTATTTTATAATCCCATCCCATCCCTTGCCCACATGTGCTTTTAAAAACTTTTTTTGATTCACCCTGAAATCAAAATTGTGTTTTATTTAAAAATTAGGTTACGCTTTTTCATATATGAGATGAAAATACGTATTTTAACGGAAAAAAAACAAAGAGACTTAGATTCATTTTGAAATTCCATAATTTAAGAAGTTTTTTTTAAATCAGGAGTAACATTTTTTGTTGAAGAATATTGTTTCATAATAACTTTTAAATACGATGAAAAGTGTGATTCATTATAATTTGCAGCAACAAAATAAAGCAACAGATTCGTAGCAAAATATCATAAGGTTTTATGAATAAAGCTTATGATTATTAAGCTAATAAATGCAATAAAATAATGATTTTTTTTTGATGAGCAGTGAACCTCAAACTTTGGTAGCTGTCAGTGAATAATAATCTGAACATTCTAATTTTGATTTTTTGGAATATATTTAGGAGTTTATTTTAAGATTTGTTGATTACTTTTTAGTTTCTAAAAACTACAAAATATTCAAAAAAAATCGATTTTTCAGTTCTCCAAAAAGTTTATAAAACAAGCTATTTGAAAAGCAGCAGAAGAAAACGATAAAATGTTTTTTTTCCGATCAATATCTTTCACCAGCAGCAACAGCAGCATCGGCCATTGCGTCGTTTAAGAACAAAGAAGAAACTCTCTCCTGTTTTTTTGGCATGCTTTTTTTCCTTCACAAAAGTTTTTTTTTAACTAATATTATGTTTTTAAATAGAGAGAAATCTTGGTGAAGAAAAGTCGTCAAAGATGATTTTTATTTTAAAAAGAAAGACAAAAACATCCAATGTCTAAAAAGCAGTGGACGTTATTGCAAATATTTTGAATTTATTTTTTCAAAAATGTGACAAGCGAATTTATTCATTTTTTTAGTACTGAAAATATATTATCATGAATGTTGATCATTTGACTTTTTTGATAGGCGCCAACTATAAAACATACCAACAATTTGAACATTTGTTTTTTTGAAGAAATTACAAAATATTCAAAAAAAATTCTTATGTTTTTTTAAAGAAGACGGCAAAATTTTTTTAAATGAAACACAATATCGATGAAATAAAATATTTATCATTGAAAAAGGAGCGATTTACGCCGATCGCAAAAATTTTCTTATTTTTTTCAGACGTTTACAAGCGACGAAAATGGTGGAAAAACAAACCAACAAACATTCAAGGAGGCGGACCCTTTGATCCATTTAAAAAAAATAGGATTTCGAAATATTTCTTTTTTTTCCAAACCATCGATATTCGTGATCAGGGTAACTCTTGATAATATTTCGAAATCCCTTTTTTTTTAAAAATGGATCAAAGGGTCCGCCTCCTTTCAATCGACGACATTTATTGAAAGGGTACATGTACAAACAGGATCAATCAACTAAAATTAAAAACACTAATATTTTCAAAAGTGGATAAAAATTTGATGTTGAAATGCTATTTGTGTGTTCTTTTAATAAAAAAATATTTTCTAAATAATTTTATTTATTTCATTTTGTTTGAAATTGTATATTTTAAAGTAAAAAAACAATTTCACAGCGTCATTCTCGTCTCTGTCCGTGTTACATCATATGAAAGAGCAGTAATTGCAATTGAAGAAGTTTTTTTTGAGCATCGTATAATTTTTAACACTGCGGTACGATAAGCTTTAACAGCACAAATAGTAACAATTGTATTTACAATAGGAATCCATGCCCAAAGTAACGAAATAATTAATCCAAATCCATCAATATTTACTTTTAAAAATGTCATTGATACGATCGTTGTAATTGGAATTATACATGCAAATACAGGAAGAGTAGCCTAAAAAATAGTTTTGAAATGTTTCATTTAGGGATTTGGGGTAAGAGATAAGAACACTATTTCTTCATTTGCCACACCCCACTAGTGACGTCCACTGCTTTTTAGACACATATACAAACCTGCATAAAAAGTGTCTTTGTTATTTGGTGATTTGCTTCACGAGTTTGTAAAGTCATATGATTTTCCATTGTTTTTAAATATCTCCAAGTTTTAAAACTTGTCCATGCTATTATAATATAAGATATAAAAGCCAAAGAATAACAAAATAGAAATTCAAAAAATAATGGCCATTCTGCAATATCTGATGTTACATATCCGGTTAAAACAGTTTTAGGATAATATGGATCATTTGTTAAAAGTTTTCCTTTTTCTCCATAAGTTTTTTCATTTGGTGCCATAACAAAAACGGCAAAAAACGTATAAAGACCAGTTGAAATAAAGCTTATCAATAGTAATAAAGCATATTGCTTATTTGAAAGATTAATATTTTTTACAAGTAAAAAATATCGATATACAAATTGTACGGGTAAAGTTGTAAGAGTTAAAATTATGCCAAAAAGCCAATATACCATTGGTATATAAATTACTGAAATGGGCCATGGACCAAAAGGTGATGAATAAATCATAAAAAAATTTCCATTTTTTGCATCAGTTGACTAAAACAATTATGTAGTTTGTATTTTATGATTTTTGTAATAAAAATTTCAAAAAATACCGTTCGTGTAAAAAGCATTGCACTATTATAAAAAATATCAACAAGGCAATTTTGTAACAAAATTCTTCGATATGCTGATAATTGAAAAGGTGTCTTTGTTATGATTAAATAACAAGTGAAAATGCATTATCAACATTTTCAACGATTTCTTTATATTCAGTTTTTGTCATTTTTTCTGTAAAAGTTCTCTTATTTAAAAAATTCATTTTTTTTTAAAATGTCACCAAATAACCTGAAACTCGAAAAAAAAACAACAAATTCTGACCGTAGACGTTCCAAGCAGTGTCTCCAAAGTTCCACTTTTTTTGGAACGTATCCGTTCCGTTCCGTCCGTTCCGTTCCGAACGTCAGGAACGAGTACACGTTCCCGTTCCGTTCCCGTTCTTTTAAATATTGTCAAACATAAACAAAAATTTTTGTATTCATTTTTCAAGGTTTGTTTATTTATATTATAGAAAATAAAAAGAAATAAATATTATATGAGACACAAAAAAAGGTGAATTTTTTATATTTTAACAGACATTTCAATACGAAATAAAAACAAAAATGGGATTTTTGAAATTTTTTATACAATATTTTCAGAAATAATAACAAAAGGTAGAAGAGGAACGGAGTGTCCGTTCTTTTTAAAATTTCACCCTTTCCGTTCCAAAATTTTGAGGAATGCGTTCCCGTCCGTTCCAGAACGGGAACGGAACAGAAGAACGGACTTCCGTAACGGAACGGTGGAGACACTGGTTCCAAGGTGCGATCCGGACCTCATGTTTGACCAAACGTGGAGTCTTGATCGCATATTGACCTTGTAACGTCTACGGTG
Source organism: Panagrolaimus sp. PS1159 (assembly GCA_963922195.1). Lineage (NCBI taxonomy): Eukaryota > Metazoa > Nematoda > Chromadorea > Rhabditida > Panagrolaimidae > Panagrolaimus > Panagrolaimus sp. PS1159. The sequence continues at coordinate 3,633,438 of CAWUHW010000004.1, forward strand.
AGTACAAGTAATTCGACCTCATTGGTTTTACTATTGTTTTAAAATTTCTATTTTATACTATTCTTAGTTCATTTAGGGGCGTTGCAGATATTTTTTGAAGAATTTAGAAAACGCAAGAAAACCCCCTTAAAACAATATCATAATTGTTTCTGTTTCGCATACGGCAAAAAAATAGGATTTGAAAAAACATATATCTCTTTTTTAACTACAAAGAAAAATAAAACAATTATTTTAAGGGATTAAATAATTTTAAGAAAACAAAGAGAAGCTTACTTTTATGTTTGCTTGAATAAACTCTGAAAATAAAGCTTCTTAAATACACAGAATGGATATAAATTTAATTGTTCTTTTATTCGTAAGTCATATGTGTAGGTATATATATATGACTATTTCGAAAAAATGGACAAAGAAAACATGGGTTATATATGCATCATTTCAAACGTTTACTCATTTTTTGCTAAAAAAATATAGAAAGTTAAAAGTTTAAAGTTAAAACTACGTCAAAAATAGTCATTGTTTCCAGTTGAATGAAAATGTTATTTTTATTTATAATGCACTTTACTTGAGTTATTAAGTAAAGCATTTTATTCTAGAAGACTAAACAAAACTCTTGGAATTGTTTTGAATTTGAAACAAAGAGTTTTTACAAAAGTATAACAATTAGATTGCTTTTATTTTATAATACAAAAACTATAATGACAAGAATTTCTAAAAATTTCATTATATTCGCTATGAGACAAATAAACGGACAGAAAAATCAAACGGACCGTTTAGCTAAAAGATAACATAACTCAAATACTACTTTGTATATGAAGTTGAAGTGTTGATATCTGCAGCTTCTGTTTAGTTTGTTAACTACATATCAGCTTTCCATAAAATTTAAAAACTTAGTAAATTTCAAAATTAAAATTCATTTTAAGAAATAAAAGTACAGGGTCTACTTAAAGGTCATACAAATACCATAACAGCATTTCTAAAAACACTGATAAATAGGTAACAGACTAAACAGAAGCTGTAGATTCCGAATATCAACACTTCAACTTCATATACAAAGTAGTATTTGAGTTATTTTATCTTTTAACTAAACGGTCCACAAATTCTTCGGTAACATAATATATTGTTTAATTAAAGTCAGCTCCGCCTTTGAGGGAATATTTTAGCCAACAGATTAAAATGAGCATCACACTTTTTACTTTTAATTGTTATAAATTTGCTCTTTCAGCCTTGATTGTTTTGTAAGTCTTTTTTTCCGGATGTATGCATGCATGCTGCTATTATGGAATTATAAACTTTTTTACTGAACAATTTCCTAAATTCTTCACTTTTTGCAAACAAAGGAGGGGGATATAATTGTCATCAGGTGACCAAATATCAATGTTTTAAGTAAATTTTTCTTTAATTATTTCAAAAAATAAAACTCTAAAAATTATTAATTTTTTTGTCGACTTTTAAATAAGAGCAATTAATTAATTACCCCTGCATTTTTTAAATTGAACTTAAGAATGCTGAATGTAGCCACAGTAAATAAATGAACTTTGAAGCAAAAGATATGGCTATAATTTTATTTTGACAAACTCTTAATGATAAAGATTTTATTCCAGAATGTTTTTTCCATTTTCGATTATTGTCTTTTCTAAAATAATGCCACTCAAAACGATGCATTTTCACGAATGTAATAATCAAATTAAGTATCACAAAAAAGTAACTTTAATGGGGGGTGTCCGGACGTCCCTATTAAAGTTTAAATTTTCACATTAAATGCAGTCGATTCAAGCCATTTTCTCAACTTTTACAGTTTTTAGTGCAGTTGTAAAATCTTTGTGCATCAATGTAGAACTAAACTATTACATATATATTTTTTAAAAAGAATCTGCCTCTTTTTTCTTTCTAAGAATATTCGTAGCATTTGTAAAAAATAAAATTTCAATTTTTTAAAATACGTTTTAAATAATTAATTAACACCTGCTTTATTACCCTTTATAAAATAATTTTAAAAATCAAAAAAGAAAACTATTTCAATTTATTATATGAAACAGAAACAAAAAATTAAGAAGCAAAAAAAGACAGAATAACAAAAAAATCAATTAAACTATGACACGACATTATTGAATAAAGAATATGCAATGAATGGCACTATCATTATCAATAAAAAAATTATCCCGTCATAAATAACAATTTTTAGTATTAATAAATTTATATGTAAATTTTTTCCAAACACGAACACTAGTGTATTTGCAGCGACTCGGACAAACATTTTATGGGATCTTTAAAAAAAGAGAAAATCATTTTCTCAGCCACATTTTATCGAAAAAGTATTTTGTCCCTTTTGCATTAAAAAAATCGATCTTTTTGCTTCACTTATTTATTGAACAAAAAGTGTGTTTTGTCTGCTTTTTGAATATTTTGTCATTAAAGGCATGTGTTGCGATTCATACGAAAAGCTGCCAGGTTTTATCAGGGAAAAGCGCGCGAAATTAAAAAAATTCGTTGGAGCAAAAAAAATTTTTTAATAAAACCTGGCAGCTTTTCGTATGAATCGCAACACATTCCTTTAACCAACATCATAAATGCTTAAAAAACTATTTTTTCTTATTCAGCAGTTTTAACATTAATAACTTATTATTAATAATAAGAAAGAAAGGTTTTCAAATAAAATCATTAATAATGAAATTAATTTAAAATGTGAACACTTTTTTTGGAATTTTTATGTTAGATTGATGCAAGATAAAATTCTTTGTTTTTTTCATACATTTAAAAAAAGCTGTCAAAATATTTAAAATGTAAAGCGATTTTTAGTTTTCCGCTGTAATGGTAATTAAAAATGTTTTCTGCCGTTTTTGGCAAGTGTAATTATCTCAAACTACAACAAAAACTTTAAAATTTTTTTTCAATTGTTTGCTGCGAATTTTTATTTTCAAAAAATGCAGTTTTTGGATCATACCATTATTCTCCATGGATAAAATGACTGTTTTGTATAAATGTTTCTTATCTTAAAATCAAGCTGCTAATAAAAGCATATGATGTTTTGTGTTTCTTTAATTCTAATATAAGATGATTTCATTGACGTCAAACTGTACCCTTTTCTTAGTAAAAAATTGATAAGAGACGGCACAGTTGACTTTTCAATGGTAGTTACTTACCATTTAAAAAAATTATTTAATTTGCTTTTTTCTCTTGTTTAAAAAGATATAGACATCGTCATCTTTAACTATAGAATAAAGCATTATTTTCTTTTGTTAGATTTTTATGCAAAACAGCTCATACATATTTCGTCATCATCAAAGTCAAGATTAATAAACCGTGAAAATGTTAAAAATTTTTGTTGTTTTTGTGCTGATTTTTGCAACTGCTGCAGATTGTCCGGAAAATATGCAACTTTATTCCAAAAGTTGTCCAAGAATCAAACAGTGATTTTAGATACCGTAAAAATTTTGGTATCGTAAGATTTGCAAAAAAAAATCTATCAAATGAAAATTTTAACAAGAATGAAATTTATTTGATTCTGAAGTTATTACATAAAATTACTGTGAAAATAATGTTTAAATTCGATTATAAAACAGAATGTATTACAAATTTCCTCGAATATGTGTAACTGAAACAACGGAAACAACAACAAGACTATTTTTTATTCCTCTAAGATTTTTCCATTTTTGATAAATATATTTTCGATATGGTGCCACACAATATAAAATTGCAATAAATTCCAATAAACTATGTAAGCATAAAAATGAAAATGTAATAGATACAATTCCAGCAGAATATGGAATTTGAAAATGCATGCAATTTCCCATAATTATCATTGGTAAAAGTAAAAATAAACATGTCAATAAGCATTGCATTATTGAAGTTATTATCAGAGATTGCTGAAATTTTTCTGTTGTTGCAGTTTTATGTGATTTTACATGATAAATAAAGAAAACCATAACGGAAATGCAGAGAATGAAATATCCCACCACCAGAATTGTTGCAATCCTAAAAAATGTTATGCCTTTGTCAGGCTGCAAAAAAAATAATGAAGAAATATAAAAATTTTGAAAAAATGGATCATATTCAAATGCATTTTGATATGATATATGAATGCCAGATAACAATGTATCGCCAATATAATAAAATACAATTGAATAAGAAACAATAAAAAATATTCCAAAAATTGCATAAATTAAGATTTTGCTTCTTTTTTTAGTAAATGTTGAAGGAAATAAAAATAGATATCGATTTGTGATGGTTGCACAAACGCCAAAAATACAATTTGCTAAAAACCAATATCCAACAAGTGTCATAAATCCAGTCAAAAAAGGTGTTCCATCTTTAAATAATCCAAGCGGATATCCTCCTAATCCTGGAGATAAAAAAAGGGGTTTAATCAAGCCCATAACAGTTTCAAATGCCAAACACCAAATTGAATGATTTAAAAGAAACCATTTAAAAGATTTTAATTGTTGAGATTGCGTTAAAATTATGTAAAATAAGAAAGGCGTAATTAACCATGTTAAAAAAAGGGTAAATGTTGAAAAATAATAATAAAAATTTAGAATTATCAAAGATGGCATTGATACTTTTGAAAGATTGTTGCTATTATTCATTATTTTTAAATTGAATATAAAAAAATAGAAAATGTTAAATAAAGTTTTTTTTATAAAATGTGAACAAAAATGGATAAATTACATTTTAGATAAAGTTATATATCAAACATCTGTCATGTAAGATATATTTCAACATAAAAATAATATCACGCCTTTTTTTCGTACTGATTTACCACCTGCCATAAATTTATCAGATTTTAAAAACCTTTTATTTCCTGCATGACAAATAAAAGGTTTTAAAATAAAAAAAGTAAAATAAAAAATTCTATTCTTCCGAAAACCCAAAATTGTGTAACAAAAAAAAGGTCATAAAAATTATCTGCAAAAGCAAAGAAAAGCAATTCTAATTTTTAATAATGATTAAATATTTTCTCCACTTCCTTACGTTTCAATTCTATTTCACTTTTAATAAAATTTGTAATTATTTGTTGTTTATATAGTTTTCCAAAAAAAGTTTTAAAAATTCAAAAAAAGGAAAACTAATTTTTCGAAATCAAAAAGTGAAGAATCTAAACTGAAAAAAAGAAAAAAAGATTTTTTTACACTAGCGATAAATATACATTAAATTTAGTTGTAACCAAACATTTTTCTTTCACAAATATCTGCTCGTTTTTCTTAAAATATCAGACAAAAAAATCGAAGATCACACAAAAATGTGAAAAAAAAACTGTCAAACTTGTAAGAAACAAAAGTGTTAATAATTTAATTTTTATGACCTTTTTGTTGTTACACAATTTTGGGAAAAAACTGTCAAACTTGAAATTAATAATTTATGACCTTTTTTGTTACACAAAAAGAATAGAATTTTTTATTGTACTTTTTTTATTTTAGTACTCTGCGTTGATACCACTGCTT